>OU015496.1:77962423-78454923 GCA_907164885.2 Dolomedes plantarius
GGAACAAAAAATTCGCAATTAAAAAAAATTTTTTGGTTATATATTAACATTTGATTCGTAAGTTTTTAAAAATTTCGGTTAAGTTAAGCCAAAATAATACTTTAAAAAAGGTGGGGATACGCTGAATCCCCGCGTACCCTCAGGAAAAAAGCCCTGTATATATATATATATATATATATATATATATATATATATATATATATATATATATATATATATATATATATATATATATATATATATATATATATATATATATACATACATACATACATATGTATATATATATATATATATATATATATATATACTTATCTTGATTCTAAAGAGGATGCAATCGACGAATCCAGAAAGTGGTATGATCATCATTTTAGACAACACCACTCACGTATTAAAATTCAGTTATTTTCATTAGAATAATACAAAGCACTTGCCTCTTCGGATGTGTTCAGTCAAACTGATGTCGTCAAACAGCATTTGACGTCATCTTAATAATTGGAGCTTATAAATATCTTGCAGATTCATGAGCCTTAATATATTTTTTTCTTTCCCAATATCGCCAAAACACACGCCGCGTGATACCTTTGTTGCTGTTTCAACACTAATTTACAAAACACCAATGATAAAACTTCTTTATTTGGCTTCTTTCCGAATTCGATTATCTTTCTCTCTAAGCTAATTCGTTGAATGCCGACATTCCAATGTATAAGTAAAAAGATAAGTTATTTTTCAAGCGAACTGAATTATGTGTAATAAATTTCATTAAAGGTATAATTCGGATAGGGAGGGAATATAATACTGATCTCGCTTCTCCAAAGGACTTTGAAAAAAATCAGTGAAATAATATTGCTTTCTATACAGAAGCAGGTCAATTAAGCACAAACTTAAAGATCCAAAAAAGCGCTCCGTTTAATCAGTTTGCCAACTTCATTTGACCACAATTAGCATCAAAATGCCTGATACATCAGCTTAGATATCTAAATGCTGTATAAGCAATTGTTATGTCAAGCATTTCAATTTACTTCTTAACGTAAAGTACTTTTCAGTGTTTTTTCCTAATTAATTACCTAACAGCTTTGCTATATTTCTACACAATTTCCACTCCAGTTTTTGTTCGTTAGTGAATGTTCAACGCCTGTGTGATTTAAACAGAGTGGAGATCTCCTCTGTCCACTTAAATTTTTTAAGTGAAAAAGATGATATATATATATATATATATATATATATATATATATATATATATATATATATATATATATATATATATATATATATATATATATATATATATATATAAGTATATTTAAACGTATAAAAAGACAAAGTTTTTTAGCTGACATTTTTTCAAATTTGAATTAAATTCAAGTTTCTAGCAGTATATTGATAAGTTTCAATTAAAAAAACGCGTTTTTCAATACAATTCCAGTACAATATAAATATTCCACAAATAATGATTTCAATTTTACAGAGATTTGGTACTATTAGAATGTGAAAGAGCATTGTTGTTTAGGGGTAAATTATCAATCGTTTCACCACTCTAAATGGCCACTCTTTGGTCAGTACCGATATAAGACTCCATAGAGCAAACGTTATGGAAGAAACCTCTTTTCTACGGCCACTTTTTCGGAACCAGCACTTACCACCATAGAAAAGTTTCACCGTGTTATATATGTTTACACTATCTACCAATAAGTATTTGTACACCTGTGATAGAAAAGAAAAAAAATTATTCATATTCAATAGTTGGTAGATCCTCCACGAGAGGCAATTACAGCCTCAACCCTCGGGACTAGGGTTTTTGACCCGGGTTTCCCCGAACCCGAAAACCCGGGTCCTTCAAAGATTTTACGAACCCGAAACCCGGGGAATTAGTTATTTATCTAATACAGTAGCATACCAATTATATTCCTTAATTTGGAATCAAGACCAATCATATGATGAGTTTGGTAGTAAAATTTTTAAAAAGAAAATATTTGATCTGGCAACAACCTCAATAAAACGATTATTCAACGTGAATGATAATGGGTCAGAGTCTGAACCAGAAGTAGCAGTTATGGTGGAAGTTAAAGATGGAATTGAAGATGATGCTACGACTATTGGTGCTTGTACTAAACAAATGTCCCTATCTGATGAGCTTAGTATGTTTCTGCAGGAGAATGATAATAAGGAAAAATCATAAAAAATCTAAAT
Source organism: Dolomedes plantarius (assembly GCA_907164885.2). Lineage (NCBI taxonomy): Eukaryota > Metazoa > Arthropoda > Arachnida > Araneae > Dolomedidae > Dolomedes > Dolomedes plantarius. The sequence continues at coordinate 77,964,614 of OU015496.1, forward strand.
CTGGTTCATATATCATAAGAAAAGAAATTGAGTTTTTTCGGGCAACAAAAAGCCGACCTTAAATGATAGATAAACCTTTCAGGTCTTTAACAACAATTCGACCAACTTTGGTGGAAGCAGAATGAGCATATTCTATAATGGGTCTCTTTGCTAATAAACTCAGAAGCCGACTCAATGATGATACGTTGAGTGCAATGATGGTTGTAAGGCAGTTTTATAAAAAAGGAGATATTTGTACCACTTTTATTTATGTTATACATATATGTATATGTTTATTAACATTAAATTTATTTACTGTTATTTTTTATATTTGAAATTCTGAAATAAATTAAATGCTTCTAGTAAATTATTTATTATTTTAGTTCTTTGCTAATGGCCCCCTGGAACCAACCAAGTAAACCTGGAAAAACCCAGGTTTTAAATTAAAAAACCCGTCAAACCCGAAACCCGGGTTTTAAAAAAGTTGCACAAAATCGAAAACCCTATTCGGGATATGCTTTCCCCAAGTCCTTGTATGACGACTAGTGATATTTTCTTCCACTCGGCTTGGAGAAGACATGTAGTTCCTTCACCGATTCTGAACGGTTCTTGCACCCATTAATTCAACGATCAAACTCGTCCCAGAGGCTTGCGATAGGGTTCAGGTCTGGGCTCTGGGCAAGCCAGTCCATTCGGTTAAACCCATTGTCCCCATACCAACCCATGGTGGACCTCGCAACATGACAGCTGGCGTTGTCGTCCTGGAAGTAACATGAGTCCAACCCGTAAAACTGCCACAACGTAAGAAGCACACTGACATCCAAAATAGTGTAGTAGGCGTCGACGTTGAGCATACCATGAATTAGCACCAAGGGTCTCAGTCCATACAAAGAGAAACACCGCCAGACCGTAATTCCACCACCGCCGAACATTACTGTGGGCGCAATGTATTCTGGCAGGAGGCGTTCTCCAAGCAGACGCCAGACCCAGACCCAGCCATCCGAACGGTAGAGGGTGAAACTTGATTCATCACTCCAAGGAACCCGTTTCCACTGATCTACGGTCCACTTTCGACGTGCTTTGCACACACATTAACCGAGCAGCGCGGTTGGACTTTGTGATCAAAGGCTTATGGGAGGCAGCACGATCATAAAAACCAAGCAGATGTGCTTCCTTACGGATGGTATTCATCGGAATAACACTGCCGGATTCCTGTTGAAACTCCTGGAGTATGTGGGCCATCGGTTGGGGGTGGTTCTGTCTAATTTCTCTGGACAGCATCCGTCGATTTCTGCCTCCCAGTTTCGTGGATCTGCCGACTCGGGGCACATTCCGACAATCATCGCTCACCTTCCACTTCTGAATCACATAGGTTACTGTCGATTTGGGGTAATTCAGCTAGCTAGATATGTCCCTTAAAGATTGGCCATTTCTGTGACACCCGACGATTATACCTTTCTCGAAATCAGATAACTCTGCACTTCGGGGCATCTTGCATGAGACTAATGCCAATGTTGTTTCCTACACGATATTTAACGGCGGAGGGCGTGACGTATATCAGGACCGCAGATATTGTCATTTGCATGGGTGTCCAAATACTTAATGGTAAATAGTGTGTGTATATATATATATATATATATATATATATATGTGTGTGTGTGTGTGTGTGTGTGTGTGTGTGTGTGTGTGTGTGTGTGTGTGTGTGTGTGTGTGTGTGTGTGTGTGTGTAAGTATGTATGTATGTATATATATATATATTACAAATTACAAATTTTTAAACTTCAAATTGTCTCACCATGTTATTTTATAAAAACATTTTTAAAAATGCCACAAACTTTTATCTCAGTCTGGTTGAACGTAGTAAGGAATTTCCTTTCTATATAACGAAGTAAATTACTTTAGACAGGTGTTGCATACATGAGGGGTAACGAAAATTCTTTGCTCTCCCCCCCCCCGTTTCCTGTACTATCCTCCCCTTCTTCAGAAATTTTGGGGAAGGGCAATAACCTACTGATCTTAAAAGACTTAAGCAACAATCAGGGAGTGGGGAGGGAGGAGTAAATGCTATGGGGAAGAATTTTCAAACTTCTGTTTTGTTAATCCATTCTCCGTATTACATATGGATTTTATTACACGAGTTTCGAAACAGGAATATAAACCTTATTTCCCAAGAGCTTCCCGCTAAATGTTCTTCAGTAATTTTTTTTGTTGTTGTTGTTATTTTTGGCAGCAGATCCATTTAAAAAAAAAGCTTTGGCAATCGTAAGATTGATCTTTAGATGCGTTGATGAGTTACTGAATATTTTTTGATAAATATTTGAGCTGGGTTTGGCGAAGCTGTAGCACGAAATTCGTCGACTTTTTAAAGCGATATTCTTTAATGAACGAGACATGAGATAGAACAGGAAAATTAGCTTGAAATGGATTTATAGCTTAGGGGCAATGGAGTTAACGCCATCTCTTTAAAACAGTGGTTCCTATCAACGCAAGAAGTGGTGCGCGAGGTTAGAAGTGATAAAAAAAAATGGTTTTATTGTTTCAAAAGAACAAGTAATGTAATTTTGTAAAACTGGGAACAAAAAAATTTTAGCTCTCAATTTTTTTTTTTAATTTTTTTTCTTCAAATTCTGAAAATTTCTGTATTTGTTCCTCTTTCTGGCGTTTTGAGTATACGACAAAATACTTGTTCTGCTTTAAAATCTCTAATATATTTCCTGTGACTACGATTCGCAATTTTACAGCTAGGAAAGCAAATGCAAGGTGAAAAATAGAGTTATTTTTTTTTAATTTTTGATAGGCTTTTATGTTTGCACTTCAGTTTTCTTTTGATAGGTGGTCCCTGATCAACAAAAAGTTAGGAACCACTGGTCTAGAGACTACATTTCCGGCTATCCAACATATTAGATCTGTGAATTAATCTATATTAATTTAAGTGAGAGGGTGCATTATAACTGTCAGGACACTAGTCAGGAAAACGCCTTTTTTTAAACATCCTAATGTCTTCTTCAAGTCGACAGACAAAAGAGCACTTTTCCAGAATTTCGAATAAAACAATACATTACGAGATCATGTCCTTCAGTTAACCATAATCAACACTGATTGTTCAGACACCTGTGACTTAAGTCTTGATTAAGAAAGATATCGATTGAATAGAAGATAGATGGGATTTCATTAGAACGCTTGTTTTGGTCTACTTGTGAGTGAAATTACTGAAAAAAACTTAGCTCAAATGGTAGTGGGATTTTTTGTGTACTAGGTTCTCTATTCATAAATTTTTTCTCGGTCAGTTTACTGATAGAACAATCAACTGTCAGAAAGCAATGAGAATTTCATATAAATAGCATGTCATAAATGTTATTATTGTTTTATTATTATTATTACTATTATTATTAGCAGTAGTAATGGTAATAATAGTGGTACTAGTAGCAGATATAAAATGAGTTAATTTAAATTTATAAAATGTATATATATATATATATATATATATATATATATATATATATATGCAGGTTGTTATCAAAATAATGGAAACACCTATCAATATTAGTGGCGTTTATGAATGTGCTTCGTATTCCTTAAATAACAAGTCTGTCCACCGGTATTTTCTTATATAATATAGCGTATGTATTATAAGCTAATTCCTGTCAGGTTGCTAAGGGCATCGAACTTTTCGGGGGAACAGCGTAAAATGTCAAATCTTGAAGAATATGCAAAAAGGGCAAATTGTTTGAACGCGTTTAAATTGGAGTATCTGTTACTGCAACTCACAAGTTAATGGGTGTTTTTCGAGCTATGGTATCGAAAGTCCTGATAGCATACAGAGTGCACGGAAAAACATCTTTTGCCAAACAAAATAGTGGATGAAAGGGAGAGCTGAGTGAAAGAGATGGACGAGGTATTGAAGCGGATTGAGCATGATGAAAGAAAACAACTTCAACCAAAATGACCAAAGAGCTCAATCTGCATCTGCATCTTCCGGTATCAACCATTAGAGGTAGAAGAGAACTTCACAAAAAAAGCATTTACGGAAGAATAGCTATTTCCAAGCCACTTGTAATAGATGCCAATACAAAATATCGTCCACAGTGTTGCCACGAGAGCAAATCCTGGTCGAGTAATATGTCGAAAAACGGCATTTGGTCCGACGAATCATTGTTCACATTGTTCCTCGCAACAGGATGTGCGTATGTCTGGAGAATACCTACACAAGCATAAGGTTCTGGCTGTCTCATCTCAACTGTCAGTCATGGAGGTAGATCTATCAGGGTTTGGGATGGCATCTCATGGTTTTCTTCAGGCCCTATTGTAACCCTAAAAGGGAGATTGAATGGGAAGGACTATATCGAAATTTTTGCTCACTAGTCCATCCTATGATGCAAACATTGTCTCTTACAGGAGATGGCGTTCTCCAGGATGATAATCCCCCTATACATACAGCTAAATCTATCAAGTATTTGTTTGAAGAGCATGAAAAAGAAGTCAAATATCTTATACTGCCCTGTACAATCCCCCCAACTATATATCATGCAACCACTGTGATCTGTATAAGCGGATAGAGCTAGGTATCGATATCCACCATAGCATCTCTACTGGAAACTTCATGATTTTTTCCTAAATAATGATATAATATGTTCTTGACCCCTATTCATGACTTGTATAATCCAATTCCAAGGTGAATCAGGTGGTATTCCATGACAAACGTGATCCTGCGCAGTACTAATAAAGGTTTTAATGGTGTTTCTTAGTGTTTCCATTAATTTGATAACCACCATTATATAAAAAAAAACTTCTTTACCCATTGAAATTATTTCTAAAGTTTTTTTCTTAAAGTTCTTTCTGGAAGCATTTTTTCAGTGAAATATTTTGTTTTGATTTTTTAAAAGTAAATTTTGATTTTATTTGAAATATCTAATATTTTTATGTTATAGCCGAATAACAAAACTACCTTAATCTTATTACATAATTTACAAATTTGATAAAATTATTTTGGTGTAACAAACAATGATGAATATAAGAAAATATGATCGTCCTATAATTCAATTCTTCGTAACTCCCTTCCAAATTTTATTTTATTTATTTATTTATTTTTGTATGGAGAGATAACAAATTTATATAAAACCTTCTTAGCTTGCTGTATCTGTTAAATTTACTGAATCCTCTGTCTCACTACGTTGGTAGGATGCTTTCATATCAGTTAGATCATTTAAGTCATTTAAGTTCAAACCAAACAACTGAATTTATTGTACATTAATTACCCAAATTAATAGCATAGTTACAAAGAATGTCTACGAGGTTGAAGCATCAAAATCGTATCTTCTGATCTCCAGACGAACGCTTTCACCTTTGAATCACTCTGCTTAAGAAAACATTTTTCTTCACCTTCCTCTCATTATACATATTTTTTCTTTATAGGTTTACCTTTATGTATCACCAGATTACCGCGTATAGATTTGGTGGTTCATTTGGATTAATTTCCTAAGGTCAGGCGTAATTTTGAGGTTTTCTCGAGCAAATGAGAATAACTCTGATCTTTTTACTTAGCTACAGATACTGTACTTGTTGAATTACCCCCAACGCTATTGGATGAAGTCATGTTTGTATTCTTCATCCACGGAAGGTCTCCATTAAATGCATACATAAACGCGAGTCCATTATCCTGCCTGTACTATCCTCTTGTAGCCTACTGCAAAGGGATGGGGGGAAAAGTTCTTTTCTTTGGATTTGAGTCTAAATAGGATTCCTGCATACCTATAAAAAGAAATTAAAAGTTATTGTCATTCTTTGAACTGAATGAAAAGTTGCCCATAAAGGTCTGTCTTCTTTATTGGTCGCTTGATGACATTTCTTTAGCACTGGGATGTCAGCCAGCAGGTATTAGGTCGACACCTAGACTGTGCTCAAGTTGCTGCCACCTGTATTCAGATTTTGTCGTTCTTCCCTGTTCTCCCCCCTCCCCCACAAATGCAGTATTCTGGGGAGTCATTTGAAACTTCGGGTCTCGAATCAACGATACGGAAACACTCTTGAAGTCTTCGCCACGGTGGTCTCTTTCATCATTTCTTACAGGCATATTTTTTATGCAATGAATTTTCTCACTTATGTTAAAATTCATTCATCAGTTCTTTCAAATATATCTAAGGTAGAATTAAACATGAAAAAGCAAAACGTGTCATTTTGCCGTAAAATTTGCCAGATAAGAGACTAAAAGTTGTCAACCTAATTCCGTTCGTTTAGGGTTAACGGATCATGCTGGACTATGGAGTAAGCAAGAGAAATAGATCAATATCTAGAGACCCTACGTGTAGATAATCTGCTACTGCAATAGTTCTTTTGAATAAAGAATATTAGTTAAGTTAATAAACAACAGTTTTATTTGGTCTCAAAAATGACTGAACATTAGAAATGGACATTTATTTTACCTACGATCACTTGGAGTCACTTCATCTTAAATCATCATAACTGGATTGCGGCAAAGACCTCTAACGGGAAAAAAAATCACACTCAGTTAGACCCCGAGTATCTGTATCCGACTGGATTACAGCTGATTTAGATTTCTGTTCATTAAACAAAATCCCTAAAATTTTCCACTCTGATTTCACTGGAGTGTTTATGCAACTGGAGCTATACTATATTAAGCATTCGCCCTTTTTAGCAAAGTAGTACCTGTAAACATATAGTTGTTTAAGTTCAAATGAACTCTATTAAAATGCAGTCATAGGCAGTACGCAGCTAAGTGGTAAAAGACTTGATTTACCAGCAGAAAGAATAAAAGGCAATATGGGTAGAAAAACTACAGTATAAAAGAATGAATTTAAGAAGTGCCATCTTTTGTTGGAAAAAAATAGAATGAAAGCACTGTAAATGTGACAATGAAAATAATGGAAATATGTTTGAATTTTTTTCCGTTTCTTTCAATTTTTTCCATTAATTGCTTTTCTTGAAGCTAACCCTAGCATCCGTCTATTGTAACTATAACCGGGACTAACAATCACGGATTTTGCAGTGAAATTAGAAGAAAAAACGGTATTCCAAGCAATAGCATTATGAAGATCAATGCACATCCGCCATAGAGCGGCATTTTTATATTAATTATACAATACGAGCGTCGGGAACATAAAAGTTTTTAATAGAAAGACGTATCCCAGTAAGAAAAGGAAATAATGAAATATTCAAGCACAATACAGAAAGAGTGAAAGTATAGCTTTATTACATCACAAGAAGTGCAACCTTTCCTAAAACTTCTAGAAAATCTTCAAAGGAGTGTGTGTGTTTAGGAAGAAATGACTACTCAAAAAAGGGAAAATCTAAAAAAAAGGCACAGACATCTAACTTTATTGTCCCAATTAGCTTATTTTAACGTAATAACTTAACTTAAATACCATGAAACTGACCGTCTCACTAATTTATTAGACGTCAACTCCATGAGCACTTTCATATCGGCAGATATCTGCTTCACATCATTACATTTATCGAAACTAGAGGTTTTTAAGAGAAAAACGTATCTAAATAAGAAATAAAAATTATAAATATTTGATAGTGAAAATATGAAAATTTAGCACTCATTTGTCAGAAGGTGTTTAAGGTTCATTAAGCTACTCAAGGTTAAATAAGTAATTCATTCTGTATTTGAAGATGAAAAGTCTTCTTAAAAATATACAAGGTGTACGGGCTAAAGGTATCCAAAATTTACGACTTGTTTTTACGGAACTACCCATTAGAATTTTAAAAAAAATTATTTAAATAGAAAGAACTTCTCACCAAGTTTTAATATCAATCATAAACTTCGATCATAGTATCATAGATTTCGATGTGTACACCTTTTGTAGCACAACAAACGTCTAAATGATAATCTAGTTCTCCAAGTGTTTTGTTGCATATCAGGAGTTATTACATGAATTGCTTGAAAGATACGCTTCTTCAACTCATCCACGGTTTCAATTTTTTGTTTATACACAACTTGTTTAATGAATCTCCAAGCAAAAAAGTCTAATAACGCCTGATATGCTACGAAACACTTGGAGAGAACTGGATTACCATTTAGACGTTTGTCGTGCTACAAAATGTGAACACATCGAAATCTATGATACTATGATGGAAATATATGATTAATATTAAAACTTGGTGAGATGTTCTTCCTATTTAAATATTTTTTTTTTCATTCTAATGGGTAACTCCGTAAAAATAAACCATAACTTTTGCATACTTTTAGCCCGAACACCCTGTATAATTATACTGTAAGTATTTCTTCATGTTAAATCATTACCATACCTTTAATATCATGAAATCAATCGTGTCACAAGTTTTCTAGACGTCACACCGATTGAAATCTGCTTCACATCCTTTTCCGGATCGGAGATGCGCTTAACTTCCGCATTTAACTCCGCGCGCACACCGCATTCAAACTTTGAAATTTCCGCTTCCTAAACCCTGTAAAACGAAAATTAGAGACGTTTCGAAAGAGCTGCTTTCAGAGCTACTCATCTCTTGATTATTTAAAAATATAGACTCCAATCGCGTATAATAGATCTGCTAGCGATTGCGTTTTTATCTGCTATTTGGACGCCACTTTTACTGACGAGAGTAACTGTAAACTGGTTTGCGAGAAAAGTATACCGCCGAGGAACTAAATCATAAAAATCAGCCTCTGCATTTTAGAAATGTTTAAGTTGTCTATACACAGTACTTTTTATATGTATAAACCTTTATCTTAAAAACTTTCGCGTTTAGATCTTTATCTTTAAACTTTCGCAGTATATAAAACAAACAGAAAAGAAGACAAACAGAAAAGAAATTTGATTTGAAGAGACTACTGCTGATTTTTTTTTAAATCTAATGGCATGAACAATAAAATCAGTTTTTTTTAAACTTTCAATATACACCATAACTTTTGAATTTTCTATCTCGACGCTTCAAACGGGAAAAAAACCTCATTGTTTTCAAAATCAGCAAAAGATAGCTCAAGTGATTACCTAAAAGTCTCGCTGGATTGAGACCGAGGCCTCGAGATGCAGACGTGTCTAGACAGATTATTATTTTTAAGGTAGAAAGGAGGAATTACAGTGTCAACATGCTTATAAACAGAAATGTGATGAGCAGAGTCAGACAGGTCTGTCTATGCGTCAGGGACATATGCAACGCCTTAATAAGGAAGTAGACTTTATTTCAAATTTTACATGTAAAAACAGGCAAAAAGTTGCATGATTTTACAGCGATAAAAATTGACAATATAGAAGTTTAAGGCTTTTGAAAATTAATGCTTTTTTAATATTGCGAATGGAACTTCACAAAGTGAAACTGGGAAGAACTCCTTTACAGTATATGTTTATTTTCGGTATAAACAGGCACTGTATACACATTCTATAGTAGGATAGGTTGTTATATATTGTATAGCTTACATGGGGAGTTTGAAGTATAGATTTCAAAGAAGTACTTGGCGCAACTGAATAGACGCCGAGTTTTCCTTCAGGGAAAACATTATATCGATTTTAACGTCTTTATGTCAAGTAGAACTTCAAGATACGAAAAAGTAGTTAACCTGTCTTGCCAGGCCCAGATTTCCGCATGGGCAAGTTGGGCACTTGCCCAGGGCCCCCAAAATTATGGGGCCCACCTAATTTAATATTAAATTGTACATATTTTTGAAAATGTGGTTTTTGGTTTATACAGTAAATGGGGGCAGTGGGAGATGCAGAAAAAAATCCTGGGTGGAGCACAGTGCACCCACTACATTAAAAGCATACTTACATCCATAAGCGTTTCTAGTTTATTTATTTCATTTTTTTTTTTTGCGGGGGGGGGGTGTAATAACTTCAGACTGATCTATTTTGCATTTCAAAAGAAAATTTCATGAATTTATTTTTTAACATTAAAATGCAAATTAATAAATTAACTCTTATTTTTATTATTATTGTAATTATTTTTCAAATTTTTGACTTGTTGGTCGAACATTTTTTGAATTATCGGTCCCAACTTATGGGGAATCTGGGTGAATGTCCCAAATGTTCATGTGGAAATCTGGTCCGGGGGGGGGGGGGCATGTACTCCCCTCTGGATCTGTCCTTGGAGGGGGCCCCCAAAGTCTGCTTTGCCCAGGGCCCCATTGGTTCAAAGTCGGGCTCTGTGTCTTGCTCTGATGTTTCTAGAATAGAGGTAAAATATCATTGAACCCAGCCAAAAAAATATATATAAATATGTCATAAACCATAGTAATAATAGGTATTTATAATTTTAGAGTATTTAACTTCACTTTTTCTACCTTTATCCCGCGTCTGATTTAACTGGTTTCGGGACATGAAATTCTTTCAAGTGGCCCTTTTTTATATTTTCTTCTGAAAACATACTATAGATCTTTAAACAACATAAATCGCATGTATCTACGATAATTACATTGCCAGATGTAACATTTTTGAGTTGGACTATCTATGAATGATGCACTTAAGTACATTTTATCATGGAATGGAATTTTTCATGATTTACTATCTTTAAAGGAATATAAAGGCATTCCTTGCAATATACCTCCATAAAATATTCACCACATTCTTCATACATTCTTTATTAGTGTTCAGAGTTTTTTAATTTAGAGCAAAATTCGGAAAAGTGCTTTTAATAGAGCAAAATTCACCATAATTTTTTTTTCTCCCTCTAAGGTATCCATTAAAAATTTTACTAAAAAAATTTGTGCAAACCCTGATGGCGAGTCATTTTTTCAAACTTTTCTTATGCACGAAAGAGAAAACTCTTAATAATACAACCATTAGCTAAGCAAATAAACCCAAAGCTAGATATGCCTACAGTTTCAAATTTTAAAGTTTTCTTAATGCAAAATTTCAAATCACTCAAGTATTTTATATAAAGATTCTTATGTAAAGATCTTTTTGATGCCAAAAATTATTGCAAAGTGTTATTCAATAAAAAAACAAGTAATATGCAAAAAAAAATTTTAAAGTCAATTCCTACTTAGGTCAACAAAGAAAAATTTTATTTTAATTACTTTTTATTAAATAATTACAATTATTAATGGTAGCATTCTTCGTTCAGCAGTACCGTAGCTGCATTTGGCGGGGAATTGCACTGATATTGGCTCGATTCTGTGAACAGCACCATTATTGCCGAGAAATTTTTTTTCTCCCATATAAAACTAAAATTAATTAATTAAATTTAATTAATGAATTAATATTTGAAGAAACTGTATTAAAATCAAGTGTCATCCACTACAAGTTTTAAAAAAATGTATTTGAACTTGAGTGGATGAATAAAAAGTATTTTATTAAGGATTGAAAAGTTGAACAAGATATATAAATATATATAGGGAGAGTGTGAACTAATAGTAGGAATTGAAAAACAAAATGTTTTCCAAAACCCCTTAAATGCATTATTTTTGTCCCGTGAAAAACAAATCTACTGTAGTCTTTATGCTACCGTCAGCATGAGCGGTATATTTGAGAAATAAATGTTTAATTTTTATCTTATTTCTGTATGAGATAAAGAATTTATGATTATAGTCAGAGTCAATCATCAGACATCTACTACAAATTTATAACATTTATATTTCAAGGCTGCAGCGTGAGCCCCATATCAGGACGAACGGTCAAAATGGCATTTCCCTAAGGCGTGTCTAACTGTATTGGTCATGAAACTCCAAAGATCATTTCAAACTAAATCAAAATATATATTGCCCTTATCAGTATTGACAATTTTAAATTTTACGCTCTGAATGAAGAAAAAAATATCAGAAGCTTTTGTTTTAAAACTAGAAAAATAAAAAAAAACGTAAAATTCAAAGTTTCAAAAAATTTCTCTGGTTTTCGTCCTCTATTTAATAAATTTTAACGTAGGATTACGTTCCTCCATAACGGTCCTGTGGAAATGAAAATTTCAGACGCTAAAACTGTCCGTCCGCCCGTCCTCGCGAGTTATAATTTTGGCAGCACGACAAACCCAGTCTATCGCTTGGACAAGTTAAACAGAAAAGTACTAAGATGCGTCAAAATTTTTAACTACATATGTGTATATATATATATATACATACGTACATATATATAGATACATATATACATACAAAAGAGGTAAGCAACGGTAAGTAATCCTACGTTAATAATTCACGGTAGTTTCGTTAGAAGAGACTACCTGAAAAAATTTTTTAGAAGTTGGTTGCATTAAAGATAAAAATGTTCTTTCATACCTGTGATTTCCTCTTTTCAAGTGAATTACTAATTTTTTTAAATAAAATTTACCTATTTTTAATTCAAAAATTTAAATTATATGAATAAATATATTCAGTAATTAATAATAATAATAATTATATATATATATATATATATATATATATATATATATATATATATATATATATATATATGTGAGTGTGTGTGTGTGTGTAAGTAAACATCTATAACAGTTTATAATATTATGTTTTGAAAATTTGTATAACTTTAATTAAAAATTGTTTATAAAATAAATAGTAATATTTTTATTAAATAATTTTATCATTTTGTTTAATTTGTAATATTATTTTTAATTATTTATTATTATATATTTATTCTTTTTCTAATTTTTTACTCAGCAATATGTGGTTGAAACAGTCACATTTTCGGTCTATCCACAAACGAGAAGCTCTCAAAAATCTCCGCTGTTCATAGAGGGCAGGGATGTCTTATAGGCTCTGATATGTTGGATTTTTTTATCACAGAACGGACAACATTACATTAATTAAGGGTCCAAAAATAGTTTCAGACTAAATAAAGATAAATATTATCCTCATTGACATGAATATTTTTAGATTTTACCCTGCAAATTAAAAGTAAATAAAAAAAATATCAGAAGTCTCTTTTAAAGATAGAAAAATAAAATTTTATCCTCTATCAAAGCCTCCTTATTAAAAACTGTACTCACCCGAATGAAAAATATTGAGATAAAAAGTCTTACATAAGAATTTTAATTTACGTTTCTAACAAATCTCAAAAGATTCTTTTTTCCCCCTAGTACCCTACATCAGTTCGATGACTCCTTTGAGCAGGAATTTAAAGAAAAAATTAAAGAAGACTCTGCGTTTTTTCACGTGTATAATGGTATCGAATTTATATTTATATAATAAAGAATAACAAACTTATACCTCCTTTAACGAGGTAGCCCCAAATACTTTTTCTATGCGAGTAATTCAGTCAGCATTGTTAGAGTAACGAAATCTGAAGTGTTTGGTATTGCTTAAAGGACATTAACAAGAGAATTTTTATAAAGGTATTGCCATACCAATATTTTTACTTTTTCAGGCGTAACGTAAGGCGGATTTTCGTTAAATAATGCTACCCTTTTTCAAGGTTCTTTTTTTTGCTAAACAGAGTTTCCATACTGACTAGATTGGCTTATTATCGAAATGAATCTACATAGAACTAAAACTCTGAATTTATTCGTAATTCAACTGGCTCATAATATAACTTAAACTTTTAAAAGCAGCGTTGTGACATTTTGTTCGATCTAATTTCAGCTTTAAATAACTGAACTGAAGAATGACCCAAAAAAATCTGCTTGATCATTCTTAAGTCCTGCTAAAACTCGATTGAATTAAAATCCCAACTAATTACTCACCCTGCCAGTTAGTCAACTTATGATATCTTCAACAACGATTCAACAACATGGCTTGACAATACTATGCAATGTGTTTATCCCTCTATGTTTTTACGCTGATATTACAAAATAAATAATACGTTTTAATACGTTTATCGAAAAGTAAATTACCCTCGAAGAAAACTTTACAGCTACGGGAAGAACTCGATATGTATTTTATTAGTTAGATCTAGTGACGCTGTAGGTGCTCTGTAAATTTTTCCCTTCTCCCTACTATTCACTTCGGGCTCTTTTGTTTGTATAGCTTCGTATGACGTCATTCTGTTCGAATTTGTCCTGGAGATGAAATCTAGAGTAGGGATGCGACATCGATGTCGATGTTTTCAAAACATCGATGTTTTGATAAATACATCGATGTTTTAAACATCGATTTATTGAAGCCGATGTTTTTTTAACATCGATGTTTTGTGCTCGATGTTTTACGTTGTCTCGATGTTTTTTTTAAATGAAAAACTACCATAATAAAAAAAAATTACCCCGTACCATAATTTTCACACTCAGTAAATGTAAGTCTGAATTCTGAAAAGGACGAATACAAAAGGAGGAACGATTCCTTAGCAAACAGACAAATGGCAGCCAACAACCAATGAACTAATCAGAGCGCATGGAATGTGCCTGACACTCCAGAACCTTCCATGGGGTTTTATTTTAAAACTAGTATATACGTGAGAGCAGCCATTTAAGTTTTTGTTTTGTTCTGGTTTTATATAAGTTGACGTTAATATTATTAGTTTAGTAAGATACCTCTCAAAAGTACCGTTTGGAAATATTTTTGCAAAACCTCTGACAAATTGGCAAAATGTAATATTTGCCTAAGTCCCTCAAAACTTCTGGCAATACCACGAATTTATCTGGACATTTGAAGGCAAAACATGGCGATATTTACAACGAGAATTTTGAGTCAAAAATGTAGCCCAAGGCAAAAGCAACCAAATTTTTGTCATTTGTGTCAGCCCAATCAGAGAGTAAAATTGAATCACCCCCCACGACTAACCGAAGTAACATTAATGTTAGAGATTGCTAAACCAGTTTTAAAAAATGGATGTTCTAAAACATCGATGTTTAACAACATCGATGGTTTTGGGGCGAATAATGCTAATAAAACATCGATGATTTAATATTGAATATCGATGTTTCAAAACATCGATGTTTTTTTATCGATGTCGCATCCCTAGTCTAGAGAAGATTAAATATATAATGATAGTGATAGATTATATCAAGGGGGAAATATAATATAAACCTAAGCTTTATGACATCTCAGTCTCGAATTTAATACTTTGATGCCTAGCGTATGGGCCATTTAAATTGCCACATAACTTTGTTTACATATTAACCACAGTTGTGCGTCCAGTTTTTACATCCCCTTTGATTTTTGCAATACTCTAAACATGAAAACATCAACGTACGCTTCTTAATTCATATTTTTGTACTTATACGTAATATTCATTTAAAGTTCAATAGTTGTTTTTTATGAAACCTTCGTTTCTCTCATAAATATTGGCTATTTTGATTTCTAAAATATTTTTAATAAGTAAACCTTTAGTCCAAAATCATGACTGATGATTTACGGATATTTCTTGTCGATAGTTCCATTACTTAAAAAAAATCAATTATTGATTAAGGCTTACACAAAGACTCATTGCACGAATGCTTTGGATTTTCTATTTAATCTTAAGACCTTAAAGGTTTTGAAAAATACTTTATCCCGAGGTCGAAATTTTGACCAGATTGTAAAGTTTCCTTGATTTTTGTATGATGAAAAACCTAAAATCATCAAAAATTATATTTAAAGAATTAACGGATTAACAGTTGTTTCGACGACGAGCCTCTCTTGATTTAACCGTCTAACCTACTTTTGACTGCAGCTCAGCAATAAATCGATAAATACAAAACGTTAAAACAAATAAAGACATTTCCACTATCCAATAAAAAGCACTTACTCTTAGAGTAAATGCGATATAATATTTAAAGGTTTTTCACCGTTAATTTCACACTATAGAAAGCAAAAGCCTCAGTAAAAAAATTACAAAAAACAAATGAAACGAAAGTCAAACTTTTACAAAATGTTGTTATTTTATATTCTTATTTGAGTGGTGGCTGTGTTCGTTTAATGTTCGTTTAATGTTCGGCTAGGAAAATTTGTTTGGAATACGTAACAGATAACTCAGAAATATTTAATGGCGTATAGTGACGTCCTACGTTAAATTTTAAGCGCAATTTTAAGCTTTTTTGCTATGGATGTATTCTAATTTTTGCGTTTTCACATCTAATTCTTTCTAAAAGAAATCGTTAGGAATTGACAAAAGAAGTTGGTGTAGACTGCAAATTGACGTGTCGTCCTAAGACGTGAACCATGGGTTGATATTGTTTCCAAGTTCCAGAATGGTAGGTATTAGACTCATCAGTGATTAATACGATAATGAAGTAAATCACTATAAGTAGACTAGTTTTCACTCTCAGGAGTAGTCGCCAGAAAATTTATTAAAGCAGGATCATTAAGGATACATATTACTTCATCAGATGTGTGAAATGTATCCTTATTACACTCCTGAATAAAGATACATATTACACTCCTGATTAATGGGGAAGGAATTATGGATGTAAAGATTAAAGTTTAAGAGTCGAGCTAAGAGTTGAATGATATGTAGAGAGATTCGTTAAGCCATGGTGAATTGCGACGGTTGGCGTTCGTACAAGTATATATACTTCAGCAAAAGGTACCTAAATGCAGTGGCGCTTCGTGAAAGTGCCACAGGCTCCCAAATATTTTCAGCTCTCTTTCAACAAAATAAATTCAATCAGACTGATTAGAGTCAATGTTCAAAAATCTAATATCTTTAAATAAAAAGTATCTCCAATTTACTCTCTTTGCACCATTATTTCATCGGATAAAGGAAAAAACAAAGAGCTTGCAAGAAAGTCTTCAGTATAGCTGTCCGTTGATTAGTTAATCCTAAATCTGGCTTGGATGGAACTAGATGATTTTCGGCCTATTTCAGTAACGAACATGAATGGCATTGTTCTGCTTTAATGGCAGAACCATGTTTGGTCACTAAGTGTTAATTCAATATTCATATTCTCTTTTATTTGACATCATTGGAACTATCTGAACGGAACTCAATCATAATTAATTGTAGTGGTATGTAGTACAGCTTATTTTGGATATGATAACTCTACTACTTTTAAGTGAAACTGACGATATGGAAATTTTTTTAGGAAAGTATAAAGCTGCTGGGGGATATTTTTATTGTAACTTACAAAGTATCGTATTTGTAACCTCGGGGGTAACATTTTAGTCCTTCGTTTTCAGGGGACAAGACTAAAATTCCCAGTAAGTATTTAACTTTATTATCTAAACTAATTACTCAATTTTAGTCGACAGATTTTGTCTACTTTATCTTTATCATCAAAAAAATACTTGCATGCCAATATGAATCTTAATAGCTCCCTTTCCTTCTTTTTCCAATCCTTGAATCATATTCTTGTATTTCTGAACTAATATTCCTAGGTCTGTCTTCTCGGTTCTGCCTTTTAGCCTTTTAGCTCCATATTTATCTACCAGATTGTTATATTTTCTGGCATATCCCTTTACTAGAGCTTTGAAGCTTAAATTTCACTTCCCCGATCCCCTGGAGTCCAGCGCCTTTCATGTCCTCGCTTTTATAGCCGATTCAAGGAAGATCTGGAAAATTTCGTTCCTATTTATATCACAACGTTTAACATTCTTAGCATTTAAGCATGTCCATAGAGACAATCACACCTATACTAAGAGCTTGAGGTAACCTAGTAGTAGCGCGTTGGCTTTCGATGCTGAGGTTGCTCGGATCGAATCCCGACAAGCGCCATTAAATACCTCCGTGTTTAGGCCGGATATGGGTACGTTAAATTCGTAGACCGAAAAGTCCCTCTATGAGGTCAGAGAAGGTGGGAGAGGGTGCAAACTCCCCAGGTGCCGCCCTTGGGGGGTGCTCGTTGACTTTTTTGCATCACCGTTTACATTGGCTGTTTTCACCTTTAAGGTAAAACTCTTATTAAAACTGTTAGTATTGGATATGTAGCTATAAATGTGGAGTGTAAACACGCCTATTTGTTTTCAAGCTAACGTCAATCCTAACCTAAAAAATTCATTGACGTGTTCAACAACATGGTCATTCCCAATATGAGACCCCAAATCATGCCTAATTTGAAATAGGGTATCATATTAGGCATTTTAGTTTTCACTCTCACAGCCTTGTTTCCTCTGAAGCTGCCGATGCAATGGCGTCCAGACGAAATCCACAACCATGTAGCAGAAGTGACAATGTGGAAGGAATTGATCAAACAACAAGTTCAAACCAGTTCTTAGTGACTCCTGAAGAAATAAATCCGTTTCCTACCTTACCTGAGAAAAGCACCTCGAAACCGAGTAGGGCCTGTAAAGCCTTTATTATCACATCATCGCCCAATAAAAATAAATTGATTGATAGCATTAATAAAAGAACTGCAGCATATTCGAAAAAACTTTGTTTCCTACAAGAAAAAAAAAGGAATAGACCTAGAAGATATGAAATCAAAGGATAAACAAGGAAAAGGAGATTAAGATAAAAAAGAAAAGTATATGGAAACAAAAAAAGGAAAAGGCAAAAGGGTTCCTAGAGGAAAGGGAAAATTAAGGATGGATGAAAATGCATCACTAGTTAAAAAACAGAGAATGAATAAGTTAATTATAGCTATGATTATCTCAGCTCATTTGAAGATGATAAAAAACTTTCTCTCCATGACAGAAGTGATTAGAGCATTGATGAAAACGACGCTGAATGCCTTTTTGTGGTTGTTTATTTTCAGAAAACAAACGGGGAGAGCAGTGGCGTCAATGTAGAAGTGTAGGTGTTTCAGGTGTTTCAGGTGGGCCCATAAAGATTTTGGAGCTGACGAACTTTTTATTTGTAAACAATGTGAAAAGTTTGAATCTAAAAACAAAAAGTAAACAAAACCTGTAGTGTAAACCAACTAATTTGTTTAAAATGTCACTTTTCTTTTTCACCTATTAGTGTATATAGGTAACTGTTATCTAATTATTGTGTACAGTTTTGTTCTTACGAACTTTTCAGTAATTCTAATTCCTATTTAGAGTTGTAGAATGGGGGTCTCATATTAGGACTACTTTTTTCAGACCCCAAAAATGGAACACTTGCGTTTATAATTTCATACAAGAAAATTGTAAGGTTATTTTCAATTTTCTGTCATTGTTATATGTAGTAAAATATATGTATTAAAAGGATATCAAGTTGGTGCTATAATCCTTCACTTACTTTCCTAGTTATATATGAAAATAAAAAGGGGTATCATATTCGGCATACTTACCCTACATATCTATGCAAATACAGGTATAACTTGAATGTTTACTGCTACTATGTATATTTTATTATTCCATCTACAACATTTCTATTATATATACACAAAATGGCTCCAATTAACGCCCCCGAACTCATCCTGGGTAAAATATTACTTACTATGTCAGCTATATAAAACAATTCTCACGAAACTCTTTTTCTTCTGTAATGACATCTTGAGAGCAATTCACGCAATGTGTGGCGCTTACAATATTCTCAGACTTCTCAGTTCTCTTAAGAGTGATTTATGACGAAGAAAATTGAGTCAAATAAAGGAGTGCAAAGTGTTTCCTGTCTCCTCCTTTAATTTCTAAGTCACTGTCTTTTCCTGTATATATATTCTCTTCTTTATTGAGTGTTCTTTCAGTGAATGTTTTCATTTTTAACATATCTTTTAGCTGTATTGTTCATAATATTATAAATATGTATAACAGTAAATAATAATGAATTATTCAGAAAAAAATTTTATACCTTTTGCACTGATTTTCACAGTAAAATTTTAATAGAAGCTTTCTTTCGTCTCAAATCTCCTGGGTAGCTGCGGAAAAATTAAGTACCAGAACCAAGTACTTGTTAAGTTTACTGGGCGGGATGTGCGATGTATGCCGGGAATTTTTTCTCCTGGTAGTGTCACTCTAGGCGTGAAGGACATTCTATTGTGCCCTGCTAAAGCTAGTAGACGAAATTGGAGCGAAGTCAACCTTCTACCTAAGTGTGCTCCACGTCAATATACGAACAAAAGCTGTACCTTTCTCCCTTTTTTCCATGAGCAGTAAAATGTTTTCGGTCTCATGGATTTGGTCTAGCCTATCGGCTAGATCAAATAGGATTAGTAACAACAACAACAAAAACTTGTTGAGAAAGTTGACGTCTTCATTCTGTTGTTGTTTCTAATCCCTCCTAGTCAAGCGGCACTACAGCAGGTCCATCAGACCATAAATCCTCCGGAGGTCCATTAATAGGCTCGGATCGGTAATAAAGTCCTCCCTAGATTAATTTAAGCAAGTTAGGATGTTGCGGTGGCTTGCTCAGTATTACACATTTTACAAGTGGGAAAAGTTTTGTTTTGTCGATCAAATTTGAGGCACCTCAAGTGGCCACTGACAAACCTAAAGATTGCAGTTTGTTCAGCTCTATCATCCTTGAACATAAGAGCTCTACCAGGACATACATCAAATTTCAAGTCATGGACCGTTTGAGATTTCCAAGTACCCTGGATAAAAGACTTCCTTGCGGAATTCCGCATTCTACTTCTTGTGACTAATATTGTGTAGTCAGGAATGACACCACCAACTGCTGTGCAACAAAAATGCCTAACACCATCCGTATAATTTCATTCCCTTGGCAAAAATAAAAATAAAATAAATCAATAATAATAATAATTAAATAAAATAAAGTAAAATAAAGTTAGGACCCGAGAGAGACCACTTCCAGACAGGTGTGTTAAGGAACATCAGATGTATTCTATTAGATTTTCTAAAAGATTTTTACTCTTAACTTAAAAGTTTATCTTTTAAAAATAATCTTTGCTGCATTTACGAAGTTTGATTCTACATGAATGAGTAGATATTAGATAAATTTTACAAATACGGACAGCCTCTTTCAGTTCAATTTGTAAGGCTTTCTTAATACCGTCATCGTCAGTCTTAATCCCAAAAAATATAAGTTTTTGTCAAAGAAAATATTTGTAATAAGACTTCCTTAGCTCGGAGAGCCTCATGGCTAGTCAGACGACTTCATAAGCTAACTTTTACTTGAGGAAACTCAAGTCAAGTCAGATTTATATTTCACTTTTTCTTTCCCATCATCGTCTAGAGCTAAACCAAAAAGGTAGGATTCTTAGATTTTTTATAAACTTCTCCGTTTACCAAAATGCATAAAGCACACCCAGATGGGCGGTCCTTATAACAGAAACTTAGGATGGTCCAAAATTATTGATCGCATTTCATGTTTGAAAAAAAAAGAACAAAACGAGGTACGTACATGTTTATTGTTTTCTTGAAAAGACAATTTAAAACAGTTTTACACAACAAAATTTTAAACATTATATAAGCTCCACATAAGCGGGTAGATGGCGCGACAACATTTCGCAAGAAAAATTTACTAATTGCGTCAGTCTGCAAATGGTTACCGTACAAGAAAAAGCAATGTGCGTTTTGTGGTTCCATGAAAGCAAATCCGTTGTAACTCATTTTGTTCTTCTCTTTTCAGTTTTGGTCCACCCCAGGGTGGTCCAAAATAATTGAACGCATTTCATGTTTGAAACAAAAAGCATGTTTGAAAAAATTTACAGACTGACGCAATTAGTAAATTTTTCTTGCGAAATGGTGTCGCGCCATCTACCGGCATGTGTGGAAGTTATTCAATGTTTAAAATTTTGTTGTGTAAAACTGTTTTAAATTGTCTCTCCAAGAACACAATAAACATGTACGTACTTCATTTTCTTCTTCTTTTTTTTTTTCAAACGTGAAATGCGCTCAATAATTTCAGACCACCCTGTATACATGTCTAGCGTACTGGTAGCCGTGAACTAAGGTTTCGCCCTTGATATGGGCTCCTTAGCAAGGTATAACCGGTGAATAGGCTGACGGGAAAGGAATCCCTAATACGTAATTTCTCTATTTTTCTTTTCATCTGTTATGCTTTGCTGATTCATGCGTTCAGTGACTCAAGTGAAATATTAAACTAAATTATCTCAAAATAAAACTCTTATAGCTCAAAATTTGAATTTTTTTCTGATTCTCCATTACTTGTGAACAGTAGATAGGCCTCGTATATTATATTCATTAAAATAATTGCCAGCTAAAGCACAAATTATCATTGTCTTTGACAAACTAAAATATTATCGTGTATAACGAATTTCCTTAAATTGTGATGATGTTGATACATGGTTATTATTTAATGCAAAAGAAAAAAAAGTCAGCAGTGGATTTTATCTCTGAATTCTTGGTATCTTAAACAAACTGGGAAAATATCTTTTTAAAAGATACGCTATTGGCTAGATTTATGTATGTGCTTTTTATATGTGTCACAAAAGTATTTGAATTTATCAGTTCCCACTGCTTCCCAAGCTGATATTCGAGAGTCAAATCGAGCGTGAAGTAAAATAAAATATAGATGTTTGAGAATATACGATACTTTAAGCACCATTAAACAGAGCTACCGATAGAAAGTGCCCATATTACATTCAAAATTTATATTTTAGCAGGACTTGAATTCTTTTCTGGAAGAAAGAATTTATTCGTGCAAAGGTATGACCTTTTTTTCTAAATTTTTTTCTAAATTTTAGGTCTTGATATAGCGTAAATAAAGGAAGTATACAATTTCGATAATTTTTTAATCTCGGGCTGACATTTGAAAATACGTTTGCTCTTGCGAGAACAATATGCCCTTTTTTGTTGTTGTTGTTTGGAACGAGAGAAAATGAATCGGTTGTGCTGAGAGGTATATTAACTGCTGAAAGAGAAAATAAATGTTTACTCGTAAAGGCTAGTGACACCTAATACAGTACAAGCAGCTGAAGTTGTAGTGGCAGTAAAAAAATAACAATTTTGTTCACTTATAATTGTTGCTGAGCAATTATTATTGTTCTTTGACAAATACTTGCATATCGTGGTATAGCATTCAACAGACCTCATATTTCAATGATTTGATCAATTTTCATCACTTGAAACGCAAGGGGAAAAAACAGAAGAACACTCCTTCAGCCGATACCTGACAGCAATAAAATTTTAAATGAATCTACCATCATCTTCTGAACTTAATGATGTTAATAATAATGTAATTAAAGCTTAGAATTCGATCAATCTTGAAAAAAAATTTGTTTGACTCTGCCTCTACTCATTTCAAGACTATTGTATTCTTAAAAATATGGCATCACAGTTCGGTACTTTTACATAAGTGAATTAAATAGTTATCTTTAATTAGTATATATATATATATATATATATATATATATATAGATAGATAGATAGATAGATAGATAGATATATATAGAGATGATATATATATATATACAGGTGGTTATCAAAATAATGGAAACACCTATCAATATTAGTGGTGTTTATGAATGTGCTTCGTATTTCTTAAAAAACAAGTCTGGACACAGGTACTTTTTTATATAATATAGTGTATGTATTATTCTACTGTCGGGTAGCAGCAATGAAGCTAAGGACATCGTGCTTTTGGGGGGAACAGCGTAAAATCTCAAACCTTGCAGACCTTGCGAAAAGAGCAAATTGTTAGAGCGCGTTTAAATTGGAGTATCTGTTACTGCAACTCCCAGGTTAATGGCTGTTTTTCGAGCTATGGTATCGAAAGTCATGATAGCATACAGAGTGCACGGAAAAACATCCTTTGCCAAACAGAATAGAGGATGAAAGGGAGAGCTGAGTGAAAGAGAAGGACGAGGTATTGAAGCGAATTGTGACATGAAGAAAGAAAACAACTGCAACCAAAATGACTGAAGAGCTCAATCGGCATCTGCATGTTCCGGTATCAACCATTAGAGGTAGAAGGGAACTTCACAAACAAAGCATTTGCGGTAGCTATTCCCAAAACCACCTGTATTAGATGCCAATAAAAAAATGTCGTCCACAATGGTGTCACGAGAGTATATCCTGGTCGAGTAATATGTCGAAAACGACATTTGGTCCGACGAATCATTTTTCACATTGTTCCTTGCAATAGGACATGCGTATGCCTGGAGAACACCTACACAAGCGTAAGATTCTGGCTGCCTCATCTCGACTGTCAATCATGGAGGTAGATCTATCAGGGTTTGGGATGGCATATCATGGTTATCTTCAGGCCCTATTGTAACTCTAAAAGGGAGATTGAATGGGAAGAACTATGTCGAAATTTTTGCCCACCAGTCAATCCTATGGTACAAACATTGTTTCTAGCAGGAGATGGCGTTATCCAGGATGATAATACCCCCATATATACAGCTAAATCTATCAAGTATTGGTTTGAAGAGCATGAAAAAGAAGTCAAATATCTTATCCTTCCCTGTACAATCCCCCCGACTATATATCATCCAACCACTGTGATCTCTATAAGCGGATGAGCTAGGTATCGATATCCACCACAGCATATCTATAGGAACTTTCATGATCTTTCCCTGAAGAATGGTATAATATATTTTTAACCACTATTCATGACTTGTATAATTCAATTCCAAGGTGAATCAGGTGGTATTACACGATAAAGGTGATCATGCGCCGTATTAATAAAGGGTTTCATGGTGTTTGTTAGTGTTTCCATTATTTTAATAACCACCTCTATACACACACACACACACACACACACACACACACACATATACAGTGGCTCCCAAAAGTGTTCGTACACTTACGAATTTCAACGAAATAGGGGTCTATCCATTAATTAAAATGAATATTTTAAAATGGGTATTTAATAATAAGATCTATAATCTATTCTTAACAAAACTACATGAAATATTTTGAAAACATAGTAAAACTTTATTTTTAACAAACCAGTAATCAAAAAGTAACAAAAACTTTATCTCACAAAAGTCATCGTACACTGAAATATTTTCGGATAAATTCCTAATTAAAATTATCGTCTGGCGCTTTATTTTTATTTTTCAATTGTGGTGGCATTTAAAATGTCGTTTGGCTTTAATTTTTGCTTGCCTACTCGGTAATATTCTATTTATTATTTTAAAGTGGCTCGTAGTCGTAAAGAAACAACAAACAGGATTCGAAAATTGATTATTTTTCATCATAGTAGTGGTAAATCATTCGGAATACTGCTAAATTACTTAATTTATCCCATTCTACTGTGCAGTATGTGAAAAACGCTTTAAAGAAGAAAATTGGATAGAAAACAAGGTAAGAAAAGGCCGTCCGGCAAAGTTAACAAAACGTGATCAGAGATTTATAATTAGAAAATTTGTGAAAAATCCACGTTTGAGTGCTGTAAAAGTTTCTGCAGAATTCAATGAAACATTTTCTACTTCAATTTCACCTGAAATTTTTTGACGAGTTCTCAAAACAGCTGGATTACATGGGCGTTCTGCCCATAGAAACTTTTTTGTGAGTGAGATAAACAGAAAGTTTAGGCTTCCCTTCGCACTATCAATGATAAATAAGCACCAAACCTATTGGAATAATGTCTTATTTGCCGATGAACATTTTTGGTGCTGATGGACGTATAATTGTACGGAGAAGAAAAAAAATGAGGAACTTAATCCCAAGAACTTAGTAGGAACAGTTAAGCATGCCGGTGGAGGTATCCTTGTGTGGGGGTGCATGTCAGCATCAGGACTAAGAAATTTGGTATTTATTGATGGCATAAGGAATCATGCTGTTTTTATAAATATTTTAAGAGACAATTTAAAATTATCAGCTCAAAATTTAGGTATTGGAAACAACTTTGTTTTTTATCAAGATAACGATCCTAAGCAAACGGCTCTCAACTTTCGCATCTGGTGTCTGTATAATTCTCCACAAGTTTTGAAAACACCACCTCAATCGCCGGATTTAAACCCAATAGAACATATTTGGAGAGAACTGGAGGTTCGAGTACGAAAACACGACATTCACACGAAAAGCGTACTAAAAACAATTATGATGGAAGAATGAATGAACATTAATGCAAAAATTACAAAAGAACTAAAGCAATCTATTCCCAGACGTTTAAAAGCTGTTGTGGATGCTAAAGGATATCCTACTAAATAATAATTTAACGAAAAATTAGAAGATTTACTAATATGTAGAAATTTTTTACAAGTGTACGATGACTTTTGTGAGATAAAGTTTATGTTTCTTTTGGATTATTGGTTTCTTAAAAATAAAGTTTTACTATGTTTTCAAAATATTTCATGTAGTTTTGCTAAGAATAGATTACAGATCGTATTATTAAATACCCATTCTGAAATATTCATTTTAATTAATGGATAGACCCCTATTTCATTGAAAATCGTAAGTGTACGAACACTTTTGGGAGCCACTGTATATATACAGTCGAAAAACATGGATATATCGAACGAAAATTTTGGTCCCACCGTTTACCTATTGTACGTAATTTAATTAGCATTGTGTTAGTTTAATGTACTCGATTTTAGTCGATTTAATTCTTTAATAATCATTTTTAATAGATTTTATCATTTTTTAATACATCATTAGTGGATACACGTTGCAGCTAATGAGTTATACATTTTGTGAACTCTAGTATTTTTCTTAACGGTTCGTATATAGCGAACCATCGGATAAAGCGAACAAAACCTTTGGTCCCTTGAAGTTTGTTATAACGGGGTTCGACTGTATATATGTGTGTGTATGTATGTGTGTGTGTGAATGTATGTATCCATGTATGTATGTATTGTTGAATAATAACCCAATAAGCTTAACACTATAAATGAATAACAATTGAAAATATGTCTCGTTCACTCGTATATCGTCTCCAGTAGCCACAACATGACTGATTGAAAACAGTAGCCCAGTGTTTCTGAAAAAATATTACAAGTATTACTAGTTTGTTATTTTTTTTCTTCTTTTTAGTACCAGATATTTATAAAGCGACTATTGCACTTTTATATATATATATATATATATATATATATATATATATATATATATATATATATATATGTGTGTGTGTGTGTGTGTGTGTGTGTGTGTGTGTGTGTGTGTATATATATATATACACATATTCATATATGTATATATGTATATAACATTAATTATAAGCCTGTGTCATGCTGCCATGTATGCAATGTTAACAAATATTGATTATCAATAACAAAAGAATAAAATGAAGACTAGACAAGCTGGACGTCCCGAAGCTAGACTCTTTTTTATGCACATGTTTTATCAATAATTGAAAAAAAATAGCCCAGTAATCAAAACTCAGATGTTCTCCCTTTTGACTCAAACACAAGTGATCAACATAGCTTGCTTTGGCTTTATCCCAGTCTTTCTGCGTAAGGATTATTCTGAGGGCGGGCCGAGGTTTATTTTTGCTTGGGATCTTCCAATTTTTTCGAAGATCCGTGATCTATTTAGAATGCTTGCTACGCATATCGATGATAAATTCTACGGTCAAAGTTAATGGCTAGGGATATTATATCTGTTTGCCAAGGATTAAATACCATGCCAAATTCCCGCTGCCGGACTTTTCATGCTTTGCCAAACGCAACGCTGCGGTGGTGTGCCCTTTTGGTTATCTTATGAGAAACATTTCATATGACAGTTTCTTTTATTTCCGTTTTGAAGCCTTCCCCGCTGCTTTTTGAACAAACATGCCAACTTTTTTATGTCAGTCGATGCAAAAAAAAAGTATAAGAAACAACAAGATTTGCCCTCATAAAATTCTAGTATTTATTATTCGAAAAATTTATTGGATTTTATAACAAGATAGACAAGTAGTTTTAAATACTTTAAATTTACTAAAATCTAAATTTTTAGCCAAGGATCGGCGAAAATCGAAGTTTAGGTGCTATATATACATACATACATACACACACACACACACACACATATATATATATATATATATATATATATATATATGTATGTATGTATGTATTACGTGTGAAAATTGAATGAATATGTATACTAATATCCCTTTCATGTAATCATGTAAATTATTCATGTAAATTGTATAAAGTTAACGTAAATTATATCCGTCATAATCTACCAATTATTTAATAATTTCCTTTTCATTTTCTACTCATTTTGGATTGCACTGTCCCTTGGGTTTCACTGAATCCTTTCTCCAGAGACCGTGGCTTATGTTTCAAAAACTGGGTCAGCACGAATACTTCATATTGACTTTTCATTCGTGTTTATTAGCTTTTAGGGAGAATTCTAGGCAAAAAATAATACATTTAATATGTACTTAACTGTCAAATGATTAGGAAATTTGGAGACAAGCTAATCTCGCGAGTTGAACATCGAGGAAACATCATGAAACATCGAGGCAGCGCAGCGGTTTCGCGTTCATTCTGGTCTTTCCAGCACGACACAACAGATAAATTAAAGAGAGAGGCAACTATGTCGCAAGCGGAAAACAGCCGGCTACTCATTTTGCCGGTGGTAGAAACCATTTCTTTGAAAATCCGATACGTCTGTTGAGTAGATCGCATTATGAGGGACACGCTTGATAACAACTGCTATGTGAATATGTTAAAGATATCTGTTGTAAAACATTACATTAATATAATTTGATTCCCTTTAAGATCCCTTTTTAATCACCACATCTGGGAATTAATCTATATATATGGAACAGTTCCTTGACTGACTGATTGACTTACTGACTGACAGATAACGCGCAGACCAAACCGCTGGACCTAAAGGGCTGAAATTTTGCATGCCAATTCTTCTTATAGTGTAGGGGCACACAAAGAAAGATTTTTGAGAAATTCTTCTTAGATTTTTTTAAATTAAATTTTTAAGCTGTTTCTCTAATTTTTTTAAAGTTTGCATTTAAAATAATAATCTGGGGGTTATAAAATTTATATCACCAGAAGGATCATAAAAATTCCTTTAAAATGAAATCTTTTTCAAAGCTTTACCTTCATTTTCTGATTTTTGGTGAATTTTTTAAAGATTCCTTTTTATAATTTAATTTATTAAATGCTGATCACGTGGTCTCCTTTCTTTTTGTGATACTTCAAATTAATTTTGCGTCACGTGCATAACAACGAAATAAATTGACAAAAAAATATTAAAATACGGTAAAAGATAAAATTTAATCACTAGACTAATTGAGATGGAAGTTTTTTAAGAATTTAATTCAAATTAGTTTTATGGATGTTACACATACAAATAAATTGCATACATTGACCATTGTATTTAATTCGAATACTTTGTTCTACATTATTTTGTCTATAAAAATATTCGTTACGATTTTTTTATAAATATTTTTTTGGCATTAATTGCATACATTGACCGTTAAATTTAATTTGAATGTACTCTGTAGTGAAGCACGGGTATTCAGCTAGTTCTTTATAAAACTATTAACACCACCACCCCTTCCTGTCTTCAAAAGATCATCACAGGTGTGCTTATTTGTAGTATAATGTGAGCAAAATATCAAATGACTGAATAGGAGTAGAAGCAAGAAAATTCCCCTGCTGTCAACTTAGATATTTTACTCGAAGACAGTGTCTTAACCTTTTAAGCGTTGAGACGACTTTTACCGTTACCTACATCAACTACAAAAGCGTTTGAGTTAGATTTTTCATCCTTTAGTTTTGTGTTTAAAAGCGACTGAGTGAATATCTTCTCATAGTATTTATCCAGGTTCTCCCACAAATGGGCCTGTTTTAATTTATGAATTTTGTTGTGTTTGTTATAGCATTTACAGTGTGAGACACACCGGTTTGTTGGTAATTTTAAAGAAATTGAAATTTTAAAACAATGATGGTGTTCACGCAATAGCAATTATATTTTTAGACCATATTCCGAGTTGAAAATCAATACAAGTTCACTGCAAAATATTAATAGTAATTGTTCCCATGTTTTTATTAACTCACTTTCTTGTTTGTTTGTTTGTGTGTGTGTGTTTGTCCGGTACAAATCTTGCAATCGATTTTTAACCAACTTCTCGACTTGCTAGACATTTGAAACTTTTAGAATAGCTCAGAACACGATGACAATGTATTATTTTAATACTTTTAGCCATCTTTAAGCAGAATTGAATTCTTTTTCAGTTAATTTTGTTTTGTAGACTGGTGCAGCCATCTATCGAACGGGACGGGAACGAAAAGTTAAACGCAAGTTAACTTCCTATTAACTTCATTTTCTTTCAAGTTGATGGGATAATTCATCAAAAAAATTTAAAAAGTATTTATTAATACATAGAATTATATGATTTATAAGTTCATATTAAGTTTATATGATTCAACAGAAAATTTAAAAACATGGTATATAAAAAGTTCTTTTTATCTTGTAATTATTTTATTTTCAAATGTAACAATTTTTTTGTTCTTTGCATCAAAGGTTGGAAAACTCCATCACATATATCAATATGAAACATAAGTTATTTTTGTAATGCAATTCATGTCATTCATAGCACTATGTACTCAACTTCAGCTTTTATAAAACAGTAATTTTCTCCCTATTTTTCCCTATATTTGTCAAAAATACCTAGTTCCAAAAATTTTGTTCATCATTCTATAAATATTATGATATCATTAGCATTTTAAGAAAACTGCTATTAATAACCGTCGTATTTAATTTTCCTCTAAATCTAGGTTTGAATATTTGATAATTTCTTAAAAATAATATAGTTTAAAAAAACGCCGTGTTTTCCGATCATGGCATACAATATTTTTACAAGAAAGTTTGCTTATTCGAATAAAGGACTTCCAGCTAAAATCCGTTTATCTTTTCAATACATTTGCCAATATCTATTTTTCAAAAACTAAGTTGTTATCACAGGTAATTAATAATTTTATTCAATGATGTAAGTTTTTCTTTCTTTTTATCAAAGCCGTATTTCACCCTTTAAAATAGGTTGTCATAAATTGCTGCTTTAAAAATGTATTTACTTAAAACTCTAACTCTGCAAAAGGAAGGAATCTTTTAACTAAATCTGTTTTATACGCACTTTTTCCGTGTTCTTTGTCAACCCTATCTTATAGCGTTAACATGACTTTAGAAAAAAAGGGTTATAAATGAGCGTGGGGCTTTTGAAACACGTCGAATAATGGGGGACCCATATAAAGCCTTTTGAAAGCGTTTTCAACTTACAATGATTTCCTTTATCTAATTGTTTTTGGATCATGAAAGTTTTCAGTTCCCCCTTCTTGCTATAGCGGCCAACTTCCGATATGTTTGAATAGGGAAGAGATAGATTCTCGAAAAATGGCAACTGAAACAAATGTGGAAAACGGGGAATTGGTTCGCTGCTGATAACCATAACCGTATCCTAGCAACGATCTGCTTTGGTTTGGGCTAAAATTGGAAAGAAAGACGGGGATGGGATTTAGAAATGATGGAATTATTTTTGATTCGGATGCAGTGTTATTATAAGGAAGTAAAAACTGTCCATGAGAGATAAATTTCAAGAAATGGCAATTCCTGTAGAATAACGTGATCAGAACTTAAATCGAAAAATCTATAATGAGCCCCACACTAAATATACTGCCATTATGAACATAATAAGACATTAGTTTCTCGGCGATAAACGAGTTCTTTGAGAGAATTGTTATTATTGCGACCAATATCACGGAGATCCCACTGATCTCTATTTCATGATCTGGAAACAAATGATAATGACATTCGGAATCATAACATGGAGATTATTATGTTGCTATTATAAGAACTATAATAATGTTAGTAAATCAACCTGGGGTCCTTTTGGAATGAGAAGTTTTTGCAAACATCCATATCCTTGTTATTAAAATTTTTTAAAATGTACGACTTTTTTTACGAACACACGGCAAAATATAATTAATCATAATTCTTTTTTTTTCCCATAAAACAGCAGCAATATAAAATATTCCTTCGAAATTTTATATTGCTGCTGCTTTATTTTCTATTCTTCAACTCGAATTCAGTATTATTACCATGATTTTATTAACTTGCTTTCTTGTTTGTTTGTTTGTGTGTGTGTTTGTCCAGTACAAATCTTGGAATCGATTTTTAACTAACTTCCCGACTAGCTAGACATTTGAAACTTTTAGAATAGCTCAGAACACGATGACAATGCATTATTTTAATACTTTTAGCCATCTTTAAGCACAATTGAAATCATTTTCAGTTAATTTTTTTGTAGAACGGTGTAGCCATCTATCGGCCGGGACGGGAACGAAAAGTTAAACGCAATTTATTACGCATTTCATACCTCTTTATTACGCATTTGATCATTTTCTTTCAAGTTGGTGGGATAATTCATCAAAAAAATTTTAAAAAAGTATTTATTAAAGCATAGAATTGTTAAATTTATATGATTCAACAGAAAATTTAAAAACATGGTATATAAAAAGTTATTTTTATCTTGTAATTATTTTACGTTCAGCTTAATTGTGTGTGTTTATAATTATTTCCAGCTGAGCGTGCTGTCAGATATTAACACAACTACGAACCAAATAAGCAAAATTGTTCTTGCAAGAGTTTTTTTTTTTTTTTTTCTGTCGTTTTATCCTTAAAATGATGCTATTCGCGAAGGAAAAAATTTCAAAGCTTAAGCTAGTTATAGTACAATGAGTTGACTGATCTTGAGCGAGTGTCACGTCTGTTTAGTCCTCAGAAATAAAATGATACATATTTTTTTAATCTAAAAAAGCTGAATCAATTGATAATTGGAGGTGTAGAAATCAGTCGTATTAACGAGCTTTTCATTTAAATTCAGCTTCATTTAAATTCAGTAATTTTGTTCTCTGAGTTCTTGAGTTCTCGAATTTTGGCCCTAACATATGTTTATATATATATATATATATATATATATATATATATATATATATATATATATATTTTATTTATTTATTTATTAATATTTTGGTTC
This sequence comes from Dolomedes plantarius, assembly GCA_907164885.2. Taxonomy (NCBI): domain Eukaryota; kingdom Metazoa; phylum Arthropoda; class Arachnida; order Araneae; family Dolomedidae; genus Dolomedes; species Dolomedes plantarius. The sequence goes on from OU015496.1 coordinate 77,997,067, forward strand.
GTTTTCCAGTCGGCAATCATAGCAAATTTTCTTTGTAAATCATCACGTGCCTTCAACCGAGCACATGATGAAAGGAGAAAGGAGGAAGTAGGCAACGCCTTGGCTACCAATTGACTTAAAAACGGTGGAGTAATGAGTCCATCTGAGAGAATTTGTCCGTTCTAAGCAGAGGAGGCGTCTAACGTTGTTTAAAGCGGGCCTCGTTGAAACTGAATACCATCGAGAGCAGTGGAACTCAGAAAAACATCAAAATTTAAATTAGCGCGAGTTCGTATTGTTTGTTTCGGGTCAGTATGTAGAGTTGTGGGGTGAAAATTATTTAAAGTTAAGCTTCGGCCCATGGGATCTACTATTAGCGATCCATTTTATTACAAAAATTGTTATCCTCATATTTCTACTTTGTAAGATCATCTACTTAGTTTTTACATTCAAACAGAATGGGGAATAAACTTTCTGTTTTTTTTTAATTATTTATTATTATTAATTTTTTTATTTTTTTTTAACCTTGAGTTTATATATTTAATTCCTACCGGGGAACCCTTGTAAAGGCCTGTTCACATATGAGTCCAGTAGCGGATGCATTAAAGTATTGAAATATATTTAACCAATGACAAAACTCCAAACGATTAGCAACGAAATTTTTAACGCCTATGATTGGTTTATTTCCGCCTCAGCGTCATCTTTCCTTTTACGCTTCCGCTACCGGACTCCTATGTGAACTGGCCCTAAGTTATCAAACGACTAGTTAAGCAAAAAAGAAGGTATAAAAAATTTCAGGTAGTCTCTTCTAACGAAACAACCGCGGGTAATTAACGTAGTATTACTTATCGCTGCTTACCTCTCCTTTTTTTTTTTACAATAAAATTCATACCTTTGAAGAGAAGGATGAGTGATAACCCTATGCAGAATAGGTCGATGGTAAGAAAAATAAGTTTCATATAAGTTTTCTCTGCCACTCTTGATTTATAACTCGCAACGACTGTTTTAGCGTCATAAATTTTGTTTTACCGCGGACCGTTGTGGAGGAACGGAATCCTACGTTAAAAATCTTTACTAAATCCACTATAATTTCAACGGAATGAACTGTTTTTCTAAATGTTATTAGTAATAGCAACTCAGACCTTAGTACCTGCTCTATCATAAGTTGCCCGTGTGTACAACATTTAGAACTAATATATTGATTCCTTTTTTACAAATAAATGTGAAACAAAGAATTTTTAAAAAATACGCCTTATTTTTAATTATTTAGTTACGAAAATGCTAATTATTATTATTATTATTATTAGTTTAAACATCCCGTTTTATTGCTACTATAATATAGATCAAGTTTTATCGCAAATACACTCGTATATCAACACATCCATAACTCTAGCAAATCCTGTGTTTGCTGTACTTTGTAACTCTTTACATTCCTTCATTATCTGCACAACACCCTTATTTTCTCTCTCAAACACTACATACCTCTCGAGATTGCCAAAATCAAGTTTCCGTAATAACTTTTTTTATTAGTTCCCACACATAAAAAAGGCACTCTGTTCTCACGAGAGCAAAGGAATTTTCAAATTCCTACACCAGATTAAAATTTATCCAATAAATTTCTTCATCGAGGCCGTAAAATAAAAGAGAAACTTATAATTTAACATGAATAAATCTTTCTTTATGGACTGAAATTGGATTTATCTGTTACTTATAGATTACTAAACTGCATATCTCACCAGACTATAAATTTTAAATGCAATGTGAGTACTTTCTCGATAGTTCCGTTTAATGGTGCTTAAAGTATCGTATTTTCTCAAGGAGTCCATATTTTTACTTCATGCTCGATTTAATTTTCGAATAGTTGTGAATGAAGCAATGTGAACTGTTGAATTCAGATAGTTTCACATATATCTATACACAATTTAGCACATAGTGTGCTTCAAAAAAGTGTTCTAGTAAACGTTACTTGAGAATATATCAGGAGAAAAATCAATAATAAATTTTATTGAATTATCTAAAATTTATTATTAAATTTTTTTTCTCCCGAATATAAGATACTTTTCATTCCAATTCAATTCCTTTCACACGATAAAATTTTATGCTGTTTATGGGTGAAATAATTTTTCTTTTTTTCCGTCAGTATTTATTTTAAAATATACTAAACCATGTGTGCTGAAGGGCTATGCCAAAACAAGACTCAAAAAGTCATAAATAGAACCATAATACACTTCTTAAGTGCATTATTAAGGGGGTTCGTGACACGAAATTTTCAATGTGAGCTGATTTTTATTTTCTTAACTTAATATATAGGGTATAGAGCTTTTAGAATTAAGTGTTGCGAAACCTCGACTTTCATGTTTCTACGATAACGCTGCTAGATGCAACGTTTTTATACTGTACTGTGAGTGCATACCTGTCTATACGTCTAAGGCCTTGTTCATCTTGATGGCCTGTTCACACAGAATTCGGACGTTACGTAGCGTCAGCGTTAAAAATTTTAACCAATCTCAGAGCTCAATTCATTGAACACGTGATATGTCAAACCAATCACAGGTCCGGTCAACAATCTCGGAGACAACGTAGTAACGCAAAGCAACGCAACGCTCCGAATGCACCTTGAACAGGCCTTAAGTTCGTCATTGTTGTTTAGCGACAGCGTAAGGGCCTGTTCACATAGGAGTCCGTTGCGTAGCGTTAAGGGAAAGATGACGTTGAGACGAAAATAAACCAATCATAGGCGTTAAAAATTTCATTGCTAATCGTTTGGAGGTTTGTCATTGGTTAAATATATTTCAATACTTTAACGCTCCGCAACGGACTCCTGTGTGAACAGGCCTGTTCACACAGAATCCGTCAGCTTCAGCGTTACTCGTATTGAAATATATTTAACCAATTACAAACCTCCAAACGATTTGCCACGAAATTATTAAGGTCTGTGGTTGGTTTAAAATATATGTCAATACGAGTAACGCTGACATTTACGGACTCTGTGTGAACAGGCCCTTTCTCGTATAGGAATAATCTTAACTAATCACAGACCTCCAAACAATTATCCACGAAATTGTTGTAGTCTATGATTGGTTAAAATTGGTTCGATACGCGTAACGCTGTCACTGCGCAAAGCAGACGAACTCAGTGTAAGGGCCTGTTCACACAGTAGTCCGTTAGCGTAAGCGTAAAAGGTCAACGGAGTGTTCACGGATGATGATACATGATTCAACGGATGATGTCATAGCGCTCAGCTATATGATTGGTTAAAATTTAACGCTTACGTTAACGGACTGCTATCGGAACAGGCCCTTAACAAGGCCTAAACTCCGAGTGTATGGGAGGAGGGGATGGGTTGAGGTGGCACCAATTGAGCAATGTTAACTTACCTATATGGTAGAAAGTAGTCAACAATTTTCGCGACACACAGTGCGAAAGTCTAAAGACAAGTGCCTTTGCATAAAGCCCCCCTCCCAAGAAAAAAAAATGCTAATCATTTTTTAGTTTTGCTCAATGCACCTTTACTCTTTTTTGAAAAAATTTATTAAACTGTCTTAGCGATTGTTTCTAGAGTAAAAAATTTTGAAACTATTTTTCCTGGAGTAAAAATTACTCGAAAGAATTTTTTTTTAACCTTAAAGTGATAAAAAAATATAAATAATTTTTTTTTTATAAATCTTGCAACCAAATTATTTTGAAACTTTTCGTATGTACATAATGGAAAAGGTTAGGCAACTAAAGACACTGGTCAAGCAAATGCATCAAAAACTAAACGTGAATTGAATTTTGATGTTTTTTAACAAAATTTCAAATTGTTCACGTATTTTTACATGCATGATGATTTATTTATCTATAAAGACGCATTTGATGTGTAAATAATAAATACAATATGCAAGTCAATAAAAAAGAAATAAAATCTTCTGTTGCAGACCCGAGCTGTGCATTTGGGCTATTTTTTCATCTGTTGCCACTAAATAAAGAAACCTATTGATTTCGAAAATTCCTTGACTATAGAAAGCGTATTCAGTATTATGTTCCAAGCTTAATCTAAAGATTAGGAGAGGAAAAATCTCTTACAATTATTACTATTAGCTATTAGTATTAGGAATTTGAAGTCATTATTTTGTTTTTATTTATATATTTCTGTCTTATTTGAAGAAGAGAATTATGTTTGAAAACAGAACATTCTTTTTAACCAAATTGTATTTTAATTTATGTAATAAAGATAAATTATTGTTGATGGGTGTGAATAAATATAGCATTCGCATATTTCCATACATCGTCCTCTTTTAGTTCTCTCTCTCCCTTTCTCTCTATTTTTTTCTAAGTTCTCTCTATATACTTCAAACTTCTGATAATCCTATAAATATACAGGGTTTGTATAAAAAGTATCAGGAACAATTTTTCCTGACGTGCCTGTACGTCGGAGCGCATTTGTACCGCACATGCTCGGCGGTGGGGGATGTAACCTTCAAGTCGCGCCAAGCGCCAGTCCCTGAGAGCGTTCGTTCAGGCTAGATCGTGCTTTAGTAGACCCATGTCGAGTGACTCGGTGCAAGCGCAAAATGCAGCGAACGATTGAACAGCGGTACGCCATCAAATTTTGTGTTGGACTGTGGAAATCGGGTACGGAGACGTTGGGCATGATTCGCCAAGTGTTCAAGGATGAAAGCATGTCACAAACTGCAGATTTTAAGTAGCACAAACTCTTCAAGGATGGCCTAGAGAGTGTGGAGGATGAGCCCCGCGCTGGACGGCCGTCGACCTCAAGAACTGACGACAACGTGAAACGTGTGCATGAAGTGCTGAATTCAGACCGTCGGTTAAGTGTGCGCATGGTCGCAGATGAAATTGGCATTTATAAGATGACAGTACACAGCATTATCATTGAAAATTTGGTGATCCAGAAGATCTGCACTAAACTCCTCCCGAAGGTCTTGACGGATGACCCAATGCACCCAGCCACACCTGGTCCAAGGTCACCAAGTACCTGACGATAAATGGTATTGAGATGATTCCCAAATCCCCTTATAGTTCCGACTTGGCACCAGCAGACTATTTTCTATTCCCAAAAGGGAAATCCTCCCTTAAAGGACATCACCATGGGACCCTAAGTGCCGTCAAAGAAGCTTGCACGCGTACCCTTAAGGACGTTCCGGAATTCGCCTACCAGGGAGCCTTTGAGTCGTGGAAAAGCGACTGCGAATGTGTGTCGACGCTCAAGAGATGTATTTTGAAGACTTTTGAGGAACTGTAGCATTATCTCAAATAAATCTATTTTTTCGAAACTTTTCCCGATACTTTTTATACAAACCCTGTGTGTGTGTATGTTATGGCTACAGTCCGAAGTTCGGCTAGTTCGCGAAATGGATGGCCATTTCTAATATTGGCCAAGTCACCGGGCCAAAGCCCGAAATAATCGAGAATTTACAACTACTTTGGACTTTGGCTGACCAATTCGCGATGCGCCCGACAGTCAATGGTTAGTTTGCAAATTTTACCCAAGAAAAATTGTCCTTTTTCTCTGATTTTGAAGTCGTTTTTCTTCTGCTTTGACTAAACTAAAGGGATGGTAATAAACGAGTTAGAACTGATATGATCAACTCCCGTGACTGCATTATCCAGCTCCTCAAAATTCCTATCTTTGGACACTTTTCTTGGGTAATTCGTAAACTGCTCATTAATTGTCGGGCGGACCTCGAATTGGCCGACTAAAGCCCGAAGTAGTTGTAAATTCTCAATTATTTCGCGCTTTGGCCAAGTGACTTGGCCAATGCGAAGTGGCCAGCCATTTTGGGATTCCGTCAGGCTTCGAATTTTGGCCCTAACATATGTTTATATATATATATATATATATATATATATATATATATATATATATACACTCTTAGACAAAAAAAACCGACGCACCAAGGAGTTATCCGAATGGGACGAAAATCAGTAGATGTGATGTACATGTACAGAAAAACAAATGATTACAATTTGAGAAAAATTGGATGATTTATTCATGAGAAAGAGCTTTACAAAGTGAAAAAGTCAATAACGCGTTGTTCCTCCTCTGGCCCTTATGCAAGTAGTTATTCGGCTTGGCATTGATTGATAGATGTGGCGGATGTCCAAATTCTGTCCAATTGGAGCGTTAGATCGTCAAAATCCCGAGCTGGTTGGAGGGCCCTACTCATAAAGCTCAGTGGGAGGAGGGGGGAGATCCGGCGACTTTGCTGGCCCAGGTAGCGTTGGGTAAGAACGAAGACAAGCACTAGAAACTTTCGCCGTGTGAGGGCGGGCATTATCTTGCCCGCCATCCGCATATAATGCTCGCCGCGCCCCGCTTCGCCGTGTGCGGCCGGCATTATCTTGCCTTGAAATGTAAGCCCAGGATGGCGTGAAGGGCAACAGAAAGGGGCGTAGAATATCGTCGACGTACCGCTATGCTGTAAGGGTGCCGCGGATGACAATCAAAGGGGTCCTGGTATGAAATGAAATGACACCCCAAACCATCACTCCTGATTTTCGGCCCTTGTGGCGGAAGACAGTCAGGTTTGTAACCCACCGCTGTCCGAGAGTCTCCAGGCACGTATTCGCTGGTCATCGGGGCTCAATTCGAAGTGGGACTCATCACTGAAGACAATTCAACTCCAGTCAGTGACATTCCAGGTCGAATGTGACCGACACCACTGCAAATGGGATTGTCGGTGTACAGAGGTCAATGGTAGTCTGCGCAAGGGGCGCCGTGAGGTCAGCCCCCTTTCTCTGAGCCGCCTTTGAATTGTCCTTGCGGTCACTGAAGCACCAGTTGCACATACGATCGATGATAATGATGAATCTCGGGCTGTGAGTGCTTCTCTGACGATTGCTCGGTCTTCACGTTTTGAAGTTTCTCTAGGCCGACCGCTTACTTCTTGACACTGTGTTCGGCCATGGTTCATCCATTCCTGCCAACATCGTCTAACAGTGGCATCGCTCCTATCCAAATGTAGAGCGATTCGCCGATTAGACCAGCCGGCTTCTTTGAGCCCAAGTACACGTCCTCTCTCAAATGCTGACATCTGCGCATATTGTTCAAGCACCTGTATGCGAGGTATAGTTACTGTCTACCTGAGTACACGGAATGAAATTCGCAAGGAATTTATGACCTGGAATCGAAATTTCTCCTCTTTAATACAGTGGAATCTCGATCGATCGTTCTCCGAATCAGCGTTTTCCTGTACGTGTCGTTTATTTCACCCAGTCCCGACGATCATATTGCTTTGTTATGTTCCCGCATTTGTTGTTTTCCCGCATTTATCGTTCAGTTCAGTCGGTCCCTTGAAAAACGATAGAGCGAGATTCCACTGTATCATGCTAGTTGCGCAGTTAAGATGCGCTGTAGCGTCACATGTTCATTCATTGGCAGCCAAACTTTAAAATTTTGTATTTGCCGTCAAAACCTGTATGCTTATCAATTTGTATCCAATTTGCATTACCCCTTCTTGGTGCTTTTTTTTTTTTTTTTTTTGGTCTAAGAGTGTATATATGTAGGGCCGGGCGCATAGGAGGACCGCCTCAAGCGCTGAAAGGAGGGAAAGTAAAAATGAGAAATTTTTAACGTATGAAGAAAACATATTAGTAGTTTAAGCTATCATAAATAAGGCAAAATTCGTAAAAATGCTCAAATATAAGCGAATATTTATACTATTAATTATAAATGGCTGAATTTAAGAATATGAGAAATAAATTTTGAATACCTATTTCAAAACGTCCAAGAATTCTATTACCTGTAAATGTAGCAGCAACCAAGCGCAGTTTTTCATAACGGAAAATTTTAAGGAGTTATCCATGAACAACAACACATCAAGAGAGATTGAATGACCTAGCAATCATTTCTAGAGAATAGACGATCTAAAACAAAATGTATCTAAAACAATAACTTGCAGAAATGCTATCGAGCCATTTGCTGCAATAAAGGCTCGGAGAATGATTAAGTTATTATATTTATTGCATAACAAATTATGATCAAATGTATTTACTTTTTCTACTTTCTTTAAGGTCTGTAATTTTAAAAAAAAATTATGTTTCTTTTAAATAAATAAAACTTTTCTTTCTATTTAATACATAGTTTTCTCCAATGTCCGTTATTCTATTAAGTAGACTATTTTCAAAAGTGGTACATTCATTACTTCGGGGTCTCTCTGAAAATTCGAAAAGGCGCCATTTTTAAAACTTGCCTCGGGCGCTACAACAGGTTGGTGTTAAGAGACATGTATGAGAAAGAATCCTTGAGCAAGCGTCTGATGTTTTATTGGAAGGAGACCCCCCTCCCTTCCAAGCAATAACCTCTCTCCTCCTCTTCTTCACCACTATCCCATTAATCTATAAACTCTTTTCAGTACAAGTTCAGTGAAGATAATTTTTTTTTACCTAATTATTGTTTTAAACTACGCATGCCTAGTTTAAAGATTTTGTATGAAAAATCAACCCCATCCATTTATTAATTACCCAGTAATAAGCGAAATTTCTGGTTTACAGGGACAAATTAATTCAATTTACATTACTCCTTATAGGAAAAATTCGTTCGGTACTCGTCGTGCCTTCTGGAACCAAACAACAACGAGTACCGATGTACCACTGTACCAGTAATTATCAACCTGAAAGGCGCTCATTAAAAACATTTCATTTTTTCTTTTGTTTTTCATGGAAGGAAATAGCTTTAAAATTTATAAAATTATTTATTTTTTTGCGAAATTATTCTACTACTAGCTATGATCTAAAGCAGTGGTTCTCAAACTTTTTATAACCGCGACTCCCTTGATCTACAGATATTTCTAGCTAAATTACTTTTCAATCAATAGCATAATTATAAATATGAGGTGGTAGAAGTAAAAAAAGGAAGATAAAAAAATTACAGTTTGTGTAAAGAGCTTTATTCTTATTAGCCGTATGGCGTGTGCTAAGGCACGAGGCCCCTGGCAATGTTTGGTGGCTCCCCTGGGCGCCGCGGCACACACTTTGAGAATCCCTGATCTAAAGAAAGGTAGTCCGCAATAACTGAACCCATGGAAAAAATTCCTATTGTGCACCTAGTTCTTAAATCGGGCCGTTGAATTCAGGCCGATCGGGGCAACTAAAACTTACAAACAGACTTAATTTACAAACAGACGACCGTAAAATAAAATGCGTGAGTGATAAACGAATGAAATTCAACCTGTTAGGTTCAAGCTCTATTTTTTTTTTTTTTTTGGAGGGGGGGGGGGGGGATAAGCTGGTCTTTCAAATTTGTACGTGAAGTTAATTGAGATTTGCACCAAGTCAAAGGAACTTTTCCGTCCCAACGAAACGCGAGGGGGCGATGGGAGCAAAATTTCCTGGGTCAGTAAATACTTTTCGTCCATTTGCATAAATATTATGTTGGTTAACTTTCAGTTTAAATATGAAGCATAGTATCCATTACTCTTTGAGTAAATCAGTTTTACTACTATCTAAATTAAAAAGAAGCAATTATTGACAACAAATTGCTACCTTTTTAATTATATCTGTGGTAATCGAGGTACACATTATGGACAGAAACAGCAAGGATACCAGAAAGCAGCGTGAGGTGGCGCTACGGCTCACGTATGGTCAATGACAAAGAAATGCACAGAACATTTTGAATTGGAAATCTTGCGCACCGAATCCGGTTCAGTTGCGAGATAATCTTCGTAGTGCCTGCATTCACGAAACCAGCCGGGATATGTTCGGCCGTTGTAACTCCAAGGGACTAAGCCTTTTGTGTATATTTTTGTACATAAGTTAATTAAATACTAGTATCATACGTTAGGTATTGTTATTTCGTAATTACTTTTCGAAAGGCCAAATATCCTACTACATATCTGCAATACTTTTTCTATATCATAGACTCGAAACCTTTTTTTTCTAAAATATTTTGGATGTCACCCCCCCCCCTTTTCTTTTATTATTTGCTAAAAAATAAAATAATAATGCAATGTAATACGGATACTTGACCAAAAAGATTTGACAAAAGAATTTTTAAAATTGAAGCGAGCTGACAATCTTATTTCAAATATTTTTATCCTTTCTACGTTTAGTGCCGAGGTAGCCTAGTATCACCTCGTTGGGCTTCGGATCGGGGAAGCACGACTCGACTCCAGACGAACGCCATTAAATACATTCGTGTCTAGGCCGGATATGCTGCAGACCGGAAATTTTTCTGTGATGTCGGAGAGAGTGGGAGAAGGTACGAACAACCTAGATGTCGTCGCTAAGGGTGCTCGGTCGAAATTGAGGTGGCACCAAATGGTGTTGGTTCACCTATACGGTGCCCCCATTGAAAGCAACATATGATTCTCATGCAGTGGCGTACGCAAGGGGGGGTTGATGGGGGTTATAACCCCCCCCCCCATTGGTTCCGATTATATATATTTTTTAATTAGGTTTACGCTTTGCACTGATTGCTCAAAACTACTCTTTCATAGTAATAGTCCAGTCAAATTAGATCAAAATGGCGGCGAATCATGCATTAAATGAAGGGGTTGAGATTTTATCAGGAATGTGTAGGGGATGGTCCCCTGAGCAACGCCTAATAAAGTCCCCTCGATTTCAGGCGCCGCGGGAGGGGGGGGGTGTCCAGAGGTCACTTTTTTCAGTTTTTGGCGTTTATCTCGAAAACGGTGCGTCGCAAAGAAAAATGTCAGCCCAAAAATTAAAGCTTATAAAATTCCCTTCCAAATGGTATATCTATGTTTGTACCCAAGTGTTACCGTTTTCGAGATATGAGCCGTTGAATATGAAAATTTTTCAAAAAAAGTGGTAGCGGTTCAGGTATCTCGTCAAACTTCCTCTTCTAACTCTTTCCCCTTCCATTTCTCAGAAAACTCGTGATAGAGAAAGTTGTAGAGCGAAAAATTTCATTAAAAAATGTATGTGTTATGCTAATTTATCTTCACCAGGTAAATAGTTAGAGCGTTTTGAAGTTTAGGAGTTCTTTTCAACATTTTGCTTGTAAAATGCTCGTCACTCAAGTTTTGTTTCCATGGTCTGTAACTCTCTTAACCACTTTGTATGCTGTTTAATTAGATACGTATAGTATTCATAACCCATATAAATAATAAATTATGTATACCTGTACGTATAATGCCCATAATATACAGAAGAACACTTGTAGTACAAAGGAGGAAGTAAGAAAACAAACCAAAATGTATAAAAATTGTTCATATAATCAAAAAATGGTTATCAAAAGTAAGTTCAAACAACAGTTACTTACATTAAATATATTATATACAATTTATTTCATCAACTGCTTTCCTATATATTAAAAGCCGTCAATCTGATACTTTGGAAAAAGTTTCAAACAAGTCAAAGTCTAGTCTTCACTATCATTTTAGCTTCTGTAGAATGTCCGAATTTTCATGAACTGATTTCCCATAAAGGTGGCATCCCACTATAATGCCACGATCAAAGTCACTAAGCTCCTTTGACTTACTCGTTGTCTCACAAACGCATAAAAATAACCTGACAAACCACTACCAATACTTTTATAGCTTTCGGTTACGCATCAAATTACGTCACCTGCTAGATCCACTTCTTTAGGGGGGTGTCCGGATACTTTTGGCCGGATAGTGTATAACGTTCTATGGAATATTAATGAATTATATAAATTATTAAATCTACTTAATGGGGTCAGTAAGAACAATAAAAGGTACATGTGGTGATTGAGATCATGCTCATTTGGCGGGGCCTGGAACATGAACAGTAACGACATTCGTTCCTCAGCTCCAGCAATGTCTCCTGGTGAAGATTTGGAGTCATAAAACACTTTGGCGATGTTTGTTGTTTCATTGGCATACCGATGGAAACATTGTACTATTGCTGCTTTGCTTTTACCATAAATCGCTGACGTAGTGTCACATCCTGAGAAACTATAGATGCAGAGAATGTACTGGCTGAATGATAAGACCTGAAGATGTTGGGAAGAGTAGAGCCTGTCTTCTGTGTTGCCCCGTCCGGCCTTCATGAAAAACACATTCGTGTCTCGTGGGGTGAGTGCCACATGTAAGACGAGCAGGTCTTACCTATCTACTATCACCACAGTTGAATGAGAGGTGTTTTGCCGCTCACCTCTGACAATACTGCAGTCAGCATCTCCTTTGGCTGTAGTAGACTGTATACCTCTTGCACCCACGGCTTGAACTAACATAGTAATGAGCTTGGTTTTGTTCCTTTCATCGGAAAGGAAGTTTTCCTGATGAACAGCAGCCACCATGTTCTTATGGAAGTCAATATCCACTGATGTTTTACTTGATGCTCTCCGATGTTGTTCGTCTCTTTCCGTGGAGTTCGTGTCTTCATAATCATCAAAAACTACAGCTGAACTGCTGCCGTAATGGTTGATTATGTATGATACATATTGATCGCAGATGGAGGCGAAGGTGGTGTTGGTGTTCCACTTTACTCTATGAAGCAGGAAGTCGCCATCGATTACCGTGAAACTGTTCTTCACATTGATCAGTTGATTAAATTTTGGGAAAGCATAAGACAGTGCTGACCTTTTGATTTTTCTCATTATCCCCTCGGCGAATAGAGACATAGGGTATGGGACTAACTCGTACGTTAGCAACTCCTCTACATACCCTTCTTTCTTCTTGGTGATCAGAGTTCTTTGAAATTTCATCAGAGGCTCTACCACCACTACCTCATCATTAACTTTGATCATATTGCTCATCACAGCTAAAGGAACAACTGAGTCCTTCGTGGATTGTTTCACTTCTGAGAAATTCATTCCAAACAAAAGTGCTCATTGTGCGGGTTCCAAGGACTGTTAGCAGTTGACGTTACTTGTTCCAGTTACTCCCGTTGAAAGTTACATCAAACAATTACGTTCAGCAAAAGGCGGGTGATCAGCCAACCCTTGAGTAGGCTTCCTTCTGTTTAGATCATCTGTGGTTATGCGTGATGCTCGAAACTCAACATGTTGTTCTCCTCTTGCAGTATGGACGCCACAAAACATCTCAAGTGAACTACATATTGCTGTAGCTGTGCTAGCTCCCCCAACCCATTTCGCCAACACCGAATCACTAAAGCCTCGTCCACGTGTTAATTCTCCTTCACTCTTCCTGTCACACATGAGTGTCACCTCAATTGCCATGTCAGACCACACACCAGCCATGGGTGTTCCAGTTCTGTTGACAGTGAAGTATCCACGATCTATAAAATCCTGTTTAAGTTGAAGGTAGCGAGTTGTTAGTCCCAGCATGTGTTGTACATATAGGTGAGTACACTTTGCATAATGAAAATGCCCGCTGACATGGAAGTAAGGTATCATCAGTTGGGCCCATGTCATATGATCTTCCCAGTTGCGCTGTGCTGCAATAAATTTTTTCATCAACACCACCATTTCAAAGTACTGGACCCAGAAAGCTGCTGTTGGCCCATAACCTTTGAGACGTGACAATTCGTTGCTCAATTTCCACTGAATGCTGGCAAGGGAGGTATTTGTGGAAATGTGTTGTGGAGTAATTTCTACTGAGGTCAGAAGTAACTGAACTACTTCTTCATTTTCATATGGTGTGGTATCTAAATTTTCCAAAATGATCTGAGTTAAAGTGACACTTTTATACATTTTGGTTTGTTTTCTTACTTCCTCCTTTGTACTACAAGAGATCTTCTGTATATTATGAGATATACATTATACGTACAGGTATACATAATTTATTATTTATATGGGTTATGAATACTATACGTATCTAATTAAACAGCATACAATGTGATTAAGAGAGTTACTGACCTTGGAAACGAAACTTGAGTGACGAGCATTTTACTAGCAAAATGTTGAAAAGTACCCATAAACTTCAAAACGCTCTAACTATTTACCTTGTGAAGATAAATTAGCATAACTATACATTTTTGAAGGAAATATTTCACTCTACAACTTTCTCTATCACGAGTTTTCTGAGAAATGGAAGGGGAAAGAATTAGAAGAGGAAGTTTGACGAGATACCTGAACCGCTACCACTTTTTTTGACAACATTTCATATTCAACGGCTCATATCTCGAAAACGGTAACACTTGGGCTCTAAGTTAGCACCTATCCTTTTTAATATTTTTATTAATGATATTCCTAACTCTCCATTCACTACACTAGCCACGTTTGCGGATGACACGGCAATACTAGCTAAGAAGCTAAGTATCAAAATGTTAAATATATGCACAAGTTCCTACAGACATATTGGAATTCTTGAACGATGGTTCGAACGGTGGAGGCTCAACTTAAGTCCTTCAAAATCTAAAGCTTTTTTTTCAGTTACAATAGAATTCCACCTCCTCCGGTCACAGTATGCGATCAACTGGTTCACTTTGAGAGAGAGGGCAAATACCTAGGAATTTACCTCGATAGTCGACTGACATGGAAGAAAAATATTGAACATAACATTAGAAAATTTTTTAAAGCCCGTAAGGATATCTCCCACCTGCTGCACCAGAATCAAAAGGGTTTAGATAACAAAGTACTCTTGTATAAAACCGTACTGCGTCCCATCCTGTTGTATGCCGTTCCTGTTTGGGGCTCAGCGGCTGACACCCATATCCAGCGATTGCAGACAATTCAAAATAAACACTCCGCGGTATTAGGAAGGCGCCCTGGTACCTTAAAAACCTACTTATTCACAGGGATTTGATAATCGAACCCATTTGGCAACACATTAAAGATCTCGCATCTAACTTCTACAATAGATTATATTCAATAGACAACGAAGAAATAGCTAACCTCCCCGACTACGACCCAAGCGAATGCTATAGGCGTCCTAAGGTCACTTTGATTATTCACTCTGGTCTCCTTCCCCTTTCTTAACTCTCCCTTCAACCTCTTCTAAATTTTAATTTACATTTGCTGTTGCTTCTGGTTCTGACCTGCGTTTTTTTGATGGATCGACCTCAAGACTATCCTTACTAATTATTGCTTAATCGTCTGCTACCGTAATTTTTTTTAATAAAACCTGCCGCATTATTTACTTATTTATTTTTTGCTAGTATTAGTATTATTTATTTTTATTTATTATTATTATTATTATTCTAACTTTTAAGTCAACACTTTTCTTTTAATCCTGAGAACTGAAATATAGCCACAAAAAATTATCCATACCGAGGATATGGAGCCCTGTTCTCTGGTGCCTCGTTAATGTACCATGTCTATGTCTATGTCTACGGTAACACTTGGGTACAAACATGGATATACCATTTGGAAGAGAATTTTATAAGCTTTAATTTTTGGGTTTGACAATTTTCTGTGCCACACCCTGTTTTCGAGATAAACGCCGAAAACTGAAAAAAGTGACCTTTGAACCCCCTCCCCACCCCCCGCGGCGCCTGAAATCGAGGGGACTTTATTAGGCGTTATTCAGGGGACCAACCTCTACACATTCCTGAAAAAAATCTCAACCCCTTCATTTAATGCGAAATGAAAACCTAATTTGACTGGACTATAACACCCCCCTTTGAAAATTTCTGCGTACGCTACTGTTCTCATGGTTAAAGTGCGAATGGCTTCATTGACAAGTACCCCCAAATGGCGAATAACAACAGTTTTCATTATTTTTTTTTACTATCAGTGTCAAAACCATTTTGAAAACCTAGTACAAAACATATAACATCTGGAATTTTTAAACTTCATCACCACACATTCAAATTTTGTGGGGTTTAAACCTTACGTCGACTCATCTGTCTTTATACCGTTCCCCAGCTCATCGGTCTCACAGACCGCCACGCTGTAAAATTAGGATATTTTCCTATTTTTATAAGTTTTTCGCAGTAACTAATACAAAACTACTGCCACCTCTCATTCTTGAAAAGGGTAAATAAAAAATAGATTATTCAACAAAAATTTCAGAATCCGATTCCTTAATCTGTGATAGTGCGAGAGAGACAAAATGTCTGGTTCATTGTGAAACAGGAGGAATTCTTCCAGCCATGTTAGCTACAACAATAAAACAAAGATCTTAGAAATAGAATGCATGCAGACTGACAGATTACGGTTCAAAGCTTAGTCAGTCATACAGACCGGCAAAAATTTAAATCACTTCAAGTCTCATCGGTCCAAAAAACCGACTCTGTTTTACAAAGATTAAATTTACCGACAAAATACGAGCGGGCGAAAATCTCCGATGTGTTGTACTTAAATGTCACGACCCGACTGAAGAGCTCACAAACCCTCATCAGTCTGATCACCCCCACCCCCACTTTTCAGAACAGATGCAACAGCGGTCTCCTAGACCGATGAGCCGACGTAATGGTTAAGAACAAACCAGAACTTAAAATTTTGTACTTCCGTTTTCTTTAACAATATCAACTTTTTTTAATTTATCCCAATGATAGCCCCAGCGTGGTCGAGGAACCAACGAATAACGTTCTCCAAGCATAAATATTTTCTTTTTAAGGGAGACTGTTTATTTTGAAAGCTCTGTCCTTTACTAGTCTTGTCTTCTACTGCTACTAAACATTTGGCGTTTGCAAACTAGAAATAACAAAGTACACAGAGTGATTACCGTGAAATCTTGTTTGCCTTAAAAAAAAAAAATATATATATATATATATATATATATATATATATATATATATATATATATATATATATATATATATATATATATATATATATATAACACACGCTGTGCCCCTAATGACGTCAGTCTGAAAAGCTCTGTATTGATAGGCTTCAAAAAGATATTTTTTTCTGTTTTTGTAAAATGTAAGTATTTTTTCTCACAAATGAATTATTGACGTCAGCATGAACTCATTCGATTTTCGAGATCTGATGAGACTTCAAACTAAATGTTTTATTTCTTATCCTGTGCAATGTTTTCATGTGATAGAACTTATTAAAATAATTTTTGCCAGGAAATCAAAACATCATAAACACTTTAAATTGATCAAAAGTTGGATTAGATAACGCGTACAAAATTTTAAGTGTTAATTGCTCTTTGCTGATGCAGTTAGATTCACCCAGTTTCAATTTTATTTTTCTGTTCTGAAAGTATGATTGTATATTATATTTTTAAATTTATAATATTGTTATTCCGCATTTATAGTGTAACCGCTGGTCTTCTATGAAGAATAAAATTGTAATATTTTACCATTATATTTAGAATATACTCAAAATATAATAGGTCTATGAAATGTGTATACTTTGCCAATCAATAGTCTACGCATTTTTTAAATTTGTAGTTTCACCTAAATTTGATTTTTATTTCTACTTCTAATAGCCTCCATACTGATATCCTCTAGTTTTAAGCCTTTATCTGAAATACTCCTAATTGACAATAGTTTGTATATCTGTCCAAAATCTTGTCACTAATAGGGTTTATAAAATCAAAGGTCCTCATGTCATCAGATGCATTCATCAAAGCTCATTTAATTACAAGACTGTAGTTTCTGGGCTTAAGTTTTTGGCATTCTTAATTATTAAGGTAGCATACATACTATCACTTTGTTCTGTTTCTTAAGTCTAAATTTATTACTGCAAGACTCCACAATGTCTCATAATTATAATATTAAATCTAGCATGCACGTCAACAGATTTAAAAAAAAAAAAAATATTGCATTACATAATTAAATTGTATTATAACTTTCACTTTCCTGCATCTGGTTATCACTACTTGAAGTTAAGAGTACTTGTGTACAGAAATAAATTACCCTTAGCAAATGTCAATGAATATTACCGGCTTTAGTAATTACACTATATTGAAATTTTTCTAGATACCTCAGCTAAATTCATTATTTATGTGTTTAATTTCAAAAGTGATTTAATATCGAATTTATCTTGAATTTCTGTTAATGTTTGTCTCACATCAGATTTGGCAGTGGTAAAAGCACTTATTTCTCTGAAAGATAAAATTAATAATTCGATGCAGTTTAATGTTAGTTTGTTCCCTATTCTAATCAGCCTAAAAACAGTTTCACCGTGCAAAAAAAAAAAAAAAAATCTGCTCTGAAATTAAATTCTCTGAACAAGAATTCATTTACGTATGCTTAGAAATAATGAAATTCGAATGCATGATAAAAGCTTACACCAAAATGTATTGCATAAAACCAAAACTGAATAAAATCCTCATGATCTTCTTAGAAAAAGTATGTAGTTTTGGTATTTTATTTCAAGTTGATCCATTGCAGTTAGAGGATTTAGTGTGTTTTCTGGAGGTTATGTAGAAAATTCTGACATGAGATGATTTCGCTAAAAACTTCTCACAGCCAGGGACCCCTTAGTGATAAGTGACAACCCACGTATAAAAAATAATGCTATGTGTTTATTGTGTATCTTGACTGAGGTGGTGGCAGAATTTGTGGTCACTGCATGTTGACTGACAGAAATTTAAATGCTCTTAAAAAATTATGATTTATTAATAAACAAAGTGATAAATATCTAACTCTTGAATGTAGATGATTGTTAAAAGATTGTTTGTTGTAAACTATTATAGCTGCAGAATTTTGTTAAAGAATAATTTTGGAAATTTTCTTTCATTTTTTCGTATTTAATTATATACTTTTCAAAGGAAATTTCATGTTAATGGTTGTTTCCCTTTAATACCCCATCACCTGTCTCTATATTTCTTTTGAAGAATGGAGTCAATTTACTTACACAGGTGATGACTGAAATCATAATGTATACCTGTATGCAATTGTGTGCATAATATACATTTATATACATGCACTTTTGAAAATATATCAATAAAGTAGTAAGATTTCCATTTTGTATTATATTGCATCTATCATAGATGTGTATCTGAGTATAATATATTTATTTTGTTTTCTTTCTTTTATTATATCTTATAGTTATTATAATTACTTTTTCAGTAACTCTGTTTAAGATCTCATAATGTATAATGTAATTTATATCTATGTCTCTGTATTTATTTATGTAATCTTCTTAAATATATATATATGTATATATTTATAAATATACTTTTAGTTACAGTTCAATTGTATCTGAAGAGATATGCTGAAATTTCTTAAAGTTTTTCATTGGAACCCCTTACTTCAACAAAATATATGTATTCAGCATTCCTTTCATCGTTTTCAAAAGAGGTAAGTTAATACTACTTTTATATACTCATTTAAAAGTTTTTAATTTGAGTGTTAGATATAAAATGTGGTCTTCTTTATGTAAAGGGCATAAGATAGTAATATGTCATAATAATTTAGGTGAGTTACTTTCTTAAATTCAAATAATAAAATCTATTTAATCATTCCTTGAAATATGAAATAATTACATAATATAAAAAATAGGGTTGTAAATCAGTTTGCTTACCTAGAATAAAATCATTCATTAATTCTAGACTAGTAAATCTTGTAAGACCCTGTGGTTGTTCGGTCTAAATCATAGTGGCACAAGGCAGAAGTCTGACTCCAACCTTTGTGATGCTCAAGTGCTAAATCCAGAGCCATACCTTTTCAGCCCTGCAAGGGGCATATGAGGGCGAGTAAAATTTTGTTATTGTCTGCAGTTTAAAGGGATCTATTATGTAAGTTTGAGGAGAGAAGTTGAAGCTGATTAGATTCAAGTCATCTGAAGTGTCAAAAGTGTAAATCTAAAGTGTCTCTCCACCAAATGAAAAGTGATGAATTTTTGGCATGCTAAGGTGACAGGTAAAGAACACTTTATTTGAACTGGAAAATTAATGCTAGTTGAGGGGATGTCATTAAATTGCATAAGTTATACAGTTTGACAGTAGAAATTTAAAAAGGGGATTTAAAGTAGTTTGTACATAAATACTATATGTATGTATATGCATGTTTATATTCAATAAATATCACTTTTCCTTGTTTGCTCTCTCCTTCTCTTCTTGGCGAAGATTATGATAATAAGCTAGTATTTGATCACTGCATGCTTATTGTTCATGTAGTATATAAAATAATAAGTAGAAGAGACACTGAATATTATAGTGTCATTCATTTAAAGAGATCTATGTAAATTTTTTTTTCTAGAATCATTTGTATTCTACTGTTTTAAAGTAATTTTTTAGTTTATTAAAATATTCTTTTAACAAATCATTTTAATGGTTTTTAGATCATTATTTTTTCACCAATTTTATCTAATTTTCATAAATTTGAAAGTTAATACAATTTTCAATTTATTTCTGAGTTAGGTTACTAACTTAGGTTTTAAATTTGCTGTGTATTTTGTCTTTTATACATATTTTGAAGACATTATCTTCCACTGATTAAAAAAACTGAACACTCAGCTTTTCTTCTCTAGCTTTTTCTTCAGCTTTTCTTGCGCTGAGGTGGGTGCGATCGAACACG
Organism: Dolomedes plantarius; assembly: GCA_907164885.2. Lineage (NCBI taxonomy): Eukaryota > Metazoa > Arthropoda > Arachnida > Araneae > Dolomedidae > Dolomedes > Dolomedes plantarius. The sequence continues at coordinate 78,017,299 of OU015496.1, forward strand.
CCGGTCCGTCGTACCCTCCTGCATCCAACGATCACATATCCGCATTACAGTTGTTTGGTTTCGTCCAACACGACTACCGATTTCCCTGAAAGATAATCCACAATCTCGGTAGGCCACGATCCTTCCTCTGTCGAACTCGGATACTTGATCAAAAGATGATCGCTGTTTTCGACGAGGCATAATTGATCGTTTTTTTGAAAAAACCACAAGAAAAACACAATTGCCGAACTTGAAATCGTCAAAATCTCCAAGCCTTAAATAGTGTTGACTGGTGGATCTTTTAAGTAGAAATTTATCAGGCATACAAAACTTGGATAACTAACTTTATTTTAAAACTTTAAACAAAATAATAAAGCTACTGACCAGCAGTATATCAAACAAATAATCACATCCATCTTGATGCTGACTGCAGCTTGCTTGCTCACTGACCAAACTTGGCCTTTTAAATCATTATGTGAACACAAATCTGCATATACTGAAAAATGTGCATGTGATGCCATTTGATAAAAAGAAATTAAAACCCAGGGTTGAGGTGTACCTGACTTCAAAATACTCAATCACTATTTGATGACCTCATACCTGGGAACCAATGAGTAATTAACAAACTATTAAATGACATCACATGCCTGTCATACTACAACTTCAACTTCCTCCAAATGAAAACATTTGCTGAGGTAAGTGAACAGCTCTTAGTATACGGCAGAAAATAAAAGGTAATTATCAATTACAATTAATATTACAATAAAACATATTTAATTTAAACAAATGTTACTTTATACATTTATATCTTTTGGACTGGATGTCAAGCCTGGGGAAAACCTATTAGGGATAAAATATACTTTATCTTTAACCCTTGGTGCTAACATATGCCCCCTTTTCCCCAGTGGTTAACATCTTATCCAAATAGCCATTCACTATAAAACTCAAATTTTTCAGAAGACAATGCTTTAGTAAAAATGTCCGCTACATTCTGTCTTCCTGATACATGTACTAACTGAAATTTGTCCAAATTTTCTTTAACAAAATAAAATCTAGTGTCAATATATTTTGTTCGTTGGTTTTCAACATTATTTTCAGAAAAACATATGGCACTTTGATTATCACAATATACACAAGGTTTATTCTTATTTAGGTCGAGAAATGGAAAATTACACAATATTCTTAAAAACCAAATTAATTCTTTTATAGAATCTGACAAGGCAATATATTCTGCCTCCATACTTGATAGGGCAGTGCACTTTTGTTTTGCTGAATTCCAAACAATTGGAACCCCTCCCATCAAAATAACATGGCCACTAATTGATTTCCTATCCCTTCTGTCAGAAGCCCAACTAGCATCTGTGTAAACTACTAACTCAGAATTTTGTATTCTAGATAAATTGATTCCAAAGTCTTTAGTGTTAAACACATATTGCAAGACTTGACACAAATATTTCCAGTGTGACCATGAGGGGTTATTTGAAAATTGGGAGAGGGCAATTACTGCATACTGAATATCGGGTCTAGTTCTAGAAGCCAAGAACAACAAACATCCAATTAGCTTTCGGTAAGGCACATTTTCAGCCTGCTCCTTCTCAGAAGTTATGTTAAGTACTATACCTGGAGTTAATGGTAATTTACACTTAATTTTAGGTACATCAAATATCTTCATTAATTTTTCAATATAATTTTTCTGATGTATATACACTTTTCCATTTCTCTCCTGAAATTCTACTCCTAAAAATTGAGTAATCTTTCCAAGTATTTTTACTTCAAATTTAGATTGGATTAACACTATTACATTTTTCAATTTATCATTACTTTTACAAAACACAGCTAAATCATCGACATACACTAAAATAACTACATCCAATCCTAATATATAAACACAATTACAATCATTTACTTTAGTAAAACCAAGTTCTGAAAGAGTTTTGTCAAGTTCTAGAAACCATTCATGTCCAGCCTGACGAAGGCCATATAAAGCCTTTTTTAATTTTAGAACAAAATTCTCTTTTCCTTTTACCAAAAATCCTGCTGGTTGTACCATATAAATATTTTCTTTTAGCTGAGCATATAGATATGCACTTTTAATGTCCAAATGTTGGTTTACCCAACCTTTCAAGACAACCAATATGGTAAAGAAAAACCTTACTAGGGAAAAGGATACAACTGGGGAAAAAGTATCAAAATAATTTATTCCCTCGGTCTGACGGAACCCTTGTGCAACTAGTCTTGCTTTAAATCTTTTTACTCTGCCTTCGGCATCTTTCTTTGTTGTATATACCCACTTACATCCCAATACTTTAGCTTTTTCAGGCCTAGGTACAATTTCGTATACCTCTCTCTCTTTTAGGGTATTGATTTCCTCTATCATAGCTGTCTGCCATTTATCCTTTTCAGGCAAATTTTGGGATTCCTGATATGTATTGGGAATTTTAACTTCAGCACAATGTGCTTCTGCATCAGACTCTGTTTCTGAGCTATTTCCCTCCTCATCACCATTTTTAGGTGTTTCTACACTGGGCGAGAAATTAAAGTCTTCTACATTATAAGGGATTCCTTTTTGTTTGCAATATTTAATTGCATCATTATTACTTCTTAATCTTATTCCCTTTTCTGGGTAATAATACACGTCAGTCCGACCTGCAGTCTTCCCCGTCTGTCTCTTTTTCTCAACCCTTACCCACTTAGAGATATCTGGTTGAGTTGCCTCAAAACCATCTTCTGGCAAAGGATTAACCTTAAAATTACAATCTTGTTTTTCAATTTTAGGTTCACTATCAAAAATATTTTCACAAATTTTAACATGTTTACTTTCAGTCACTTGGTCTGTTCCAGGGTACCATACTCTATAACCTAATGTTTTAAAAGCGTATCCTACAATTACCCCCTTTCTTGATTTACCCTCAAGCTTATTTCTATACCTACTAGGTAAATGAACATATGCAGAGCTCCCAATTACCCTTAAATGTTTTACAGAAAAACCTTTCCCCCTCCACAGATTTAATGGAGCTTTTCCTTTTAATTTCTTATGGGGAAATCTATTTCTAAGGTAATTTTGAGTACAAACCAATTCTGCCCAAAGACTTTTTGGTAGTTTAGCTTGAAGTAAGAGGGACCTTACACCTTCCATCAATGTCCGGTTATACCTCTCGGCAACCCCATTCATTTCGGGCGAATAAACATTTGTATATTGATGCCTTATACCATGTTCTCTAAGAAATTTTTCAAAATACTCAGCAGAGAATTCACCTCCATTATCAGTTCGGATACATTTTATTCTTTTCCCGGTCTCTCTTTCGACTTGACTTTTAAATTCTTTAAAATAATTAAAAACTTGATTTTTGTGTTTTAAAATATATATAAAAGAATATCTAGAATAATCGTCAGTTATAGATAAGAAAAACCTGGCTCCTCCCAATGACTGCACAGGGGCTGGTCCCCATACATCTAAATATAAAAGCTGTAGAATTCCACTTGTGTGGATATCTTTAGACTCAGGAAATGACTCGCGTTTACTTTTTGAAAAATTACAAATTTCACAAACATCTAAATTTCCTGATAGTCCATCAAGTCCAAACACATTATTTGATTTTGAAAATTGAACTAATGCTTTACAGTTAAGATGACCAAACCTACAATGCCATAAGGCTAAATTTTTGTTTACGAAATTAGCCTCACCAGGTTCTTCTTTTACAACTGATGTTCCCGAAATAACATAAAATTTATCTTTTAACGGAACTTTTAAATATATATTATTAAATTTGTTAATAATAGCATGATCTTTAAGAAATTTTACATTATAATTATCAAGAGCAAGGCATCTTACCGACACTAAGTTCTTCACCATCCCTGGAGCAAAATACACATTATACAAAGAAATTGTTTTTCTAATGTTACCTTGCTGGATAGACATGTTTACTGTTCCTTTCCCATGGATGTCTGTAGTTCCTTCAGCAATGGCGGCCTGGCTCTTACACACTTGAAAATTATCAAAAAGAGTTCTATCGTTGCAAAAGTGATCTGTTGCCGCAGAGTCGAGTACAAATTCAGCATCTGTTGATTCACTAATAAGGGCCGCTGCGTACATAGCATTATGATAGTCCTTTTTTGTATCTGGTTTTCGGAACTCTTGGGGTGGCAACCTGCAATCTTTAATAAGATGATCAGTCCGTCCACACCTATAGCAACTTCTAGTTTTTCTCCTATTCCATTTCTTTTTCTGTTGATGCTGGATGTGTTCCTTTCCATACGAGACCAGGGCTTTTGAACTTGCATTTTCTTGAGATGAGTTCTTGTATTGCACTCTATCGAATTCAGCCAGTAGAGATTTTCTTATTACTTCAGTTGTAAAATCCTTATCTTCTAATTGATATAGCTGCATTGTTAGATGATCATACGTTTCAGGTAGATTTTCTAAAATTTGGTATCCAACTTCACTATCTGGCACTTCTATTCCAGATAATTTTAAGTCCTTTGCTGCATCTAACACACGACTGATGTAGCCATTCATCGTATCCAAGCTCTCAAACTTTATGTTCATAAATTTTCTTCTGCAAGCTGCTGTTCTTGCACGACTACAGGGCTCAAAAATTGCTTTCAGGGCTTTCCACGCTTCTTGTGGAGTTTCAACTTCATACAAAATATTCTTAAGCTCTTCATCTACACTCAGGCATATTAATGACAAGGCTTTCTGCTTCCTAGCTTCTGTATCTGCCTTCTGAGTTTTGGCTGCTTCTTCAGTCACAGTCTCAGGTTCCTTTCTCTCCACAAAATCACCCAAGTTGACACTTCTCAAGTACATACTAATGTTGAATTTCCAGGCTTTATAATTATCCCTATTCAACTTAGGGAAATTAAATGTCCCTTCACTAGTAGCCATTTTCTACTTTATCAAACCAACCACGCTCTGCTACCACTTTGTTGACTGGTGGATCTTTTAAGTAGAAATTTATCAGGCATACAAAACTTGGATAACTAACTTTATTTTAAAACTTTAAACAAAATAATAAAGCTACTGACCAGCAGTATATCAAACAAATAATCACATCCATCTTGATGCTGACTGCAGCTTGCTTGCTCACTGACCAAACTTGGCCTTTTAAATCATTATGTGAACACAAATCTGCATATACTGAAAAATGTGCATGTGATGCCATTTGATAAAAAGAAATTAAAACCCAGGGTTGAGGTGTACCTGACTTCAAAATACTCAATCACTATTTGATGACCTCATACCTGGGAACCAATGAGTAATTAACAAACTATTAAATGACATCACATGCCTGTCATACTACAACTTCAACTTCCTCCAAATGAAAACATTTGCTGAGGTAAGTGAACAGCTCTTAGTATACGGCAGAAAATAAAAGGTAATTATCAATTACAATTAATATTACAATAAAACATATTTAATTTAAACAAATGTTACTTTATACATTTATATCTTTTGGACTGGATGTCAAGCCTGGGGAAAACCTATTAGGGATAAAATATACTTTATCTTTAACCCTTGGTGCTAACAAATAGCACTTTGAAGTGGCGCCACAGGCGTGCGTGATGTGCGTCTGCGCTGAAATTCTAATCATTTGCATATCTCACCTCCGCTAATGCATGTTGTAAATTTCATGTTATTTGCATGTTTCCTTCAGGGTGTTGCATTTACAGTGGCCAGCAGTGTAGATATTTCTAAGTCCTTTTGATATGATATTTATAGAGAATTAATAGAGGATGATAAGTATCATTACTGATAAGTATTATTAAGATGTGGGTGTTATTATTAAGGTAACTGTGGGGTTGTTTTTATTAAGGTAACTTACATAAAATAGACAATTGACCAAGAGGAGCAAATATTATGTATGTGTACATGAAAGTTTGAAACAAATTTTAATCTGAGCAAAAAACAAAACAAAACAAAAAAAGTTTATATTTAACTTTGTACTCTTTTTCTTTTGAAACTTCTTTTTGACGTTCTTCTTTTATGTTCAATCTCAGGCCTATCTCGTGTTAACATCCAACAGTAGTCGGGGAGCATGATCTTGTCCCATCTTCCTTGATATTTGCGATCCATATCTTTGATGTCTTGGTGGAACCTTTCACCCTGTTCTTCGCTGAGTGATCCTAAATTTTCAGGGGAAAAGTCCCCCATGTGAGTGAAGGAAATGTATTTTGACACTCATGGAGCAACCCAACGCTTGAAATTTGTCCAGCATATTCATAACAATTTCTTTATAATCAGGATCCTTGTAATTACCCAAAAATTTTCTAGGTTCAAGATTTCAAAATTTTGTCTTTTCGGCTATTCGCCTTGTTGACCAAGAAGCATGGAGATAACTTTCAAATCTCCGCAAATGGTCCAACCGTGGAGGCATATTTTATTTTGTTGAGAGCCAGGTTTCCATAACGTTCTTTTAAATGCACCTAGTGTCCAACTAGTACAGAGGCATACTGGCTTCCATGATGAAGAAGGACAGCTTTAAGGTTCCTTTTCAGTGAATCTATAAACAGCCTCCATTCATCTTTATCTTAGGTGATATTAAATTTGCTCGTAAATCAGGGAACATCAGCACAATAAACCAGGTTCTCCTCTTCCTCAAAGTACCTAACAAATTCCTTTTCTCGATTCCTGTACCAATAAAAAGAGGTTCCTTTGGCCAATAAGTTTTTTCTTTCAATCTGGAGCCGAACAATACAGCTGCCTCTTTCGAAAGGCTCAGATCATTAAGTTCAACCCAGTCAGATCATTAAGTTCAACCAGAGAGAAATGTAAAGGGCCTCCCAAGGTCCCCTCTGGAGGCCCTCGCTTCCAGAGGGCTTATATTCGGTAGCGGAGCTTTGAACTTCTGGATGTTCCGAGTATGAAGATATTGAAAAAAGGACTGGCAATTCAGTTGGAGGCAAAGGCACTGGCACATCAGGTCCATGAGGAATGGGGCGTATGGCCTATGGAATGTTGTCAGGATAAGAGATTAGCTTATGATTTTTTTGGTTATACCCACGGACATGGCAGAAACAAAAGTAACAATCATCAGAGTGGTTTTTCGACTCCCTCCATGTCATAGGAATTCCAAATCGTATTGCAGTCTTCTTTGCTTTGAGCATAAGCATAGATCATTGAGACACTGCACACAAACTTTATGAGGAACCCAGGATTTGTCCTAATCTCTGAGTTTTATGTGAAAATACGCAAGATAAAGTTGTCTTACATAATCTGTAATGCTAGGGGGTGTCACAGAGGGGTATTCTGTAGGTTTCACCAACGTAGAATGATGGTCAGGCAGGGAGGGAAGAAATTCAACGCCGAAAAAAAAATTATGGTAAATGTTCATAAAAATCAAAGTAAAATTGAATTTTTCAAAATCGTGACGTGATAGAAATTTTTCATTATTTTTTTTTGAAATCAGCATAAAAAAATACATAAAGTTCAGCTGTCAGTTCCCTTTTTTTTTTTTCATCGCAGGCCTGTGTTATTAATACAGATTATTTCATTTCAGTATCATGTTCTTGAGATACATTTATGATTTTAAAAGTGTCATTGTCATAATATTTTGCTTTTGTCATAACTTATCTCATCTTCAATTTAAAAATATATGAGTAAAGCAACATAAAATCCATCAAGAATTATTTTTTTTTTCCACAGGTTTGAAAATTTAAAGTTTAATTTTTTATATATGTAATATTTTTGTTTGTATTTATATTTCTGTGCTCTTAAATTTTGCTTTGCTTATATCTGTTTAATATATTTTTGTTTACTGACTGAAAATAATATTTATCTTTTTTTGTGATAAACTTTGCTCATTATATACTGTTTATATATTGATTTGTTCATTTTATTATTCTTTTTAAGCTTCATATGTTCGCTATATGCATTTCACCAAAACAGTCCTCAGAAACCCAGATTGAAACATTTCTCTTCTTCTAATTATGATAATCATCAAGCTTTTAGGTCTAACGTTACAGCTGCAGGTGTTTGTGTGGCATCTTCAGTCTTAGCATATTGGCTTCTTACTAACTCTGAAGTTTCAGCTGATGCATTGAAAGGTAATATCTTATAGTTATGTGTAATAACAATTAAATGTATACCTTAGTTTTTGAGTAACACATATTTGAAAAGCCTGGGATCTAAAGTATTTCAGATTATGTTTTTTTTTTTGTGAACTTTGAAATGTCTGCCTTAAGTAATGAGATACAGGACCAAAATCTACGTGTAAAATCCATTTGCATCTTATATATGTTATACAGACAATCATGTTGCTAAGTTAACCATAGCACTGTCACTTCACTGAGATATTTTAAATAATATTATGTATGAAACAAAGGTATGCACTAAACCATAAAATAATTGTAGTGTCACAACCTCAAACCACACATTTACACTCATAGTAGTTGTGTTGCATCATGCTACTCTTTTGTAGGATATTCTCCACTTTCACTTTTACATTATACATAAACATATATGCTTATTGACTTAATATTTTTATTGTATGATTGTTAAATTATGATTGTAACATACTATATATGGGTAATATAATTTACTGTATACTGAACACAATTTTCTTTTGTCATAGATGTTGCCGGTTGTGAAGTATCAGGATTACCAACTTATACTGCTGCTGAAGTCGCTGCTCATGACAGCCATGAGAAGAGAATTTGGGTGTGTTATAAAAGTGGTGTTTATGACATAACTGATTTCGTTTCTAAACATCCTGGTGGGGACAAAATACTAATGGCAGCAGGAGGATCTTTAGAGCCTTTCTGGGAACTTTTTGCTGTCCATAAATCCACTCAGGTTTGTAAATCCTCTGCCTTATTTTTACCCTTTCTAAGTTTGTTATAATAATATCAGAGAGTTTTTATTTATCCTAGGGAAAACTAATTCAGTAAATATAACTCAGCTATCTTATTGACAATTGTCAAAATTTTGATAGATGTGCTGTAGCATATATGAATGTATATAAATGAGTTTTGTTATAAGTAGCATTTGAAACAACTGTTACACTAAACCTAAAACTTCTTTAGAGTTTTGTTCTATTTGCATGGACACGATAACAATTTTCAGTGAAAGTTTAAATAAACTGACATACTTGAGATAATATCTTTTATAGATATTCCTTGGAAATTCTTTAAAACAAACTCTTGCAGTTTCCAGACATTTGATGAAATCAAATATATTATTAAATGAGATATATTATTAAATGAGATATATTATTAAATGAGATATATTATTAAATGAGATATATATTATTAAATGAGATATGTATTTGAATACTTAACATAAAATATTAGTTAGAAAGACCATCCGTGTCTAAAAATTGTTATAATGGGATTTAAATAATCAGTTTTTTAAAAAGCTTTGTTTGTCTAGTAATTATTAGTCAAAAGTATATGAATTATTATTAAATTGTCATGTCTTTTCTTCAGTTGGTCCTAAAAATATTGAGGATACCATTAGAGGTTTCACTACATAAAATATGCATTTCATATCATTATTTCTCTTAAGCAGTTAGTGTTATTATGTTTTTGTTAAGCCATTCCTTATCAATTTTAATATATAACTAATATTTCTCTATGTCAATTTATAACTAACAAGTCATATGTAACTAACAGTTTTTGTATTTCTAAAAAGATTTGTTTGATTTCTTTTCCTTTTTTAATTAATAGGTATTAAAAATGCTTGAGGGATATCGAATTGGAAATCTGCGAGTTGAAGACAGAGGTTTAGATGTACAAAACATGGAAGATCCCTTTTCCTCAGATCCCCGGCGCCATCCTATTTTGACACCACGCTCAGTAAAACCTTTTAATGCTGAACCTCCAATGGAACTTCTAGTAGAAAATTTTCATACTCCTAAGTATGGTTTCTGTTATTTTCTTAGTTTTAAAGGCTGTGTATAAAATTTTTTAATCAGCTGAATTGTTTTAACTTACTTCATTGTAATTATTTGTGTGTGTGTGTGCTAGAGAAAAGAAAGAATGTGTACACATTAAATTATTAAAGGGAAATGACTCAAATAAACTTTTAACTTTCCTAACCCTGTCATTCATGCTTTAAACTTAAATAATAAAATACTTTTTAGTTAATTGTTTGTTTGTTTTTTTCTTGTAAGAAATGACTAAATATTTAACTTTTCAGAACAGGTAGTCATCTTAATTATTTTCAAATTAATACAGATGTTAATTACAATTAATTATTCTGTGTTTTTTATTTAATAGCAGGTTATTTTAGTGAAAAAAACTTGTGACTTATTTCTCCACAAATGTAAAGTTGTATGGAAAATTTGTCTACTTGCGCTTGCATTAAGTAAATTTGTGGTCTTTATTCTATAAAGCTATAAATTACTGTAAAATGTACACATATCAACTTTCTGTCTTTGCTTTAGTATTTTTATTTTAGTTTATAAATTCTATTTATATTTTTGTTACTTTTTTGAAGTCCTTTTAAATTATTCTTTGTATTCAACTTTAGTTTTTCAAAAGTGAAAACTAATTGATCTTTAATTTTGCTATTACAATCTTTTTTTTTTTAATCTTTTTCAAAACATATGTAAAAGGAAAAAAATGTATTGAGAGGTAGTTATAATGAAAATAATTCCTTACATAGGCAAATGCTGCATATTAAATTTTTCAGTTATGCTGACAAAATTTTATACTCCTTTTGTTAATTGATATTATTTTTTGCTGTTAAGAGAATATTTAAATTATTTTTGTATTTTTAGCTGTCCATAGATGTTTCAGAAATTCAGTTAGTATTCTATTTATTTTTTTTAATTTTCCTTTATTGACATGTATAGTGCTTGCTGGCAAATTTAAAATACTTTAAAAAAAATTTTAAGACATATTATACATTTTAAATAGCAGTATTTATTCTATTTATTCTGTTTTAGTGAAATCTTTTTTGTTCGTAATCACTTACCTGTGCCTGAGATTGATCCTACAGATTATGAACTTGAAATCAGTGGAATAGGCATTAAAACAGTGTATTTGAAACTTGAGGACATAAAAACAAAATTCAAGAAGCACACAATTTCATCTACCATACAATGTGCTGGGAACAGGCGGTCAGAGATAAATGCTGTAAGTCCAAAATGAAGATTATTTAAATTAACAGACATAGAAACTAGTTTCAGATTTACTATTGTGAGCTTTTGTGCATGCTTTTATGAGGAAAAAAAAGCATGGGGCATGATTGTGTCTATGATCAAATCACTAATGGAAGAGAGTATTTAACTCTTTCATACACATGGGAAAATACTGGAGATTTTCAGAATGAATTCTACAGTGGAGACACAAGTTGTGAAGAACATACCGTACCTCACCTTAGGTCTTTTAGACCAAAAATCATGGAAAAAGCAGGTACATCTTGAAAGATGCTTACAAGTTCCCAGCAATCATCTCAAATGTCTGTTTTTGAAGTTAGCTCCCATCACCCTTAAAATTAAGAATTAATATAGATAAAATAGAACACAATTTATGTAACAGTTTTTAAATATCTTCAATCTTCTGTTGTGAAATGTTTATCAATCTTTTTAGTCAATATTAGACAGTTTGTGTGTGTGTTTATCTATTTTACTTTACCTGTAAAATTTATTCATTGTTGATTGCATAGTAAGTGAAGAATTCACTTTTTCTTTTTTATCAAAACTTTTTTTTTATCTCATTGATATATTTGTTTAAGGCTCTAACCAAAAAAAGAAGAGTTAATATATTTCTAGGTTTGTACATATTTACTATGAATGTTCTTTCTACTGGAGTATAAGTAAAACTTAGCAATAAATTTTTTTTAGATATTTTTTTATTTTTAAATAGGGCATATATAGTAAATTGTTCATAATTAAAAGGGTACTTTTCTAGCTATAATCTACATGTTTGCTGGTCTGGGAAAATTTTTAAGTTGATTTCTATTGTTAGTTCTAAAATTCAGATGTTATATCTTTTTTTTCTTCTGAAAGTTTCTAGAGGCAAAACTTTAATTTCTGTGCTCTTTTTTTTTCTTTTGACTTACTGAGTGTACGTACCTCTTTTTAAAAAAATTATGTAGTACACAAGTTTTTACCATAGTAAATATGTGGCTTTTAGAAATCAACAAAGGAATAGCAATGAAGCTCTGAAAATGAAATAGTTTAAATAAGCATATAGCTGTAGTTTCACTTTTTTTTTTCAATTAATATGTGAAAATCGAGAAATGGTAATTAAATATAGTGGACAGTTTTACTTGGTAAATCATTTGGTTAACAAATATTAATTTTTTTTTTTTAATTTCACTGCAAAACTATAAATTTTTGTTTATTTGGAAGCATAGGTGAAAGAGGTCAAAGGTCTGTTTTGGGGATCTGCTGCCATTAGTAATGCTGAATGGAGTGGAGCACGATTATATGATGTTCTGAAGTATGCTGGAGTAGATTTTACGGATTCTAGGATTCAGCATGTTCAATTTGAAGGGTTAGATACTGATCCTGCAAATATGCCATATGGGGCTTCTATTTATGCTGATAAGGTATGAATGTGAAAATTTTATGTTGACCATTGCTTCTTATGAATACATAATATGCATAGTTTTGATTAATGAATAATGAATCTCAAAATACTTTATATATTATAATTGCTCTCTCTCTTGTAATTAGCTTCTTTAATACATTTACCATTTATTAATATTTTTTAAATGGGTAGCTTTTTTAACCATTATAAGCACAGTACTGGATGAAAATGTTCTACTTATGTATGGCCTTGTTATGATAAGTAAATACTGAGGAGTATTAGAACTAACAGAATACTTTACAATCCACCCGAGAACACTTAGATATTTGCAATGAAGATATAAATTATAAATCAATATATGGCACTAAGATTCAAGTTATTATTTAGCTTTTGAATATTTTTTTAATTCTTTGAAAGCTTTAGCATTCAATCAAACTAATTTTCAAAGAATTAAGTTTTCATTGATTGTCTGTTCAAACTTTGAGTGCATTCACTCAGGAGTTCAGTTCATTCTACAGCTCACAGAGTTATGAATAAGTGCATGCTCACTAAATTAGTTTGTTGTTATGTTATTATGCATTTATTGATATTTTACTTAAGTTTTTTTTTTTTTTTTTTGAACGCATCTTTTTCTGCAGATTTCCTCACTTACATTTGAGTTGTATAATTGTAGAGAAACCATTAGTATTTTGGGTATATTTCAGTGCTGAAGAAAAACTAATATTATTTGCTTTCATTGATTTAATAGATACATATTAATAAAGTATGATAAATGACTCTAAAAACTGGTATCTTGTAGGCATTAGATCCAAAAAATGATGTTTTACTGGCATATGAAATGAATGGTAAAGAACTTCCTCGAGACCATGGGTATCCAATTAGAATTGTTGCTCCAGGAATAGTGGGTGCTAGAAATGTCAAATGGCTTGGTAAAATAGCTGTTAGTGATGAAGAAAGTAAAAGCCACTGGCAACAAAATGACTACAAAGGTGAGTATGCTTATATAAAATTGCAAATCTGGTTAATTAATTTTGAAGTAATATTGATTTTAAACTTGAATAATAATACTCCCTCCTTAAGTTATTTGATTTAACACTTCTGTTATAATAGAGCATTTTGTATATTTACGGCATCTCTGCTTTTGTTTTTGTACCTAGTATTAATATTCAAACACTGTAATTATAGACCTGCATGTATTCAAAGCATGTTATTTTTTCATATAATTTTATTGTTACCGAGTTTGTATAGAGTCTCTACTGGTCAGAGAAAACTAGAGATTGGGTAATTTCTCAATTTAAATGAAATAAGTCAAGGAATTATACTCCTTTTCATTTAAATTCATGGTTATGAACTTTTTGATAAATTGCATCAAGTATTTCTTTTCAAAAATTTCAAATTATGAATAGCTTATATGTTGAAGTAGATATATGACAGTAATTGAAATATAGAGACAAAAAAATAAGCTTGCAATTCATTTGATACTAGTGAATACATACTCATATATAAATTTTAGTTGATTATTATTAGGCTAAGGCAGGGTACTCAAAATGTGACTCACCAAGCTTTTATGTGTGGCTCTTAGCACTGACACTCATTATCTGGTGTGTGCTTTTGTAAACCTAATTTTGAAAATGAATGTCTGAAAAACAAATAACTGTACAAAAACGTGCCACCTGCTGCTCACATAGATCACATCAATGTATGTTTGTAAATCATCCAATTTCAAAATAACATGCAAAGAATGTATTTAGAAATCGGCTTATTGATTCTCACCTTGATGATGTATTGAGAGTAGCATGTAGCAAGTATAAACCTGATTTGTCGGAAATAGTCTAGTTTGTATTAACATAAAGAAAATCACAATCATTTTAAAATAAATTTTTGGATTAGGTTTTGAGTTTTATTTTTTGCATTATTACATTATGAGGTATAGTGCACTCAGGTGCAGACTGTGTTATTTAATAAACATGTGCATGTGGCGCGAGAGAAATAAAAGTTGAGTATGACTGAGCTAAGGCTTGTTTATATACTTAATATATACATATATTCAGCCCCCCTCCCCCAACTGGGATACCATACTCCCTTAAAAGTTTTAAAAAAACTATGACTATATTAAGGTGCCCAAACCTTTGCTCTTAATATATTGTACCATATTTGACTCACACAAAAAAAGAAAAACAATATATTAAACTGCAACATTGTATGTTTTACATATTTGAAACTATAACAGCAACTTTGTTAACACTTAGTGAAGCAGAAAAGCTGTACAGTGTTTACTGTATGTGATCTAATCAGAGCATGTACTGTGCCAAAATTGTGATAAAATAAGCATGCATATATATATATATATATATATATATATATATATATAGTGCAATACAGTAATGCATTTTATAATTTCTTTTTAATAATGTGAGTGTTTACTGACTTACTGCTAGGCTATAAGTTATAACTTATAGTTGAATTTATAACATGTATTTTTAGGTTTTTCACCATCCACAAATTGGGATAATGTTGACTTCACTAAATCTCCTGCTATTCAAGAACTGCCTGTAAATTCTGCCATTTGTATACCCACTCCAGGCAGTTCAGTGACTCTAAAGGATGGTTTTGTTGAAGTCAAAGGTTATGCATGGAGTGGTGGTGGTAGAAAAATAGTCAGAGTAGATGTTTCACCTGACAATGGGCAAACATGGCATGTAGCAAATTTAGTTCAAGATTCTAGTCCATTGTATAGGTGCTGGGCATGGACATTATGGAGTGTAAGTTCTACTTATTTTATTTTTCAGTATACTTTGTTTGCTTCAGATATTTTGCATTTGCTAATGCAAAGTGAAAATTTGCATTACATTAATTTCATTATAGTCAAAATAAGATTGCTGTGTAGATATTTATACTAACATGAACAGAAGTGTACATATATGAATATAAAGTCACTTCTAGTTCTTCAGATATTATTATTCTAACTTTTTCTATTATCTTTTCTGTAATCCTGTCGTCAATGAAATTATATTAAAACTTTTGACATCAATAAATTTTGAAAAAGCCATACCTTAATTGATAAAAATATTTCTTTGCTTTAATCAAATCCTTATTCGTATTTTATCATTTTACATTTCTTCATTTATATTTTCTGATTACATTAAGTTTGAAAATATGAAATGATTTAAACCAAAGATCTTGTAGTTTTGTAATTAAATCAGGATACATAGAAAAAGTTAATCCCTAGAATTCTTTTAAACAAATTTAATGGATCCTGCACTTAAGTTAAAATTAAGTCTTATTAAATTACAGTATTTTTTTTAATACCTCATGATAATATTCCCCGAGAATCAATTTTGCAGTAGCTTAGAGCAAAATAATTATTTTTTTTGCAGTCTTGAGTCCTTAGTATGCTAGCAAACTAAAATTATCTAGGTAATTCAATGAACTAGTTATTTATTTTCTATTGCCCATTCTGTTTGCTTTGATTTACTAGTGTAAAAATAAGTTTTATTTTAAGCAAATAAAAATTAGTAGTGATTGTTTTTGAGTAATCTCTAGACATGAGAACCTAAACTTAAGGGTACTGATTTGTTTTCTTTTTATAACTGATTTTTTTATTTTTAATCAAATCTAGTCCTTCAATCTAAGAGACACAGCTGTAACTTCAACAGATTTTAGCATTTTTATTACAATATGAATTGAAATCTTGTTTAACTATGTCATTTTGTATTTTATAGACAATTTTCAAGGTTAAAAAACTCTTAGAAAATATCATGCTCAATAAATGCTTTGCATAAAGTTTTCCTTAACTGTTTCTGTGTGTTGCTCTTTTTTCATCATTAGAAATTCAGAATATACAGACTCAATTTTCTTATTTGCAGGTTAAAGTCCCAGTGAAAAACGGAGTTTCTGAACTGCAATTGATTTGCAAAGCAGTTGATTCATCTTACAATGTTCAGCCCAATTCATTTCCTCCAATCTGGAATCTGAGAGGTGTTTTAGGAAATGCATGGCACCGAGTGAATGTCAAAGTGTAATCATAATCTTTTACAGTGTTATGTTTTTAAAACTTTACATGTTATGTAAATTTAATATTTTTATTGAAAATAAATTACATATATATTGCACAACAGTGAAAATATTTATGAAAATATAAAAATTGCACTTTGATATAAAAATATTATTTTTAAAACATTTAGCAATAGTCTCAAAAAATGATAATTCTAGAATAAGATACCAAAATACAGAGACATGTTGAATACATTTGCACACTGGAAAAAATTGTACGTAATACATGAAAATATATATTTACTATAATAATCTCTTATAAAAATATATCTTAGTTTCAGTAACATAACAAAAAACACAAGTATTCATTTATTAATTTAGAACATGTAACTGTAAATAGATTTATGTTTTCATCTGTATTTATATCAAAAATTATTTACAACATTAAAATCAACAACTTTTAAACATGTTTTTGAATATTACTATGTAGGACTATTTGTTAGAAAGAGGTTAGTGTCATTTAACAAAAATAAGCAAAAAAATCATCACATCCACAGCTAACTTGATATTGATTACATCTAGTTAGTTTTTACTTTGACTGCATTCTTTCTATAAACCTTATCTCATCCCTTTCCACAGGCTTAGGGCTACATTTGTAGTTGATTGTTTAAATTTCATTTTGGAATTTTGAAATTGCAGAAAAAAAATTGAACCACAGATAAACTGACTTGCTTGTTAATATTTTATGAATGTCACCAAATAATACTGATTATGAAATCCCCAAATCACAAAATTTTTCTTTAAATCTATGTTAAAAGCCTTTACAGATACAGCTAATTCTTTATTGTCTTATATATAGCTTGAAAAGACTTACTTAAGAAATACTGAACGTAGATATTTTTTTCAGCTCAAAACAATTACAAGAGCACAAGTAAGTTTTAAAAGCATTCTAATTTTTCAGATAGCAACATATTATAAATACCCTTTATTTTATTTTTTTGTTGTTGTTGTTGTTGTTTCCAAATCAGTTCTTAAATGAAAAAATTAAGTATCAAATCCTCGTATGAGATATTTATGAATAGACACAAAAAAATCAATTTTAAAAGAAAAGTGTTCTCTTTTTTAAAATACTTGACAATTCAAATGTGTAATTAAAAGAGCATATAAGAATATTATCCATAAAAAAAATGACATTTTCTTACAAAATATAAACCGTATGAAAACAGTATATGAATATAGTATCTAAAGAATTCATTAATTTTCACAAAAAAATTGTAATTAGATTGTTGACTTACAGTTTTATTCATGTCATAGTAGATTAAAATGCCTTGTATACTGTAACATAAATAAAACAGTGAGTTTTAGAAAATATATACCATACCAAATATGAATATATAACTTTTCTATACCCATTTAATATCTATAAACATATCCTCTAATTTAAATCTCATTTCTAAAATCATCAGTGTTCATGTTCATACATACTTATTATGCTGCCATCAGAAACATAAGATTTAATATGCAAAATTTTAACCATATTAAAATGTTTCAACTTTAGAACAACAGCCATTAAACTTCTAAACAGTATGTCTTCTCAACAGCTGTCAAAAAATTGTATAATAACTGATGCCATAAATTTGGATTATCAAGATATGCTGGGTGGTTTCCATTTGGTATTTCTTGACACTGACTTGCTGGTAACAAACTTAACAGGGCAGAACTTCTTGAACGATCTTTTTCACCAAACACAACCATAGTTGGGGTCTAAAATAAAGACAATATAGGTGTTGTAAAAAACTGCAATATTTAAAATGTGTTTAATTATGGTTTATAAAACAGCTGCAGATGATTTTGTTATTTAGCAATTGAAGTATGCTATTCAACTGATTCTGGCTCAAAATTTAAAGGAAATGAGTTGATGAACTTTCAGATTGCAAATTTCTATTATATTAATTTTATTTTAGTCTTTAAAGTCCAAAATTATAGACACATTTTCCATAGAGAATTATTGAAGTGTAACATTGTACAGGTCTCCCAAAGTAATAGTTATAAGGTAATATGAAGTACAAGTTAGATTCTTTTACTTTTTTTTTTTCAGTATATTTCAACAATATTTAGAATAACCTTTTCAAGTATTTTAGAACATTTTATTTTGTATGCAAGCCATGACCAATTTTTAAAATTAGCAGTTGTCATCAATAAATTATAAATAAATGTACTTATAATGTATAAATAAATAGAGTGTCTTGAAAACACTATAAAATTCATTTTTAGACATATTTCAAAAGCACTAATAACAGTTATATTTAGGACTGAAGAAAGTGAATATTGACTAAATATCATAAAATTTCTAGAATGTCACTGAAGTAGAATCAAAATTTGTTTGCTGGTTCCCACTTTTTGTGTGTTATGTAATTATTACATATTTTCTTCTTGCATAAAGGCATTTCTCTCATTAACTTGCATATCTTTTAGAAAACCAATAGACTTATATCTCTTTTTCAAATTAATTACTCATAGTATCAACATTTTTTAATAGTTTTAGAAAAGAGATTTACTCCGATTGGTTCATGTAATAGTAAATTTATTTTGTATTTTTTATTCAAAGACATGCAACTGTAGAAAAATGACTATTCCCTAACTTTTTAGAAATAAATACAGTTTAAAAAATAACTTTTTTTTTTCTCCATGGTCAGCAGTGTCATATTACACAAATTTTTATTTCTACTGAGTATTAAATAATTTAGTTATAATTTACCTGAATGTGACTCAAATCTGGTATAGGATCATGTAAGAATTCCTGAAGTGGAGAATACACCTGTTTCTTAATTTCTAAATCTTTGCAAGCTGGCAACTTTTCTAAGACTTCAATTCCAACAGGTGCAACAGGAACATAACCAGCCATACTTTTCCAGTGTTTTAACAAATATGGAAGGGTAAAATAACCACTCATACTTGGACTAACAATAACAGGATGACTCAAACTAAAAGCTTTTATTACATGTTGAAGGAAAGTAGCCCTATCTGGAATTTCAGCAGCAGGTGTATTAGCATAGCCTGTAAAGAAAAATTATTAATGACATTAAAATTAAAAATTTCTACAAAAAGTTTTTTGATTCATGATATAAGTAGGATTATAATTAATTCTGATCTATGACAAAAATAAATTAAATAATTTTACCAAATATTCATAATACCTGTGTTAAATAATTATAGTAAAAATCTAATATCAGATATTTACTGAATGTGACTTAAATGCAGGAACATGACCATAAAACTTGCCTGGAATATCTATAGCAACTGTACGGAATCCCATAGCAGCTAGAATATGGATAGTTCCTAAATCAAGCCATGTTTTAGATGAAAACATTTTTCCATGCAATAAAAGAACAGTGACTGCAGTAGAAATACCATCAGAAATGGGCAATGCTTCTCGATAAAATACTTTTGCACCCTGTAAAAAGTAAAAATTATAAATTAAGATTACAGGAACAGACCAAGCCTTCTTTGTTAAAGAGGTAGGTATAGATAACAGTTACATGAATAAAAAATTTCAATGAAGCATTTATCTTAGGCATCCCATTCATTAACAGTTTCATGTATAACAAATTTCAATCTTGAAGGAAAGTAGTTTGGTACTTCAGGATGGTTATCTGTAAATACTGACTGGTTGCAATTCATCTCTCCAGTACATCTCAGTCATATTGTATACTATTCATACTAAAAGACCTTACTAAACTCTTCCTGAGCTGGTTATTTTTGCATAGAGTCATCCACCAGCTAAACTCTGAAAGCATAGATTATCATCCATGAATATATACTTGGGGATCAATGCACTTCTGAAAAATCAAACATGAGGTAGCAGTATCTTGTCTCAGTATCTTTTAAGTATTTGAAGAACATCTATGCACACATTTAACAGGATAGAAAAATGGCATGATGCCTTCTTATAGCATGTCTCCATTGATATCTAAGAGGTCTCTTTACCTAATGATACTGGGATTGTATAAGAATCCTGCTCTCCACAGAGAGTGACTAAATGAAATATCACTATAATATCTTCACATGGACTCATCAATAGAGAGTACTTTGATCTATTGATTCTAGGTCTAGTTTCAGTGATCCTGTTCCTCGTGTTTGTTGAAAATCTTGCAGTTTAAATGAGTTTCTAACTTAATATTTTAATACTAAATCAAGTTGTAAGAACTTCACGCAAGGTATCAGTTCTGCTAAGGCTGCCCTTTGTCTTAGAACTTTCTTCAAAGGCTGAAGATGAAATTCCAGCATAATCAGATGTCTAGAAACCTGAATATATGATTTTTCTGCTTTGAGGCATCTGATTATTCTACCCAGCAGGAAAAAATGTCTTGGTGTTTTTTAATTTCCTCAGCAGCAGCAACAATTATTCTTACTGATACATAAAAAAATACAAAATAAGAAACTCAAGGTAAGGTAATCTTCATTTATTGAATTATAATATATTTGCATTTATGGCAAAATCTGATGGTACTTTAGAGAACATCAAGTAGGATTCAGTTCTCTAAATAATTTACATAAAAATTCCTGCCATTCTATAAATTTTAACTTTTACTTTGTTTGCATTAATAATTAAGCTTTAATTTGGACTACAGTACATACTATATTCAAGACATTTACAACAGGAAATGATGAAACCATCAAATTTGTTTTATACTTCGTTAAATTACAGGAGAGAATTTTCAGCACTTCAAAAAATTTTCACCCTCTAAGTTAGTCCCTAATAAAATGGCAATTATTGGTAAGTTTATTCTTGAGTTAAACTAACAAGATCTAAGGCTATCAATATAAACTATAGAGCTTATCAATCATATCTATTATCTCTATAAACTTAATCAATAAAAATTCTTATAAGATATTTACAGATAATGAAGTATGAGGCTAATTAGACAAAAATATGCATGCTAAACATATTTTTACTCATTTAGATAATTAATACTGTATAGATTAACTTTGAATATTCCAGTAGGCTATTTCTTATGGTTTAACAATTAGAGTGTTTGAAACAAAACAGGAGGCTTTAATAAAATTTTTTAAAAGATGATGACACTTCTAGGCTTATTATTTTACAAATCAGTATGCTTAATGAACAAATCGTGAGACTTATAAATATATTGATGATGTTAAGAATAAAATACAAATTATCTGAAAGAACATCAACATGACTTGTAACTGAGGACTAAAACAGATTTTGTTCATGTTCTTCGTTTTATTTTAATTGAAACAAATATTTCAATTACTCAGTGTAGTTAGTTTATACAAAATCTCAGTAATTTTTCATTTATTATTATTATTATTATTTAAATATAATACGATATTCAAGGCTATATAGACACCTCCTGCGTACGAGGCAGCCTTAGAACTTGTTTTCGCCCATATCATGAGTAAGGTATAGCCGGTGAGTATGCTGGAAGGAACGGAATTCCAGACGCGGAATTTCTCCAATTTTTTGCTGGCAACTGACGAAGTGTAGTCATCCAGCCCTTTATGAAATGAATCATCATGTGTTACAAATAGTGGTACAAAATTTAGTCATCTTCAAGCCCTCTAAAGTAAGATTTCTAAATGCAAGAATGATGAGTTGCTAAACTACGTCCGATAATTTCCACCAAAACATGAATGAAAAAAAATACTCACATCTACACTTTTAACCCCTTCAGTTATTTTAACACGTTCTTTTGTCTTTATTATATCTTCCGGTAGAGTAATTTTCTTAAGATCCATAGTTTTCCAAAATTCTTTTCCCAGCATAATACTTCGATTGACCAATTAAGATGGTAATGGTTAGATAAGATAAGGTAAGATAATCGAACGATTAGACAACGTTCAAGAAATGTGGGATCGGATTTATGCTCTGATAGTAAGATGCTTCCTTTCTTAACAAGATTTATCACCCTCTACGATAATCTCTTATCCAAACAGATAACAGACGACAGAATCAACCTGTTGCCAAACCCGATCAGTTGTTTTTAAAAGAGACGCGTTACACTAAAATTTTAACATTTAAGGAATATAAAAGATATCTTGAATAAAACAAAGACACTAAAAACTGTCCAGCAAGCACCTATTTTATCTACTTTCATATTTTACTTTAATCAACGTTAGGTATCTCTGCTTCTCATTAAAAACGGCGACAGTTCTAGTTTTGTTTACATCTTGCGTCACTCCCATATAATCTGTTGTCACAGCGGGTTTGTGTTTCAGAAGTTTTGTGAGGGTGCAATCATGAAAGTCTTTTTAATAGAACGGCATTTTTATTAATTTAATTCAACTATTATATTAGTATTTTTTATGAAATAGCGATTAATCAATGCGTGTAATTGTGAGTTGAATGTGTTTTTAAGACAATGTGAGAAATGTCTAGAGCAAAAGCTAATATTGAAGAAAGTTCTATCAGATGCATATTCTTCAGCGAATTTCATCCCACAGCTGGACCGAAAATTACCTTCCAGGTAAGTACGTTAATATATTTGTTATAACATGTATATTTATTAACATAAATATTTCTTAACTTGAGCAGTGGCGAAGCGAGTATAACTGGCGCCCGGGGCACGATACCTTTGTGGCGCCCACCCCCCTGAAAAACGTATAGTAATATAATATATAGACCCTATATTGGCGCCCCCCGATAAACATATAATAACATAATATATAGACCTTATATTGGCACTCCCCCCGGAAAGCATATAGTAACATAATATATAGACCTTATATTGGCGCCCCCCACAAAATAATATAGTAATATATTATATATGCCTTATATTGGCGCCCTCCCCGAAAAACATATAGTAATATAATATATAGACCTTATATAGGGGCCCTCCCCTGAAAAACATATAGTAATATAATATATAGACCTTATATTGGCTTCCACCTCGAAAACATATAGTAATATAATATATAGACCTTATATTGGCATCCACCTCGAAAACATATAGTAATATAATATATAGATCTTACATTGGCGCCCCTCTGCGAGTGGCGCCCGGGTCATGATAGACCCCCTTGCCTCCCCTTTGCTACGCCACTGAACTTGAGGATAAGTATATTTATTTTCATCGTATGTTTCCTTTGAAGAATTGACTTAATTGGAAACTTTTGTTATCATTCTTACAATTTTTAGATACTTTACTTTGTAAAACTGAGATTATTGTTAAAAAATCCACAATTTCATCCATCATAAAGTATGAAGGAAAAACTTTTGTTTTTTATTTCACTCTATAGATTGTCCTTTCTATTAACGTATTAACAATCTTAACACAAGTTGTATATATATATATATATATATATATATATAAATGTATGTATGTGAGTATGTGTGTCAGTCAGTTTAGTGTGCCTTTTGTAAACATAACTTTCATTTTTATGTATTATATCTATGGATAGATTTGTCCTCAGGTTCAAATTCTGATTAAACTTTATTTTAAATGTAGGCAAGAAATCTGAAACTTAAGATTATGCCACAGCCTATAGCCCATCTCTCTCTCTGACTCATGCACACGCTCACATGTAGTTCTATACATATGTATGTATACATAAGTTGAAATTGAAAACCAACGTCTGAAAGTGAACAAAACTAGGAATACTTATGAAACTGAGTTAAATGATAATATCTAATCAATAGCACTAACATATTTATTGATAATGAAATGTTATCATTAAACTTGATTCATCAAGTTTAATGGCAACATCTCATTTACTAAAAATCTTAATTTCATATTCCTTCATATTTTAGTTTTCAGTTTGGTACCAGATCAGTATTTGTTACCTAGATATCAAAATTTCTAAAATTAAAAATAAAATCCCATCCTTGTATATTTAGTTGTAAAGTTAATAATAAATGAAAGTTTTATGAATCTCTTTTTTATGAACATTTTAATGTATTGAAATATTTTAATTAGTGAAAGATATAGTATTCTCATATGTCTTTTGATTTTTTTTAAGGTTCCAAATGATTATGTATCCAAGGAGTTGTTTGATTCCTATGTATGTTATATCATTCCTAAGCCAGAGTTACAGAGAAAACTTATTACAGTGTTAGTACTTGTGAGATATATGTGCATTTAATACAATTAATAGATTATATAGGCATTTCAGTATTATAAAATATTTAAATGCATTTGAAGTTCATGTTTATGTAGTACTTCTTTTTCTATGTATTGAATGCAAGTGAAATTTAACAGAACCTTGATTTTTCAAATCTTGATCAATCAAAGATCTAAGTGTGAACTTGCCTCCCCATTTTTCAATATAAGGGTCTTTTTAATCATGGAAAATTCAATCTACTATGGACAATTACAACTGATATTGATGAAACTCAGGATAACCTCATTCATTCTATAATTGGGTTTAGAATGAATGAGGTCTCTTTGGACCCAGGACATGCCAATATGTAAGAATTGTATACTGATTATATTGTGTACCAGTGGCTGAAGGTGGTAAGTTAGGGTCAAATGTACCATATCTTAAATGCACTAGTTTCTCAAGTTTTGTTCAAGACATTCGAAAACAGCATAGATAATGATGATAAGGCTAATGGATGAGAGTTGGTTTTATTAACCAATGAAGTAGAAGTGGTTTTCAAAATATATGTTGTTGTGTAAGTCTCTTTAAAGTAAAAGAGTTTTTTTTTTTAATTGAATTTATTTAATAGAATGTGTTCTTAGATGTCTGTATAATTTTATTAAACTTCTATGAAATAAATTAAATTTATGTTTTGACTTTTGTATTCTAAATAAAATGTTATATTAAAAAGAAATTCAATTATTTGAAATTTTCAGTTTTCAAACTATATAGTGCAAATTAAATCAGATAATCAAGGTTCTCCTGAATCATTTCTTATTTATTTTTCAAACAGTATTTGTTTAATACCACAATAATTTTGTTAATTTTATTAAAGTCATAATTTTCATACAATTAGTTAGATAGAAAGCAGCTTATTTGATAGTAATCCATTTATAAAATTATTCCTATTGATGTTGCTTATTTCTTTTGTGTTAAACTCTGTTTTGATTATAAAATGAGATTATTTATTCCTGTTCCTTTTCTTTTTTCTCCTCACCATTTTATGCCTTTTCTGATAACATGAATACACACGGTTTTGATTTCAGAAATATGCTTTCATTATATCATTGTTGCTTATAAGCATGTGTATTTTAGTAAAAAACTTTAATCAACAGTTATGAATATAGTCATTACTTTTATTGACTATAATTGAGATTGATTGATTTCTATTAGAGTAGGTAGTTAAATAAAGACATATTGTAGTTGTTAAATAACAGACTTTCCAAAACTTTTCTTCCTAATAAGTTTATCTCAAAAATCATTATTATAATCTTGTGTTAAGTTTATTATCTTGAAAATTCTTTAAGTTTTATCTTTTATCATATCCAGTTATAATATATATATTTCTTGGTGATACATACATCAAGAAATATATATTTCTTGGGGAAAATAAAGATATCTTTTGCTTAATTGTCTTGGTGAAAAGAAATATATCTTTTCTTCTATTTTAAAAGATCTCTGTATTCTTTTAAATCACATTTGCATTGTCATGATTTTGAATTTTTTCCATTTTAGAAATGCCCGAAAGGACAAAATAATTGGGTATCCTATCCATATAGAAAATCAGAAATATCCTCGAAATAGATTGATATTCAATCTCTGTTTTGTTTGTGATGCTTCTAAGAAAACAATGCAGTATGAACCACTAGTCCGAAAATTAGCGAATTATCTTGTTAAACTTGAAGTAAGTGAATTTTCTTCATACCTTATATTTTTATATATTTATGTTTCATATATTAGTTGAGTTCTGAGCCCAAAATATAAATATCAAGATATCTAATTTTTGCATTCTAATGGTTTGTTTTCAATAACTTTACCTTACAAGATGTGTGTCTGAGTGGTCAAAAGGCCCTTAATGCCCCCTTCTAAATAAAATGCTTGGAGGATTTATAATAGTAAGATCATGAATTTTTTTCCTGCATGTGCAAGAGCATTGTAGTAATGATCATATTTACATGTAATATGAGAACTTAAAACCTCTAAGTCTGAAAATATTACCAGAAATTAGGGATCTGCCCAACCTTAGACTGGCCCAGGGTTTCTCTCATTTAACTTGAACCAGGTTGGGTTACATATCCTTGTATTCAGGAGTTGTCTGCTTGGAAAGTTAAAGATTGTAAAATCTTTTATCTGTCATCAGAGGTAATTTAAACAAAGCTTTCAATAATGGTTTGAGACATTTTATTTAAAGAAAAAGTATGATTTGACGTTTTAAAGGGCATAAATGATATAAATATAAAAGTCTGTTTTAAATGACTCAGATTTATACTCTCATGTTAACTAAAGAGGAGAGGCTGCTTAGTTTCAATATTTTATTTATTTATTGTATTTATTTATTTATTTTGGGAGGAGGGATAATATTGAAAATTCTACAATTTATGTATTTTGAATTTGAATTTTTATAAAATTTTAAGAATTTTCATGCTTGTTTTATTATGAAATTATTTAAAGCGAAAATCAAAGCAATCTGCTTAATGTTGTAATGATACTTACTACTGAATTTGTATAATAAGAAATTGAAATTATTATAAATATCTTATACTCAATATTAAAATATTAAATGATAATTGTTGAAATTCATTTTTACTTTATGTAAGCACTGTGGGCTAGGCCGAACTAGGACCTCAACTAAAGGGCATAACTGCAAGCTGAGCTAGGCCTCATCTATTGAAATATCTGTAGCTCAGAGTCGGTCAAAGTAGTGATTAATTGGGGATGATTTTGGCCAGCCTTTAAATTTTTGGCCTATACAGACCTCTTTAAGGAGATTATGATGGTTAAGAGGAAGTAATAGACTGGAAGAAATTCTTCCTTCCCCATCTTCCAAGAGTGCTGTTAAAATTGCGCTATAAGAAGGCTGATTACTTTCTACTTTTTGGAAAAACTAAACTAAACCTAACCATCCTTATGTTTTTTTCTGCTTATAATATCTGTAGTAAAATAAGGAATTTTTATAATAATTTTCTTTTAAATTACAGTTAGTTTAAGAGGGATCAGTGTGATTTTTCAAAAGGGCAAGGAAAAACCAAATTCATAGTTTTGCCTGCTGTTAAACTTGAGCTAAAGATAGAAGGAATATTGTACTAACAAACATTTTGATTTCATTTAAATGTTATCATTTTTATAATTATGGTAACTTCTTCATTTATTCTATTATATTTTCATTTAATATCAAGATTTTAATGTACTTTAAATCTGGAAAGACTGTCTTATTTATTTAAAAAATTTTTACCGAGCCTTTGTAATATCATGCAAATTATTATATTTTTCCATAAAATGAATTTACAAAATTCTTTAAAACTATTCAAAATATTGTATTTAAGCATGAAAAATATTAAACATAATGGAACAGTGATATTAGATATATCAGTCACTCTTTTAATAATATTTTGCCGTATTTAGATACAGTTTTCTGAGATGGTACATTAATCAGAGGATGTGTGAAAAACTGTTGTTCATTAATTATTATGTTAAGGTTTCATAGGATTCACTCCAATTATAATAGCTACGTTTACCATTTTAAATTTATGAATATTATAGAGGAATTAGAGCAAAATTAGATCATTTAAGAGAACTTTATGAATGTTTTCATGCTTAATATTCTAATTTCTTTTTTGGTATGTATATACAATATTAAATTATAATTGCAGGTTATTCTAATGAATGTTTTCTAATGACCGTTTTCAAATTTTATTGGATGAAGTTTATGAGTTTCTGTCATTACATAATTTAATTTTTTATTAGGAGGTAATTTGATTATATTTATAGCTTGAAGACAGTTTCTTATTTCAAGATCATACCAAAGCGCAGCTTCCAGCAGTTATGGCGAACATAAGAGATGAACTCAATAAAACTGGAAAATGCTCCATTCCTATCAGTATGAACTAATTTTAGTTTTAGATCTTTTAGGCACTGATAAATATTATCCTATTGTATTGTGTATTCTTGAGGGGTTATTGGTATTAAATACTAGAATGGTCCATAGTCTTTATTATAGGATGCATTATTTCATAGTAATTCTGGTTGTAGGTGTGTTATGTGATATATTCTTTCCTTCTTTCAAAGAGAGTTATAAATATAACATTATTTCAAGATATATTATGCTAACAAAATATGAATGAAAGTGAGAATTATTAAATGCCGGAAAATTCCCAGAAGGCTAGAACAGAGTAAGTAGGATTCAAAATTGGTGGGGAAAGATAGACTTGCATAAACTGCATAATTTAAGTATTGTTCCATTATGATTAAAGTTAATTTTTTTTCTTTTTTTTTTTTAGGTATAGATATCAAATTGACAGTAGATACATATTACAGAATATATAGAATAGAAAAGTATTTAGACAATTTTGCAGTTTTGTAAAAAGATTAAGGAAACAATATTGTGCCATCTTTTGTATAACAACATTAGGATAAAATGATGTAGACACTACTGGAAAAACAATGACACAAAACACTGAAAATATTAAGAGCTTCAAGGAAAAAAAATCTATCTAAGCATTAAATTTTGAACTGCATATAAAGCTATTAAAAGCTCAGTACTGTAATTCATCAGGATATTAATAAATAAATAGCACCTTAATTCATTAAGCTTGGTTAAAGAGTAACTGTAGAATGGGCAAAAAGCACCTTACATTATCAAGATTAAATTTGTTCATTAACATCTTCAGGGAGGATGACAAAAGTCATCCCTTAAGAGATAATGACTTTAGCATTCAGTGTGTAGATTGATGCTTTATGTAACATGCAAATTACACTTTTTTGCTGGCTCAAAGGGATCAGTGGCACCATTACTTAACCCCCTTTTTCATTCAAATTGTTTGAACATGTACCTTCATTGCACTTAACGACTGCTTTTATCATCATCATCCCACTGGTGCAGTTCCTCAAATGTCAATTGGTAAAACCAGGCAATCAGATACCAGATGCAGTTAATGCACCAACAGTGGTATTAACATAACTATTCATTTTGAAAATTTATTCCTCATAAAATATTTTGATAAAATACAAAATTCTAAATTATTCTTCCTGTATGTAAACTGAAATTTTGTGGTTCAAAACTAAACTTCTATCCTTTTATCACAAATTCAGTGCTTAATGGGATATTTAAAAGGTAATTTTAAAATGTTGTGATTATTATGTATGAACTATTTATATTAATACATTTTCGTAATTTAGTTGCGAAACATTGACAACATGATAAAATTTCTTATGAAGTTTTTAATTTTCCATACTTTTATAATTTAAATTAAAGCTTGTTAAGTGTTTCTACCTTCTGAGAAACAGCAGTTAGTTGTATGTTCTACACATTTCATGTATAGTTTTGATAAGTTCTAACATTTTATTGATATATTTTATCTTATATATTGATAGTCATTATAGAAACTGTGAGGCTAGGAGTACTTTAACTGCATTCTAAATATTTTCTTCATATCCCAATGCACCAAACATATTGTAACAATAATTTAAGCTAAAAGTGATCTACAAACAAATTAGTACATGCCCTGCAAAAAATTTTCATTTTAATTATGTTTATAGCTATTTTATTATATGAAAATATCTTGTCTAAATTTTCAAATTACCAATGAAATATTAAGGGTTGCAAAAGTAAAAAGATGTTCTACTTTAAGTATAATCTGACAGAACATAACATTACTCTAAAACTGTTTTAAGATTGAAATTTGTTAAATTCTGAAGAGACTGATGGCTGTTGAGATTTATGGTAACTTTCTTTAACAGATGGCACTGAGCACATCCTTTTGAATTGAATACGACATTATTTACTTAATAATAATCTGTCCTGAGGTTATGCCTGTAAATATTTTGTAAATGTAGTATAACTTAAGTTTAATTTAGTAAGAGTAATTTAGGTTTTCTTAATTTTGTTAAATTTAGTAACTCTGTTAAATTTAGTATTTCTGTTTAATTTAGTAAGCATTTTACCTCAGTCACTCCATGACTTAAGTTTGAATAAGAAACTTTGTGTTTTGACACAAACATGTTTATAAATGAAAACT
The DNA here is from genome assembly GCA_907164885.2 of Dolomedes plantarius. Lineage (NCBI taxonomy): Eukaryota > Metazoa > Arthropoda > Arachnida > Araneae > Dolomedidae > Dolomedes > Dolomedes plantarius. The sequence goes on from OU015496.1 coordinate 78,047,862, forward strand.
TTTTATTCCAGTTTAATGAAGATACTGTTTATGTTAATATTCAGTGGCATAAGTTTCCAATATGTGTATTTAATGGCTTTTTGCCATGTTTGCAAAAGAAAATGAGATATAATTCTGTAATTATTTGTTGTTGTCTTGAGGACTCTGATAACTAGCTGATTAAAATGTTAATGTGTACCATATTTAAAAATTAGTCTCGAGTGTATTTAATCCATTTGTAAGATGTTAAAATTTATGAAGTCATTTCAAATTTGATTTTTTTCTCTTGCTGATTAAAATTTTTAGACTTTATTAATAATGTTAGCATGCTTTTTTAGACTTAATTTATTTATTCAGCTCCAGAGTGATCAAGAGTTTGTCACTGTAGAGTTTATTCAACATGGTCTATTCGATCAAGGGGATTAGCAACAACTACAACAGACTTTATACATTTTATGAAAAATTTGTTACTTGCTTTATAAAGGATAGGCATAATTCAGTTATAAAATTTGATTCTGTGCCAGGCTAAAAAATATATTTTCCTTATTCATTATTTTTGACTTCAATTTATTAAAATATTCATTAACTTTTATTTAAGTGAATTTAGAAAAAGAATTGTATGCTTTATGGTTAATTAAATCATTATTTTTTTTATTTTTCATTTAGATGCTTCAAATACTATTTATTTAAATTTAATACGTGTTTATCCAATACCTCCTCAAGTACAGGATCAGGACGTTCCTATTTTTACTGAAAGAAAATTTCCTATTCTCCCTAAAGAATGGGATATCACTATGCAGCAAGTATGATATGTTGTTCTGTGTTTATCCACTCATTTTTTTCATTTTGTTTTCTATTTACAAATGAAAAAATTTTTTACATATGTATTTATTATATAAATTATAATGTTTTAAAATTTTCCATTTTTTAAATTGATATACAACTACAATTATCGATTGGCCTATATTGGCCAAATCAGAAGGTTTACTCCTTGATTCATACTTCAGAAGTTTATACACCCCCCTTTTATTGTTTCAGGAAAATTATCTTGAGTATATGAGTGTATAATGTTAATATGTTTAAACTAAAACGAAAAGCATCAAAACTCCAGGGTATTCAGTCTCATGAAGGCACAAGAAATCTGACCACCAACATTCCATAAATCAAAAATATGACATTCATTCAAAATGTCATTCCCTAAAAGTTAATGATAGTGTTATGTACTTTAGCACTTCCTGATGACTTAGGTCATTTGGGTTCCAGTACTATTATTTGATGACTTAAATCATCGGCTGATAATACTGGGGAAGAAAGATATTTTAATTGTTGCACCTTACTAAGGTTTTAATGTCTAATTTTGTTACTATGTATCAGTCTCAGTCAGATCTCAGTTTGTTACTATGTGCTCTTAAAAGCCGAATGGTTTGAAAAGTAAAGAGAAAAAAAAGAACTTCAGGAGGAATTATAAATGTCAAAAGATAAAGGTTTTTTAATTTTGCAGAGTTTGCATTTTATTGTTCCATTTTATTTATAATTTTTTTAAAATAAAAAGTAACGATGCCCTCCTTTATTGAAGTGTAATTTTAGAACAGTCATCTAAAGTAGTAATGTGCAAACTTTGAGGTAGTGTTGGTATTAATTTTTTATGGAATTAGAAATCAAAGAGGAAACTAATGTACTGTATTGTAATATATTCCATTCAGTAATTGGTGGTCAGAATCTTGAGCTAAACTAAAATGGGGTTATAATTATAAAAATGGAATGAAAAATGTAATTAAAAAATGGGCAAAAAATTCTCTTAAACATATTTTTATTTTGGCCATTTTTTCAAGGGATAATGTAAGGATCTGGGAAATTTGCATTTTTTTTTTGTGTGTGTGTTACATATAATATATATATTTATAAGCTCTAGTTCATTTACATGAAACAATAATCTAATTCTGTACATAAAAATTAGTCAGACATTATTAATAAAAATGCATGTGGAAATTTTTCTGAAATTTATTTACTTATTTGTGCATTATTGTAACCTTTTAGTATATCTGATTTTAATTAATTGTTTGTTTTTAATGCTTCAGTGGGATTTGATGGTAATGCTGGTAAGTAGCTGTTGTTAAAAATGGTACGTTGATTTCACTGTTCCTGCATAATAAAGTATAATTGTCATACATTATGCTTGTGATTCTTTATATATTTTTATCTATTAATAAATTTATTTTATTTAGAGCTACTGGTAAGTAACTTTCTCGATTTTTATTCATGTTAAATTTATAAGTTGCACATTGTTGAAAACTTTATGTAGATTTGTTTCTAACAAGATTGTTCTATTATACCATGAACAATATTGCACAGATTCTTGTGTGATATTCAAGGTTTTGAGCCCCAAATTTTTTAAAAGAAATAATGAAAAGCAAGCATTTACAGTATAACTTTTTTTATAACACAAGATTAAACAAATTATTGAAGTTATTAAAATTTAGACAAACATTCTTTTCCAGTGTCAAATCTTTATTAAGTATTTTAAAAATTCATTTTTGCTTGGAAAAATGGCTCTATCTTTAATCTGTTTGTATAGTAAGAATAAAAAATGTTTGGAGAGAAAATATATCATGGTTAAGCTATAGTCAGGAAGAGTCAGTAGTATATTGAGCAAAATTGCTGTTTAAACATATGCTAGTTTCTAATTTAAAACTTCAACTTTTAAAGTCATAATTATTTAAATCTTTATATATCATGCTAAACAGTCAAATTTGCTGTTAATTTTTATTATTTATTAGCATTCATTTACTCTGAGGCAAGCTATAAAATGAGCCAAAAATTGGAAATCTTTGGAAATTTGGTCATACAACTAGTCTGTTTCAGAAATAATATCGTCAGACATTCTAAACATTTATATTTAAAATAATATTTTTTATCATTTTGTGTATTGCTTATACCTGGTGTTTTATCTACATTTTCATAATTTTTCTCTTTAATTTGCTGACAAATCAAATTTTCTATAACCTGTTAGCTGCCTTTTAAAGCAGCAGTATTGTTTTTGTTTTTTTAGCAATATGCATTGTTTTAATTTGGACGTTTACATTCATATAAATATTTTTGAATATAGAACCCCTTCACAATGCACAGACTATGTATTCAGTATTCAGAGGAAAATTAAATTGTATTACTATTTATTCAATATTAAAATGTATATTTAAAGTTATTTAGCAAAATTTGAAAATATTTTTATTTATTTTTGAATTTTTAAAAATTTTTATTTTTTGGTTGGGGGAGGCTTTTTTTGCTCGACCTTTTGTCTTTGATTGTATATAATGTGCTCCTGTTGTATTTTCCTAATTAAAGCACTCATATATTTATATCACAAATATGCTGTTTAAGGAATAAGATATTTGTTTAAAGTTGTTTTTAATAGTCATTTATTTCATACATTTGCATAAACTTTTGATGCTATTAAGTTAATTGTTATATTTCCTTTTTTGTTTGTGGATAAAATTGTGTGTGTGTGTTTGTTTGTTTGTTTTAATGTCTACTTACCTTTACTGTGTATGGCATGCATAAAGAAAATATTCAAATGATATTATGAAGTGATTCCTTTAATTTATATTTTCTATGAATTTGTATGTTTACTACATTTCTACATTTTTAAATTCCTCTCTTGTTGTTTGTTTGTTTAAAATAATACTTCATCTAAGAACAATTTGAAGAAAAGAAAGAAATTGCTACCGGAACTCAATGTAGAAATAGGATGAGACGAAGTAATAAAAAGAACATCAATATTTTACAGTACTGTAATAGTTTTAACAGATTATTGCTATCTCAGAGTAAAAATGCATGCAGTAATTTATGTATCTAGGTCTATATATTTATACCTAACTACTGTTTAGGTATAAATATCCTGTCTTGTATTTATATCTAAACAGTAGAACTGAAATCTCAAAATTTACTTTAAGAAATCAAAAAATTTTATGACAAAAACTGTTTAACAGATTGTGAATTACATTTTTAGGGTATTTTAATTCATGATTTGCCAATAATAGATGTTAGTCTTTAAGCAGCAGTAGTTTGTTTACTATGAAACATTAAATTTGTATCCAAATAATGCAGTTAAGCAGAATTATTTTAATTACTGTGATTGTATTATATACATTTTAACGAATCTTATTTGTATGTGCTATAAAAAATTTTGTTCATTCTTTTGATGTGTTTTTAATTTTGTAAAATGTGTTATTATCATTGTATTGTTTGTAAATTTCAATTATTCTAAATTTAAAATATTCTGTAATTTTTATGTTGTAGTCGAATCATATTTCATAAATCTTCCTGTTTATTAATATAGTGTGCAGTTCATAATTAAGTTTTAAAAAATATAGAAGTTTTTTACTATACCGGATTTTGCGAATAAATAACCTTTTGGGCTCAAAATTAATACCTGGAAGAATCAGATGTAATAACAATGGCAGGTTAGAACACCTCATTGAATGACAGAAATTATACTTTCATTTTGAAAACTTATTTCAGATTTTGAAGAGAGATTGTATTTTCACTCTTCTCTATTATTCCTGTACTTGCTTTATCGTATTTATGTTTCATAAATTTATGTTAAAAAGCAATTTTCTTAGTCAATGGTTCTGATAAAATCTTTATTATGCAGTGAATTCTTAGGGCATGCACATTATAAAACAATATTTGTTTGAATGTATTTATATCTTGTACTTTTATAAATTCCTGTGCTTTTCCTTGTACTTTTATAAATTTTCTTTTCAGATTTTGCCATACATTGATGGCTTTAGACATGTTGCAAAAATTGCTATGGAGGCAGGAGTGGAAATCTGTTTAGTTAAAGCTTTTATACAAAATATGGTGTAAGAATGAAATTCCTTGTCTAGTTAAATATATTTTTTATTTCTTTATTTAATAATCCTATTAAATGGCTCTATATAGTTTCCTTCATAACTGAATCACCAGAGTTCTTAAAATAACCTGGTGACATCATATGTTATCTATAAATATCAGCAATAATTGGTTATATTTCACTGTAGAATATTGCTATATTTTATTTTCCAACTTTTTAGAAGAGGAAAAATTCTCCCCTAAATATCGATGTTACAGGAGTAACAAAAGATTTAAAGTAAAATTACTTTTTGCAGATTTTTAAATAAATCATTAAAGCAGGTTTAAACACACACACGCACACACACACACACACATATATATATATATATATATATATATATATATATATATATATATATATATATATAATTCTCCCCCTCTCCTATTTAATTTTGTTTTGAATTCAACACATAACAAATTTATAATTTGACAGGAAATATTTTTATTAATTTTATAAATGGTCATCATTGGAAAAGATTTAATTACAAAAGTATATTTATTTGATGCTTATGCTCAAAGTATTCATACAAATACATTTTTCACATTAGATTAGACATAGTTTGATTCATTTGAAGATAAAAACCTTTTTTTTTTTCCACTTACATATGTCTGAGATATCTATTTTCGTCTATGTAGAGTCCCAAAAATTTTGTCTGTTTTATTTGCTAATTTTCAGTGTTTTAACTTCATGTTTCATGACACAGTTACACATGTTTTAAATTTAGAACTCTGTATCTATCGTGTCATCAAATACATCATCTTTTAACTAAAAATTCTGTAAAAAAGTGATTTTTTTTTCAAAATAATTTTTATGTTGAACTGCAATGAAAAAAAAATTCATATGATGTTATATGAAATTTTTTCTTTGTTATAATGTATTTCAAGACAGGTGTAAAGTTTCTTAAATTTTATGGATGCAAATATTTCATAGATGTGATTTGTTATAAATATTTATGTATGTTATTTTTATTTAGGTACTATGGTGTTGTTACTTTGATTCCTATTTTTATGTATACAAATGTATACACACCTACTCCTAAACTTAATGAATTGGCTGAAAATTTTGCACTTCAAGATGAATGTACAAAATATGTAGCGCGGCAAGGTAAGTTAACACACATTTTACAATTAAAATATCCTGTGATTCCTTTATAAAATAACAGTACTGAAATTTCACAAATTTTGTACAGGATGTCATAGACCATTTTTCCGCACCATTTTTATGCTTTATTGTCAACTTACCCCAGAAACCAATGTAAAAACTCTGTGTGTGCGGCATAATCCAAGAGCTATGGGAATTGATGAGAGGTAAACCTTGATGTTTTATATTTACTTGACTTGTTCTTGTGGTATGCTGTAAATATCATTTTCAATATCTTACTCTCAGTGTTTGCCTGTATAGCTTCAACTGCAATCAGAATTATAAACTAGACTAATATCTAGCTTATAATGAGATATTGTAAATTTTCTATGATGTCAAATAAATAAGATTCTCCTGTTAATACTGAACGGATGATACTAGTATGGGAATCTTTTTATAAGTGCATTTCAAAGTTCAGATGATCAGTCCTGAAGTTATCTCCTCTTCATATGGAACTAGAGTTGTTCAGATAGTGGATTAGATGACATTATTATGAAAAGATTGCATATTAATTCAAATTTTAGAAATTATTCATGTACTCAGTATTATTAGGGCATTTGGATATTCTTACTTCTACACTTTTTTTTTTAAAGTAAATTTATGAATTTTCTATTTTTACTTTTCTGGAATTTTAAAATAATGTTGGGTAAGGGCTGAATAATGGCTAGGTACTTGCTACATTTGGCACCAAAGTCAGTAGATTCAAGTCCCATTCTTTGCATGGATGTTTGTAGCCGTTCGGAATCAGCTGTATACAGTAGATCCAGGTCTATTCCTTGTGTAGTAAAAAATGACAAGTAGCTCTCTAAATCAACCAGCCAACCTGGAATTTTAATTTATTTCACCCATTTATTTATTTATGCATATATTTATTTATTTTCTGCCTGGAATAGAAAAATAAACTATGCTAAAAAACATATTTTTTTGCAGGAAATTAATTCAGTTTGGTCTTATGAAAGGTATCATTCGTCAGCTCCAAAAGTATCCTATCCATCTGTCATCTGAGAGTTCAGTTAAAGATAAAACTTTATTGAAGTACTTCAATGGAAACTATAGCTTCGAAGAAATTTGCTGTAAAACAGGTATCTATGTGTATTTTTTAATTGTCTAAATATTAAATTAATCCAGTGATTTAACTATATATTTTTAGCTTTTACTCTTTTTTAGTGTGCTTCCATCATTTTTATTTAAAGGAATAAGAATGTCACCTAACTTTAAAGAGATAAGTTTTGTTTAGTAGAGAAAAAAAATATGACCATGGATAGAAAGTTTTATAAAATTTCTAGAAGTCATTGACAGAGGTATACACACATGGTAATGCTGTGCCCATTCTTAATTGGGAAAAGCCTTTCCATATGAGGCCAGTTTAAGAAAAGATTATCGGTGGTCATTAAACAAGTTTGTTAACGGAGAGTTCAGCAAAGAAAAGTGATTATAGCCACCGGGGGACCAAATGCTCTGGCACATTAACTGACCAGAGGCCGCCGGAACTTTCCCACATTGATACAGAAGCATCTGAATGAACTAGAATGATCTGGATTTTCTGAAAGATGGGTATGAAAAGGGAGAGAGAGGAGGTCCAGGAGGAGAGAATGAGAAGAAGTAACTATGGGATGGGCTTCCCGTGTCTATGCTGAACTTTAGATTGAACTGAGTTATGACTCTCTATCTGGTTTTCGATGGATTGATGATTGATAGATTAATAATGGAAATTTTGTATTTTTATTTTGTAAATATATATGAAAAATCAAGATATATGTAGGGGAACCCGGGATAGAATGGGGTACCAATTGAAAATATGTTTTAAAAATACAAAAGGGTTAATTAAGAGAGCTGCAAATTTTTCTATGAGCACATTATAATGTTATATTCACAAAAAATACAATAATATTGTAAGAAAAAAGAGCAATAATTTTTTTTCAAAAACAGAAAATTTTGCCATTTGCCCCGTTCTGTCCCATACCCGGGGTAGAACGGGGAAGTAATTATAAAAATATATAAAACTGTTTGAAATGCAGACGAAATAAGTTTGCTCTATATTAATTTAGTTTTTAGTGACTATGAAGCTTTAACTACAGTTTTCATTGATTGTGTCATTTTCTTAAGCCTATTCAGAAAATCTACACACTAAGACAGCCTTATCTGTTAAGACAGCGGTCTTCCTCCTCTTCCAATTCGTCCTTTTCGCGCTTTCTTTAACTTTTGGAATAGGCATTAGAATTTCAGGTGAAACATGAAATAAAGAGGCCCTATTGTCAATTGTCATCCAAGAGCACCCAGGAGTGGCAGAATTAGCCTCATTATATTGAACCTTCTTAACCGGTGTGTCATCATTAGAGTTGGCTGAAACCTCGCCCACTCTATCATCCAACCTGATAGGCATGACTCTTGCACCTGATAGGTATGACTCTTGCACCAAATGTTGCTTCGAGTTTGTGAATAAATAAAGTAGGATGTCTCTTAAGGAATCCATTGACACAATTTTGGCCTGCGATTGCCTTTTGAAATCTATGACCAAGGCCATTTCTTACAGCCGACTGATAAGTTAGGCTACGTAAGTCTTTCATTGTTACACAGACTAACCTAGCCTCCATAGTTTTTAAATAATTAACGAGCACATGTTCCTGCTCTTCCGTATATACATTTTTAAATTTTCCAGCCATTTTATCATCTTGTAGTCAGGATTTTCCTTTCTTTTTTTTAACAAATCTTTTCAGAGTAGACTGGGGAACATCAAATTGGTTCAAAGCCTCCAAATACTCAGATTGGCCAAAAATAACCACCTCGACAGCATTGTTAATTGCCTCAGTAGATCATGATTGCCTATTTTCTTTTTTCTTATACTCTTGAACCATCTGAAATTGAATGAAAAAAATTAGGGGCATACTAAAAACGATCTCTTACTTAGTAACATTGTGGGGCAGAATGAGGTACTTCCCCATTTCGCCCCACCCGTTCCGCCCCATGGACACGATTTAGGTTAGGGAGGTAAGGTCCCTCAATAAAGGTACGTAAACAAAAGTTTAACTACACAAAACTAAAGACAATTAAACGTACTTCAAGCAGGTACTAAATATAGTTGTGATGTAAACAAGTATGTATTCGTTACCTTGGTTACAAAATCACCAGAAATTACAATACAGGAACAAAAAATCACACAACTAAAAATTCATACTCTAATGTTCAAGAAAACTAGACTAATATGGCTGCCGTAGTTGAGCAGCAATAGGTTGGTATAGTTTTACTTATTGCCACTCTTTGGCAGTACCTCCTTGACACCGAAAAACGTCGAACTTCATTCCGCCCCGGTACCCCATTGTGCCCTGGGTTCCCCTATATATGTAAGGAAGAGGTGGTTTCTGTGTCCATGGAAACCATGAACAAGCTACTTAACCACGAGGTCCTGACAGTCATATATAAGCCCTTATATAAAGTTAAATATGTGAAAGATCAAACTGTTCAAATAAAAAAATTTAAGTTTTTATTTATCTAAGATACTTTTTGGATTGCATGACGGCTGTCATGATGAGCCATTTGATTTTTTAAGCAAAATTTATGGAATTCCAAATGTTTGTGAAAAGTAAGATAATTGTTACTTCAAAATCATTTAAAACTATATTAATTATAAATTATTATTATTATATAACAATTGTGAATTATTATTAAAAGAAGATAATTAATTTTTCTTAGGAAGAAGTTATCAAGAATTAGAGGAGAGAGTTGAAAAAGACCCTTCAGTTGTAGTATGTTGGAAATAAGTGTATATATATTATAGATTAGATATTAAAAAAGTTCGTTTTTTCACTTGTTAATTCAGATTATTTTAGTAGATCTATTTCATCTCTTTTTTGTTTAAAAAAATTGTGCTAAAAATGGTAAGGGGTATAATAAATTCACCAAGAATGAACAATATCTTGTATGCTTTTCTAGACAAGTAGATTACTATAAGCCCTCCTGATCGAATTGCAATTATATTATAAAAAAAAAGCAGTAAGGGGTTTGATAAATTCACCAAGAATGGACAATATCTTGTATACTTTGCTAGACAAGTAGATTATAATTAGCCCACCTGATCAAAATGATCATTTTTAGCAGCATATGACTTCATAAATTTAATACAAATTATTGTCTTGGTAAAAAGTTTTCTTATGCTAAATTTTGAACTGTGTTCCCAAAAATAAGGAGCAATTTTGTTCTCTATCATACTGGAAATTCTAATAAAATGCTGTAAAGGAGAAAAAAAATCATCTGGAAACGAGATGCAGAACGATAAAAAATTGTAGAAATCGTCGCTGAGGAACGAGAAAATTCATATTTTAAGAAAAAAAATAATCTGAAGTTTTAACAAAAAATTTCATCTATAATGTAGAAGAAAAAGTATCAAAAATGTGTAATGATACAGATGGGTTCTCGTTTGATTTTCCGAATTGCCGTATGGAGAATATTCTGTGAACTAAAGAAAGTAACCAAGTTTTAGAAAGATTTTTGTTTAATTTTTTTACATTTTACATGTGGGGGGGGGGGAGTAAAGGATTGTATTACTAACAGAAATCTCACAATTTACCTTGGCAAGAATACACTGCTGGCCATTGTAAATGCAACACCCTGAAGGAAACATGCAAATAACATGAAATTTACAACATGCAGTAGCGGAGGTGAGATGTGCAAATGATTAGAATTTCAGCGCAGACGCACATCACGCGCGCCTGTGGCGCCACTTCAAAGCGCTATTTAAGGCTTGGAGATTTCGACGATTTCAAGTTCGGTAATTGTGTTTTTCTTGTGGTTTTTTTCAAAAAAACGATCAATTATGCCTCGTCGAAAACAGCGATCATCTTTTGATCAAGTATCCGAGTTCGACAGAGGAAGGATAGTGGCCTACCGAGATTGTGGATTATCTTTCAGGGAAATCGGTAGTCGTGTTGGACGAAACCAAACAACTGTAATGCGGATATGTGATCGTTGGATGCAGGAGGGTACGACGGACCGGCGTGTTCGATCGCATCCACCTCAGCGCACCACTTCACGTGATGACAGGCAAATTGTGCGCATGGCAGTGACGGATCGCTGAGTCACATCACGAACCATAGCACAGCACATACAGTCTGTAACGCATCATCCAGTGTCTGCGCGTACCATTCGACGCCGTTTACAGCAGAGTGGTCTGTCCGCAAGACGCCCATTGCTTTGTCTACCCTTGACGCAGAACCACACGTCTCCGCCGCCAATGGTGCGATGACAGATGGATGTGGACGGCAGAATGGAATGAAATTGTCTTTACTGACGAGTCACGCTTCTGTCTGCAACACCACGATGGTCGCATTCGAGTCTGGAGACACCGTGAAGAGAGGATGCTGAACAGCTGCTTTATGCACCGCCACACTGGTCCTGCACCGGGTATTATGGTATGGGGCGGTATTGGATATCACTCTCGCACACCTCTAGTACGCATTGCTGGTACTTTAAACAGCCAGCGCTACATCTTCGAGGTGTTGGAGCCAGTTGTCCTTCCTTACCTTCAGGGCTTGCCCACAGCCATATTTCAACAGGATAATGCGCGACCACACGTGGCACGCATTGTCCAACGGTTCTTCGTCAATCGCCAGATTGAATTGCTTCCTTGGCCGCCTCGCTCTCCGGATCCTTCGCCGATAGAAAACATGTGGTCCATGGTTGCTCTACGATTGACCCAGATTCCATCCCCAGTTGCCACAGCAGATCAACTTTGGCAACGTGTGGAAGCTGCTTGGTCTGCTGTACCCCAAGAACTCATCCAAAGTCTCTTTGAATCAATGCCGAGGCGTGTGGCAGCGGTGATCTCCAACAATGGCGGCTACTCTGGCTACTGATTTTGGCAGGAACCACACTTCACAGAAGTCTATAAATTTAATCATTTGATACTTGGTCAACATGTTATCTACAAAATAAATTTTGTTGTGATATCTCTTGTCTTTCTTGGTCTTGCAATTTGGGTGGCCAGCAGTGTATTAGAAAATCCATATATCTATCTCCTCTTGAAAGTTAAGCATTTTGGTAGTGTTGTCACGTGTAAGCTTAGAATAGTTTAGATATCTGTGTTGATGAAAGTGAAGAGCATAGCGAACGGTAGCAGTTTTTTTTTTCTTTTTAAGTCGCCTGTCAATAAAAACCAGTTGTTTCTTTACAAAGCCTTCGGTTATTACGTATGGGTCTATTGTTTGAGGCACCACTACAGTCACTCACCTCAAGAAATTACAAGTAATTCAAAACAGAATCCTCCGCGATTGCGTCTCTGCGGAGTGATACGTGAGTAACGCTACCCTAGTAGATAGAAATTGCCGGTTCACCAACACACGAAATGATGAGGTGCGAGGTGCAAGGGGCGTGGTCTATTGATGACGTCAGCGCCCCCCTGGTGGTAGATGAGGACCAATCAGGAGCATGCTGTGATCTTAGCGCCACCTAACGGGAGAAACTGGAACTATTCAGTCTGGAAGATGCAGGATGAGAGTAGGTGAATTCATCTAAGGTGACGAGTGTAATTTTTGCGGTGGTGCTGCCATCTGGTGCTAAGGTGTTGAACTATATTTGGACTTTGAAATTTTTCTGGAAGATATATTTTTGGTGCTGCCCTCTATCGACAAAAACGAGAACCACATTTTGTCCTGAGCGGGGTTTGAACCCGGTCCAACACGACTCAAGTCCAGTGAGATAACCACTGGGCTGTCGAGGCTTGTCATTACACGGTATTATATGCTATAAGTGATCTAATTTTATCGCGACTTTAATTATTCAAGGTTACGAGCGTTGCTGCTGCTGCCATCTATTAACAAAACTTAGAAACATAATGAGACTTTGAAATATATTTTTAAAATTTATTTTTGATAGGGTTTAAACATAAAATAACTTTTGTTGTGAATAACACTTAGATATATCTTTGACAATTTATATAAAGAAAATACTTAAACTTACCTTGAAAACTTTATACACCTATAATTAGTAGAAAAAAGATAGAAATAAAAGGTATACTAGTTTCCACACCACGCAAGGCGTATAGTATTTGGCGCCTTATCTCATTTCTGCAAGCATTGCAAGGCTGAGATTCCCCAGTAGGGCTATTTTTCCTTAAATTTGTATAGCATCAATTTTTTTTACCATTTTTTATTTATTCATTTTTTTTTATTTTTTTTTTATTTATTCATTTTTTTTTTTATTTACATATCTTATAATGGCCATATGCCAGCGTGTTAATACCATCTTCTAAAATGTATCTTTTATCGTCAAATGGCGATAGAGCAGTTTTATTTTGTTTAATCGTGAAAAGTTGGTGGGATTCGCTACTAATCCTATGCATTTGTTCTTTGGATGATTTTAAATTTAATAAACATTGTTGGTAATCTTCGTGTTTTATATTATGTTTTATAACCTGGCGAGAGACACCTTTTGCTGTTTTTTTCTCCATATTCTCTGAGAGGATCGAATACATTTTCGAACGAAGCCCAATGAATTCAAAAATTAGTTTAGAATTTAGTTCGTCCTTAAAGCATCCAATCTTCTTCTTATTCTTCAAACTGTGAAGTGCATGTTGTGTGGGATAATCGGATGTGTCGTATAAGTGTAGATGTTGTTTCATATCTTCATACACATCAGTGGTTTGAATCTCATAGGTTAGCGAATCCGTGTCTGTGAATAATAGTTTTGCTCTACCTCCATATATGGATTTTATGTGGTTATAGTGGAATTCGTACATTAGAACCTTACTTAGTTCTAATATAACGAATCCCACATATAACGGTTTATTCAATGTTAATGAGGATATTACTCTATCCACAGCAACCAAATCTTCCGTGAAAATTTTAAATAAGTTAAAACTAGGAGCTGCAATTAACTTTTGGGCCTTACTTTCATTATTAACTAATTGGATATCTTTACGTTTTCTAATATTCTCCATAGTTTTCCCGTATACAGAATTATTCATTAATTTAAAAAAGTCTTTTTCAAATGTAGATGTGGCGTTTTTACGTTTTTCTGTGTTGAAATCAATATAGAATTTTAACCAAGGTTTTTGTTTAAATTTTAAAACTTTATGTATTGTAACTAATTTTAAACCTAATCTAATGTATAATTGTAAATTTCTGTGATATGTTGTGTAGTGTAATTTATGATTTAAATTTGGAACAAGTTTTTCGCATTCATGAAATTTAGTGTTATGTAGTGATTGGAAGATTTGTTTGGCTGTTGGAGAGAGCATATCCTCTGTAATTTTAAATTTTTCAGGAGCTAACGGATAGTCGTTATGTAAATCATGCAGTTCCTGTGGGTAATGCAAATCCACTTCGAGAATATACCCATATTCACTGTCTGATGGAATTGACAATATATGTTGCTCAGTCACTGTATGAGGAGAAACCCATTCAAACTCCCCATACGGTAAAGGTTGGCTCATTGCCCAGCCGTACAAGTTATTAGCATCTAAATACATGATGTATTTAGTGGGACTTTCAGGATCGTATGAGCGTACATATGGATTATTTGCTATAGCATGCCTGGTAGAAATAGTCGAAATCCCCCCTCGAATACCACGTTCCACAAACAAATGCATGTTTATATCTGTGAATAATTCTAAGGGTTGTTTCGTCATTTTCAACGAGGCTTGCCATGCTAATCCGGGTGCTGTAAGAAGGTGTGCAGGATCTATGGTATAGTGGTTTACACATAGATTTCGAAAATTTTCGAATACATCACCCAATTGCAGCACATCACTGCTCATATACAAATCATGATAGTCTCCCAATGTATTTAGTTGAAACTGAGACCATATATTATGAGCATGGGTATAATCCTCTTGTGAAATATCTTCACCACACAAGGAACTATAAAAGGCTTTTATAGGGGGTAATTCAGTTTCGTTAAATTTTGAAAAGGAGTCCATATATTCATATGGGTACACTTCTTTTCGCAGTAGTAAAGTTATTTTGTCTGCAGGCATATTCGCTCTCAGCAGGTTGAAGCTATCAGGTTTTAGATTGGCTACTAATTTTTCTAATGATGTTGGCAAAAATTGAAAACTGTCAATAAATTGGATAATTACATTTACGCCCCTATCTTCATTGACTTTAGATAGGGAAAAGGAAATATATTTTTCCATATTTATTGCAATTACGTGAGGCTGATAATCAGGGAATTCGCCTAGGGTTTTCACAATATGATGGCCATCATAATTTTTTAAATTGTGAAATACCACGGGCAATATCTTCCTCATGCGGTATTGTAAATTGCACCAGTTATGTAAAGCCCCCCTATAGCGGCCAGTGAGATGGCAGTGGTCGTGGACCCTGTCCGCATAAAGGGGTTTTTCACACAGGTAACAATGAGTAGCAGTTTTAAAATTTAATTCGTCCTGCGGCGTCATAATAATAGGGACTATGTGTGTTAAAATTTTGGCTAACTCTTCTTTTTCCGATATGATAGCCTGGACGAATTTCATAGCTGCATTGGGACCTCTATAAACAGTAATGGGTTTTATACACTGTCTATTAGGTCCCACTACAACATATGCAAATCCGCAAGCTTCATGTGTAGCTATTTTTTGAGTGTAAGATGTTAAATTATTAGGTTGACTAGTTTTATGAGGGACGATAATTGATTCGAAATCTGCATAAATTACGTAAGGTACTAGGTGTTGATAATGTTTATTTTGAAATTTTAAAATATGGGATCCTATTTCGGGCATTTTAATACGCTGTATGTGAACATTTTTACAATAATTTAAATGCTCCACCAAGAGTCTGTCAGAACTAAAGCGGTGGAGACATCTGTAACAAATATGAGTGGCATGCTCATGCTTAGTAATACGCGAGACAAGTCGAGACGTGTCTCGAATTAAACAATAGTGATGTCTTTCCTCATCACTTAAAAGTAGTAAATTTACGCATTGAATGTCTGCACGAGTGGAAATATAAAGGGGAAATACTTCCCCTTCTTCACACCCAAAGACATTAATGCGAACGTTATTTAACTTTTCAATTTTAGGTATGTCACATACGCGAACGGGGCATTTTATATTAGTTAAATTAATTGAATGTTCATGGGGCAAATAATGTGTTACGCGATGAGGTTGATCTTTAAAATTAATATTTAATTTATGGGCTATGAGGCACCATACTAAACATTTAGTGTCGTCATTTTGAATGTTTAGTACGGCTTTTCTCTCTGAAATTTTATTAGGTAGTGGGATGTAACTGCTACCACCTAGAGGAACATATTTTGCACAAAATAGTTCACAATTTAAAATCTTATTTAATGTCCAACCTGAACCCCTTTCTATAAATTCTTCAAAAGACTTTATTATTTTGGAGAAAGCCTCCTGAACGTGGTTAGAAATAGTTTCTGTTATCAACTCCACATGGCACTTACTGCTAAAGTATGGAGTGATGTGTGATCTTTCACCATCAGAATCTATTCTAAACAGTTCTGCTTTTAGAATAAGTCGCCATTTAAGTGCACGTTTCTCAAGCATTTCATGTTGAATTTTATTCACAATTTGCGATTCCAATTCATTGAAACACAAGAGAAAGTCGTGGCTGTTAGTTTCAGTGGGTATAAATGTATGTGTTGAAAAAGCGTTTAAAGCAGTATTGTTACGTGTAGTGCGTTTAGGGGCAATTCCCTGATTATCAGCCTTACGTTTTGGAGGTAGAGCATGTGATGTTCTAATATGTTTTAATAAATCGGATTTACGAGTAAACAGCAGTTCGCATTGTTCGCATTGATGTTGATGAGGTTGGTTTTTATGTGTAAACATATGTCGTGTTAAATTATGTTTCAAAGTGAAAGCTTTCTGACAAATAGTGCATGCAAAAGATTTATCTACAGTATGGGTATTTTCATGTGTGGTTAAATCATGTTTTAAAGATTCACCAGAAGTGTTTCCGACCTGCAAGAGATCAGAAATATAATTTTGAGTATTGTGTCGCATAAATAAAGAACTAATTCTAACACATTGATAATACAGTATAAACTAAGATTTCAAAACATGCTTACATGAGCAGACTTCCCATTAGAATGTATGGACTGATGACGTGTCAAATTAAAGTTGCAAGTAAATGCCTTCTGGCATACGTCACATGCAAATGGTTTTTCCCCACTATGAGTCTTAAGATGTCGTGTTAAACTTCTCTTAACTGTAAAAGCTTTACCACAAGTATCACAAACCTACAAAGATTTGAAATTTTCAGTAGGATGTCTTTTAAATAAAGAAATAATTCTAACACGTTTTCATAACTTAAAACATTTTAAAAAACTATCAACCTAAATTCAGTAAAATATATACCAAACAGTTCATTGAAATATACACATCCATTTTCATAGTTTAGAAATGTTTAAAAATATATTAATCAAAATTTCCTGAAAACGCAGTTTAATTTAAAGTTGGTATATCTAACCATTTAATCTTAAACACAGTTCAATATCAACTTAGAAACATTTTAGAAATATATATCAAGCAATTCATTGAAATATACACATCCATTTTCATAGTTTAGAAATGTTTAAAAATATATACTAAACAATTCCCTGAAAACACAGATATACAGTTTCGTTTAACAATAGAAAATCTAACCATTGGAATATTCATAAATGTCTTTTCAGAACTTAAAAATATTTGCCAAAACATTTCCCTGAAAACACAGACATACAGTTTCATTTAACAATAGAAAATGTAACCAATGGATCATTCACTAATATCTTTTCAGAACTTAAAAATATATACTAAAATATGCATTTTTACAACTTAGAAACAGTTTAAAAATATTTGCCAAAACATTTCCCTGAAAACACAGACATACAGTTTCATTTAACGTTGGCATATCTAACCATTAACTGTTAAATTCTAAAATTTCTTCTTAATTTATTTTTAATACAAAATATAAATAATTCTGAAATGGTTTTATCTAAATTCTTACACATATAACATTTACATTGAAAATTGTATTATTCTAGAATTTCTTTTAACCTTTTCCTTATAAAGTGCAGACAACATATATCCCAAGAATATACACACACATATATATATATATGTGTGTGTGTGTGTGTGTGTGTATGTATATATATACACACATATATATATATATATATATATATATATATATATATATATATAACCCCCTAGTGGCAAGGTTCATACAAAGAACTTTGCTCACGAAGATTAAATTAATTGTATAAAATTTCTTATTCTAAAGAGAGAATCATAAAAAAAAAAAAAAAAAATGAATCCCGTAAGCTAAAGGTTAAATATTTCTGAAATGGTTTTATCTAAATTCATATTATATTCACTTAAATATACATAAAATTTGCATTGAAAATTGTTTCATTCTATAATTTCTTAAAAAAAAAATTTTTTTAAATATTGGTACAGCATTTAAACAATTTTATCTAAATTCATTGAAATATATACACATATTTTGACTTAACGTTGTATAATAAAATTATATACACATGTATCAATATAAAATGACTTCCTAACATTAAAATTTTAGCAACACTTTAAAAAATATATATCCCCTTTTAAATAATATGTTTTAATATTCACACAGCATTTTAAATAATATGTTTTACTAGAAAATAATTTTTCAAAACATGCATAAACTTACGTGACCAGAAGGTTCTTGATTAGTTGATGTAGAGGGTCCAGGTTGCAAATAAGTAATCGGTGTGGGTTTATTGTCCCAGAGCGGTTGAGAGATACTCCACTCTTCAGGAATTTCGGCTGCATTAATTATTTGATGGAACTCTTCGTCTGGAATACCAAAGTCGATGAACTGAAAAATTAAAATATTTTTAGTTAAATATCGCATAATTACATTTCAGCATTATTAAAGATATGAAATAAATATAGTACTTTACACATTATTAAAAATATAATTAATCTTTTACACATTATTTAAAAATAAAAGTCAATGAACTAAAATGATTAAGATTGGTTTTAGTTAATAATAAAATATATTTCAGCATTATTAAGAAATAACACTTTAATCTTTACACATTATTAAAAATATAATTAATCTTTTAGACATTATTAAGAAATAAATATAATTCAACTTTTACAGATTATTAAGATAACATATTTATCTGAAAAGATTATATTATACTTTAACATAGGGAATAA
Source organism: Dolomedes plantarius (assembly GCA_907164885.2). Classification (NCBI taxonomy): domain Eukaryota; kingdom Metazoa; phylum Arthropoda; class Arachnida; order Araneae; family Dolomedidae; genus Dolomedes; species Dolomedes plantarius. Next base: position 78,067,019 of record OU015496.1, read on the forward strand.
AGAGAAGAATATAATACATTAGCATCTTCGAACTGCTTTTCAATGTCCATCTGAAATAAAGGTTTAAAAAATATTAGCATTTATCAAACATAGAAATTTTATTTTCCATTTAAAAAATAATTATTCCATGCTAAGTTAATATATATCAAAGTTTTAAAATATATTACTTTATTAAAAAAAAAAAAAAAAAATACAAGTTTAAATTATATTATCAAACATAGAAATATCATATTATGTTTTAAAATAAGTTCGTTTCCAAAAAAATACAAGTTTAAATTATATTATCAAACATTGAAATAATATATTATATTTTAAAATAAGTTTGTTTCCAAAAATACAAGTTTAAATTATATTATCAGACATAGAAATAATATATTATGTTTTAAAATAACTTTACCATCATAAAAATACAAGTTTAAATTATATTAACAAACATAGAAATAATATGTATTATGTTTTAAAATAACTATATCATCTTAAAAAATACAAGTTTAAATTATAGTATCAATCATAGAAAAGGTTTACTCTTTCTCTAACTTGTCCAACAGATCGGTTTTCTTGAGATGAAGACATACTTGTGTTAAAATTCAAAGGTTGAATGAGTCTTTAAGCAGAATTTGGTTTTGGTAGTGGAGTACCTTGGCCTGACGGCTTTATCTCCTGTAAGTAAGATAATTGTTATCACGGTGGAAGTGCTCATTAGTTAAAGTTTAAAAGAAAAAATTAAAATAATTAAGGATAAGAATACGCGAAAAAGTAAAAAAAAAAGTTAATTTACTAGAGTAATAATTAAAAATTAATTTAAGTAAAGTAAAAGAAAAAATTAATTAATAAAAATTAATTAAGTAGAGGCAAAAACAAGTAAGGAGTAAAAGGCCCCAGAAAGCCAGTAATTCATCGTACAGAACAAGATAGAATATAATTTTTTTTTTCCTGATTTTGTGAGTTTTACAATTTTTTTTTATTTATTTATTTTTTTTTTTTTCAAGTTTTAATATATTTTTCCGAAGTCGTGAACTGCAGTTAAAAAAAAAAAAAAAGGCCCGCAGGACCATGCACTTCGAAAAGAAATAACTATGGCATACGCATTGGGACAGCTAAATGTAGCTTGAAATTTGGAAAAGAGAAAGTGCTCCGGCTGGGATCGAACCCGCAACGAGAGCGACTCCGAGCCGGAGCGAACGCGCTGTGCTATGATAGGCACGAGTAAGAGTAGCGTGGTGCGATTAATGGCACGGTAAGGGAATAAAAGTTAGCATTTTAGGAGGCACGCCCGAGGGCGCTTACGATTAGCTCTGCTAGAGTAATCGTAATCCGGATATTCCATAGTTATTTCGTTTGGAAGGTTGGGCAAGTTATCATAAAATCTCTTAGAGATTTTATGGGCTTGTTGTACGAAAGATAAAGTGCCGAGGTCTCTCCTAACAGTCACATTGGACATGTACCGAAAAGCTCGGCGGATTCGCCTGAGGGTTCTGTTTTGGAGTTTCTCAAATTTAGTGATGTGGCTCTTTGCAGCAGAGAACCATACAGGAATTGCATAAAGGGCGATGGGGAGGATACACTGTTTGTAAATTAAGGCCTTATTCTTCATGCTAAGGTGGCTACCGTAGAGAAGACTTCGGAGTTGCATTACCGCAGCATTGCACTTACTGATAGTATTATTTACATGAGTGTTCCAGGTTAACTTACGATCCAGGGTTACCCCGAGATACTTGACTGTGTTTTCCCATTCAAGTGGGGAGTTTTGAAGATAGAGGCGAGGGGGATTCAGATAGCTATTACTAAAAAAGATCGCGTGACACTTAGAGGGATTGATTTTAATTTTCCAGCACGTAAACCAATTTTCTAAAGTGTCAATGTGACGCTGAATTTGACTAGTTAGGTAGTTGATGTTGTTAGCAGTGGAAAGAATAGCTGTATCGTCCGCATATAGAGCAAGAAGAGTATTTTCACCTCTTGGAATCGAGTTTATGTAAATATTAAACAGGGTCGGCCCTAGAATCGATCCCTGTAAAATTCCAGAGGTTATGAAGTTACTCCGGGACAATTCCTTATGTATGCGGACGGAGAAATTTCGATTATGTAGGTAGTGGTTAATTAAATGAATGAGACTATCTGGCAAGTGAATTTGAATAAGCTTATAAATAAGTCCCGGATGCCAGACTTTGTCGAACGCGCATTTTATGTCTAGGAATAGCGCAGCGGTAGGTCTTCGAGCTAGTATCCCGTCACGGGCAAATTCAACTACCCTTAAAAGTTGCTGCGTCGTATTATGAGAAGACCTAAAGCCAAACTGCTCAGGAATGATAATATCGTGCTGGTCGAGGTGATAGGAGATTCTGTTAAGAATAACGCGCTCCACCACCTTACTAAGGGAGCACAGTAAGCTGATTGGTCGGTAACTCCTGGGATCGTTGCGGTCCCCCCCCCCCCGGTTTGGGGATGGGGCAGACGATCGAAGTTTTCCAGCACTCAGGAAAATAATTGTACTTCAGTATGGCATTGACTATGCCAGTAAGGTAGAAGATGATATTTTTGGGGAGGAATTTTAAGGTGAAGTTGTTGATATGGTCGTTACCAGGTGACTTTTTATTTTTAAGGCTGGCGATAATATCATTAATTTCGTGAATAGAGGTCGGGAGAGCAGTCTCAGGGGGGGGGGAGGAGAGGAAGCTTTCGACCGTGCTGGTAACCAGACGGTCGTTGTCTTCATCTACCAAGTCCGAGTTAGGAGAAAACTGCTCCTTGTAAGTATCGGCGATGGCATTAGCCTTGTCCGAGTCGGTAAGTGCAACTCCGTGGGGGCCGTTAATGGGCGGAAATTGAACATGTTGGGACTTGAGCCGTTGGGAATTCAGCCCAGTTTTTATTACGGAAAACTCTAATATCCCAGCCTAACACGCGCGCGCAGGAAGTGATAATTGCTCCTGTGTGAGGGGAGACGGGAGAACTGATAAAGTTTACGAGCCGCGTTACGCTCTTTAATTAAGTTTACAATATTAGCAGGGAGGTTATGAAAACGCGGTTTTTTCATTGCATGGGTAGAATTAGCCTTGGCGGTGACGATGGCATTAGTTAAAGTATTGGTGGCACGTTCTATATCCTCAGAGCTGCGGATATAAGGGTAGTAGAGGGGGGAGTATTTTAGATTATCCTGGAACTGTTTCCAATTAGTACGGGTAGGGGGGCTAGGATTTTGAATATCGACCTGTTGATCGAAAGTGATTAGGACAGGCAAGTGATCTGAGTCGAATAAGTCAAGAGTCTCGATGACGTGGGGGTAAGGGATGTTTTTAGTTAGAGCCAGGTCGATAGTGCTAGAGCCCGTGGAATAGAAGTGGGTAGGGGTGGGGGGGGCGAGAAGTTTAATGTCGTGATTATCGGTGACGAATTTGAAGAGGGCTCTGCCAGCGGCGTTGATGTTGCGACAGTTCCAGGCTGTATTGCGTGCATTTAAGTCACCAGCCACAATACAGAAGTTACAAGAGCTGAATAATTTGGAAAAATCCGCGTTGAGAAAGTATCTTGAGGGGGGGAGGTAGACGGAGGAAATAAGAATTTTGGTCGCTCTGTTGGGGAGGAGTATTATCGAAGTATTCTCAACAGCGGTAGTATTGATACTATTAATTTTATAATGGTTTAAACCCCTACGGATATAGATGGCGGTGCCACCACCAGGATTCCTGCGAGAATTAGGGATGGGGGGGCGATCATTTCTATATAAAGTGTAATTACAAATATTAAACCGCCAAGGTGCAGTAAAGCGGGTTTCCTGAATTAAGGTGACATCAATATTGGAGTTTTCCATAAACTGCCTGAATTCATTAATTTTACCGGTGAGACCATTAGCGTTCCAAAACAGAACCCGCAGTGAAGGAAAATTCTGTGAACTACTCATTACCAAGAGCGGGACCTAAATAGTTGCCAAGTTCTACAACTGAATGAGTCTTTACAACTCTTGACCGCCTATTTATGCCTATTAGAAGTTGAAGTAAAAGTTGGTGAACTTTAACCTCAAAAAAAATACCTTACAGGAAAAATATTCATTCAGCATTTCTTTCACGAATTGAGAGTGATTCATTTACTTATTTTTCAAAGGTGGCAATGCTATGCTTATCAGGTAGGGTGCAATTTTTTTAAAAGGAAATCACATATCTTAAAAGGGGATCTTTAACCAGGTATTACCTATGATAGTGCAATCTCAAATATGCAAGTTTAAAAAGGATCTTATCGAGACGTGGAGACTGGATTCTTATCCAGAATTTTATCTTAGATAGAGAAGGGAGATTAGCAGTCTAAACGTCGCCTACTGAGCGCGCGAAATGGGGGGCTTATCTACCCTCTCGCAGGGGTAGATAAGATTGCCACGAGTCTAGAACACACTGTGTAAAATTTCATTTGTAATCGAAATTTTCAGTTGCGAGGTTCTTTTACAAAGTGCTGTTTTATTAGTATCATAATGGAAAAAATATCAAGTTCCTATGCTGACATAGATGCTTCTATTAATGAGGCATGTAGTGATTATAGCATACAGCTAAAACCCACCGGGAAACGTAGCCGTATAAATGCTTCTTCGCAGCTTGCCGAACCACCTTCTTCTACAATGGAGTGTGAAACATTATGCCAAAAATTACCGATACAGAAATCTTCTAAATGCGATACAGCAGTTGATGTGGCATCTAATTCAGCTTCCTTAGACGTTATTCCAGAGAACGATTGGCTTACACAGCATTATAAAAATCGCAATTCCTCATCGTTAGTGTGTTCATGGAATATTGGATTTAACGTCTTTGTTGCAATACATGATGATTCTACACGGGGCGTGCGCATACACATCAGAGAATTCTTGGATAGTTTTAATGGTGTCCCATCGGCTTATGGGGTTATGATGACTGTACCTACCTGGTATGATTTTTGGACTAAATCGTACCAATTTAGCATCAAATATAGGAACAGTTGCTTCATTGCCAATAATCAGCTCTCTGCACTAAATGATGGAGAAAACTGCGTGATACAGCAAATCTTCTCAAATGAGAATGGCGGATACAGATTTAAATGCAGTTTTATAAAACTTAACAGCGACCAACTCACCGAACTTCAAAATCAGTCAACATATATCAATGACTGTATTATGGAGACTTTGTTATGCAGAAGTATTCCAAATTTACTGCAGTGTATAATATCGAAAAGTGGACCCTGTCAGAAACAGCACTGCAGTGCTGCAGAAGCTCGAGCAAACTTTTTCAAATGTATTCGGCATCATCTTTTTAACGCCGCATGTGAGTTATATAAATGTCGGGGGTGTGAAATACAACACCCCTCACAACGACAACATGCATGTTTACAAAATACTGCATTAGAAAAATATCGTACTGTAGGAAATGCCGCGATTTTTAATATATCCGTTAAAGACTTTTTAATGGATATTAGTAAAAATTATTGTACTTGCATGTATAATAACAGCGAATTTTTCATCGACTTAAATGTCAAACAATTAAAGGATTTTGTTGATAACAACGATAATGAATTGTAAGTACTGTTTTATCATGTTCAATAAATGTTTAGTTAAAGATAAAATTTTGTATTTCTTTATGTGTATGTTTTAATTTAAAAAATATTTTTAGAAAAATGATTTATAAAAGTATTTCATGCATGAAAATGAACACACTAGTATAAAGTTTTAAACAGATTTTATTCTAAAGATAACCATTTTTTGACATAGGGTTTATGAACTTTTTTTACATTCGGTTTTTTCTTAACTGCTTTCATATTAGATTTTTTTTCAACACTTTCTTCAAATTTTCTAGATGATTCTTCTAAATGCTTGTTTTGTATAAAATGATGTGGAATATTTAATTGCTTTAACACTGCTATAAATTCAGCTTGGGTATTGACATTTTTCTTCTTATTAGTTAAAATTAAATTGAATAAATCAATAATATTAGAACTTTCATATGGTTTTCCTTGATATAACACATGTCCTTTATCGTTCCATGAAATTATGTCGGGATACTCCTTTAAAATAGATATCAGATTAGAAGCACGTTTTTTCATATTTTGTGGAACACTGTTTAAAATGAAAGAGTCATATAATGGCTTTTCTGCAGATTCTTGCTTGATCGTTTTCTTTTCAGCGAATTCTTCAGCTGTGTTAAAATCTTCATACTTTTCAGATAATTTTTCTTTAGGTGTACCAAAAGGTGAGTTAAATTGTTCCAGTTTCATTCTTTTCTGTAAAAGTTCATAATATCGAGATAATTTCTCATGATCTGGCAGTCGACTGTTTAAAATTTGCAGCATAGCTTTATCGAATTCATTCAATTGTTGATTAGAAATAGTATGCTTTGTTACCATTTCTTCGGGGATTAAAGCATATTTTTTAGCGTGCTCCATTGACAAGTCCAGTGATTAAACTTAACGCTGCAGGAATTAAAATATTTAGAAATCCACCTTTTTGCACAATCAGTTTACGCTTCTTGGCTAAAGAAACTTTACGATTCTTCAATTTCCTGAGAGTATGCTTGTGTTTAGAAAGACACGTTTTTTGATGTTTATTCAAGGGGATGTTTCCTGCAAGAATGTTCAAACTACATTCACATAGCGCTTTTATACATTTGATATTAATATTCTTTAATAATTTTTTTCGTAATTTTTCAGGACACATATGCAATAATTTCAGCTGCTTGACTTGTTCTTTCGTTAAAGTCATCGTGTAAAATGATACATTTATACATGCTTCATTTTATATATATACTGTGTTTGATTGGGTAAAATTTGCGTGCGTAAGCGCATTTCTTCAGGGGTATCGCTGCGTAAATCTATGAATAAATAAGAATATGGCTTTTTCGTAGCATCTTCAAACACTTCTTGAAAATATTTAACATGTCGGGGAAATAGTTGCTTTCCTAAATGCGTGACTTGACTAAGGTCTCGTCTATTTTTACATAAAATTAAATAATGGGCATTTAACGTCACTTCTCGCATTTCTTTGCCCTTGTGGAAAAAATTTTGTGTGATAAATATAATACTTAAATTTAAATGGTGACTGCCTTTTGTGAATAAGTTAGTTAGACGCTTATCACTCCCACATTCACTCATTAAATCATCTATGATGAAAAGTGTGTTAGAACCTAAATAATCATGAATTTTTAAAGGTAACCCCTCGACAAATGTTACGCCAGATATTCCTTCATATAAAGGTTGATAGATTCCATAACACCAGACAATTTTATCGGGAATCGGCGAAAACATTTCCCGCTTATACTTTAATAAATCTCGCACAAAATAAGATTTCCCACATCCTGTGGGCCCAGCTATTACCATAGTAAAAGGGTGTTGTAACTTTGGAAATTCCATAGTGAATGACACAGCATATCATTTGAAAATATATTTATTGATAAAAAGGTGCTCGCACCCGAAAACGACTGGTTACAAAATTATATACTTTCATATCATTATACATATTATTTGATATAAAAGATAATATAATATCGTTCAGCGAACGACCTCGACATTTACAATACAGGTAGAAAATACAATATTGCCCACACACAGCTGTCACGTTGCTTTGCAGGGGCATGGCATTATAGTTTACAAAATTATATCTTCTCGAAAAATTGGATATTGGTCCATTAAAATAAGATGGATGATGTCCATAAGAATCGAAAAATTCCATGTGTTGACGTGAATGAAGGTAAAATCCTACCCAGTGACTTCCGGGTTCTGATGATCTATCAATGTTTGCTATAAAACAAGCTGGATATTTTCGAATCCTGGTAGGTAATTGATTGCTTGCAAAGACTCCTAGAAATGACTTTTTAGTATGCACATTAGAAGAAAGCACACGCTCTAGTTGATGACTATTCATTTCTCTTTTTTAATTAGCAAAATCGCACAATACGTGACGTGACTTTGTAATTTCAATAACGTTTTGAAATTCTGCATACACTATGACGGATAGGGTATCACTAAGGGCTTCAGAAAATTTCATTTCAAGTCGTAAATTTCCTTGATGTTGTAAGTTAAAATGTGAACCGTCACACAAGTCTGGTGTTAAATCAAATTTATACATCACGTGACCTTTGGCATATTCTTCTCTATTTAAATAAATACCCTTATCACGATTAAATCCTTCAAATAAACTATAATAAGCTCGCACATAATTATTAGAATCAAAATTTAATTCTAATGGTTTGGAAGGTACTGGCTGACCGTCTACATAAATTGATAAAAAGTTGATTTTATGATGTGCAAATAAGAAAGGATTTTGATTATATTGACCATTCATCGCAGCGTTTCCAACACATGCGATAATAACACGTTTTGGCATATGGCCTAGAAATACATTATCTTGCATAAAAGACCAACTTCCCTTAGATATAGAATAGGTTTTACATAGTATACGATCAATGGGATATTTTGCTGAAGTCTTTTCCAACGCCTTAGCATGTCCTATAGAAACACTTGGGGATACTTTCACTTTTCGAATAAATATAGAGGCATGTTTCAAGATTACTTTATAACTAGGATTTGCATTAGTAGCAGTCAAACAAAAGGAAGGTTTACTTTGAATCATTTTAATTTTCAGGTCTACTAAATTTAATAACAGACGGTTCTGCTGAAAAATATCACAATGTAATTGTCCAATCATATCCACAGTTTGACTTTTTTCAATCAATTCATGACGGGATTTTAATCCTGCGTGGACGTTTTCAGTTAAAGGATCCAATTGACTCGGGTCTTCATCTTTAAAAAAGCCTTCACATGTAAGTAAACTTTTCTTGGCATCTTCTCCATAATTTAACAACGTTTCGATATAGGCTCTGTAAGGATAGGTATTGGTGGCCGAGGAAATGTTTCTTTCATTTAGACTCACATCCACTTGCGAAAACAGAGAGTGTAAAAATAAATTGACAGCAGACACTGGGTCTTTTTCAGGTAAAATTGCTCCATCTGATTTCAACACTTTTGCTTTCACATGCAAATAGGAAGCGGCTAGATCTATATATTCTTCGCCGCTCCCAGATATATTAAATTCTATAGGACCCCCATCCTGTATATTTGAAAGGGGGTGATATTCCACAAACTGTCCTTTTTCTATAGCTGTTTGTGTGGGTGGAATGCTGAACAAATCTAATTCAGATTTTACACAGGGAGGAGAGTTTTGATAAATTAGAGAAGCCATCACTAGGAAAAAATATCGTGTGTTTTCTCCTTCTTAGCTTTACGAGTAATGACAGGTTTCTTGGCACGTTTTCGCTTTTTATTTAATTTTCCGGTACCAATCATAGTCTTGACTTTAGAAGCAGCTTTATCCGTTAATACTTTTCCAGCTTCTTTCAAACGTCGTTTTGCCGCCAATTTGACATTATCCCCTTGCGATATGTCATTAATCATGTTTACACCACTATGCCACATTTGTTTACCGACTGCTTTGGCGCCTGATTTTAAAAGTGGCACTGCAGCGCGGAAAAATGCTCGGAAGAGGCCTCCTAAGCCGTATCCGCTTTGATGTAAACTTCCTTGATAGTAATTCAATCCTTGACCCGCTTGGTGCACATAATAATCCTCGAAAGATTTTTGGCAGCATCGATAGGGAACATACATTATGATAAGTACTTTTGACGAAAGTGTAGTTTCACGTACGAACGCCCACGTTCAAATGGTATAAATGAACCCATGTATGACCTTATATTAATTTCAATCGTATCAATCAATTTTCTGCTAACTGGTAGATAATGCGGCTTGTCATATTGAACGTTTACCATATCACCATCATTTCCTGTTACATTTATAATGCGTAGGAGGGGTGCATAAACGTCTCCCACTATTTGTGGCTCAATAATATCTGTATACAGCATTAAAACTCTATATTTAGCGTTAGGGTCAGGTACATATGCACTTTCTAAGTCAAAGTGACCACCCTCTTGTTCGCTTCCGAAGTCCATGACATCAAAACCAAGTAATTGGGCGATTCCGTCGTGCAATCTTATACTCCCTTTACCCGTTACTCTCATTTTTACACGTTTATTCACTTCATTAAAATGAAAGGAAAATTTATTCTTAAATTCTCTAACTGTTATAGCATCCAATATACTTTGAATATTAGGATAAAAACCATGGCGAATTTTTCTCTTATAATATCCCTCTGCTCCCGGAAGTTCGTATTCAATTAGATTGTTCGTTTCATTCACATTATACCAAGTGTGAGGGTATATAAATTCAGCTAAACCTACTTCCCAATCTCCTTTTAATTCTATAGGCGTGGGCAGACGTGTAATATAATGCGAAATTTTATTTTCCGTAAAATAATTCAAAGAGCTATCGCTTGGTAACGTAACGTAGAAACTCATCTTCGCGAATGGACTATAATACATTTGTTAGCACTATTTATAGGGATAGTAAATTAGAAGCGCGAATCCACTCATTAAACTTGTTAGGATACCCAGTATACTTTATAAAGTATTCTACTTGCTTTTTTCGCACACGTTTCTTTAAATTTTTTTCAATTTTATATTCCTCTTTTAATCTCACTTTTTGCAACTCTTGCACATAAAAGGTTCCTAATATAGGTTCCCCCAATAAATCAGAAATCCTATACACAGACGGTTTTCTCCTAACACATTCTGTTACCAAAAATAGTTCTTCCGTCCAGTTAGTTTCGTATCCTTTTTCAAAAGTTAACTTTTTCTTAGAAACACGAACCACATCGCCTATGTTAAATACACATTTTGAAATTGTAGGATTCACCTCCCCATACAATGTAAACCAAACATCTTTTTCATTATTCAAATCAACTTCTGCAGGTGCGCGCTTTATACTCGTATGAAAAGTATTATTGTAACTTTTCATAAGTTGCTGTAATACATCAATATACTTGTACGTGTTTCGACTCGTAAAGTATTTCCACATTTTAGTTTTTATCGTTCTATTTAATCTTTCTACTACTGATGCTTTGGTGGTATTGAACGTCGTAAAAAATTTTATATTTTTCTCCTTTAAAAATTTTTGAAACACTTTATTTTTAAATTCACTACCCTGATCTGTTTGCAGTGACTTGGGTTTACGCTCACTCATTATTTGCTCAAAAGCTCTCACAATATCAACCCCTCGTTTTTGTTTCAATGGTACGGCCCAAGCATACTTTGATAATATATCAATACATGTTAATATATATCGATATCCCTCGTTATGTTTATGTAAATGCGAAACATCTACCAAATCAGCTTGCCATTGCTGATCTATCGAATACACTATCACTCTATTTGTTGTAAACTTGCGACGAATAGGTTTAATAAGTATATGCATCTACACCTTCCAACCATTTCTTAATCTTCTTCTTTGAAACTTTCCCTTGCACAGCACGAAAAATAGCATCCACACCACCAAATGATGCGCTATGAGCTAGATCTTGATATACCTTTTGCATTATAATAGAATATATTTTCTTTATAAGTTTTCTAAAACTATATTACATCGAAAATGATATATTTGCAGTACGTTCAGATGCAATCGAATATTTCCCGTGTTGTTTAAACGTAGGATAAAATCTATAGCTACTTTATCAGTTTCCGTAAAAATGCTAATTATGTAAATAATTGCACCTAAACACGTATATAATAGAACGGCACACGTAACTTCTCCTGGAGGCGCCATGCTTATAAATGATAATTTCTTTAAAATATTCCCTCTTTATATACCTTATAAAAACAACTCACTACAATGTGGTGATAGCTCAATGGTATTAGTCATTGTAAAAAAAAAAAAAAACCTTTGAGCTAACATTACATTTTTATAATGTCACAAGTTCGATTCCCGACGAAAATACTTAAAAAAAAAAATATATATATTTCCAAATTTAGTTACATATTTATTCAGTAGATGGCGCCACCAAAGTGAAAAAACCTTGTTTTTAAAATATATTTCAAAGTCTCATTATGTTTCTAAGTTTTGTTAATAGATGGCAGCAGCAGCAACGCTCGTAACCTTGAATATTTAAAGTCGCGATAAAATTAGATCACTTATAGCATATAATACCGTGTAATGACAAGCCTCGACAGCCCAGTGGTTATCTCACTGGACTTGAGTCGTGTTGGACCGGGTTCAAACCCCGCTCAGGACAAAATGTGGTTCTCGTTTTTGTCGATAGAGGGCAGCACCAAAAATATATCTTCCAGAAAAATTTCAAAGTCCAAATATAGTTCAACACCTTAGCACCAGATGGCAGCACCACCGCAAAAATTACACTCGTCACCTTAGATGAATTCACCTACTCTCATCCTGCATCTTCCAGACTGAATAGTTCCAGTTTCTCCCGTTAGGTGGCGCTAAGATCACAGCATGCTCCTGATTGGTCCTCATCTACCACCAGGGGGGCGCTGACGTCATCAATAGACCACGCCCCTTGCACCTCGCACCTCATCATTTCGTGTGTTGGTGAACCGGCAATTTCTATCTACTTACCCTTCATAATGATCTCAAGATTAGGCCCTTTTTTCTCGAAATTAAGAAACTTGCTTGGAAATTAACTCTATTGAGAGCATACCTTTCAATAGAGATACCTAATAGAGATACTCAATACCTCATTCGATACCGGCGTTCGACCCAGGTATCCCGTTGTCTGCAAAGCGACCCAGGCTCCTGCTTTACCGGCCGGATAATACTCTCCTCCCTCCAAGAAGAGAAGGAGATGATTGTTGTTGGGGTTCTTCGTTGAGAATTTGTTAGCTTTGTTTGCATCCGTATGGTTGGAAACGAGTTTTCGTCCCCCCCCCTAATTAGCCAGACGATGGCCGAATGGCTAGGGCGCTGGCATGCGGTACCAAAGCCTGTGGGGGTTCGAATCCCACTCTTGGCATGGGCGTTTATAGCCGTTCGGAATCGGCTTTAAGCAGTAGGTCCCGGTCTAATTAGCCATCGTGTAGCAAAAATTGTGCTCCAAACCAAGTTTTCTGATTTTACTGGGTCGTCTCTCTCTCCCCGTTGTGGGGTCACTTCTGCGCTTCCTCCACAAACTACCCCTTGTTATCTTGTTCACTCGGACGCTGTCCTGCGCGCCTGGCTGGTGGAGCTGTCATTGTCAAAGTCCAGATAATGCTCTCCCTCTCTCCAACAAGAGAAGGAGATAATTGTTGATGGGGGACCAAGGAAATTGGCTGGGTTAAACCAACATGTAGCATAGTCCATAATTTTGGGGGCCCTGGGCAAGTGCCCCACTTGCCCATGCAGAAATCTGGGCCTGCTTACTTTGATACTATTTTCAAGAACTTATTTGTGTGATCTAATACGTCCGCCAGAGATTGAGATATTAGAATTAAACACAGATATTAACTTACTTTATACTGAAGCAGATTTCCTAATATTAGTTTAATATGCAAAACAATAGTCTGATGATGTGAAAGGGGGAAAAGGGCCAAGTGTCGCGTTAAATTCAGCTTACCACACAAATTTTGTTTCAGTGCTGAAATACAGGGTGTCCGGGTTAAAGGTATCCAAAAGTCATGACTTATTTTTAAGGAACTACCCATTTGAATTTTAAAACACAACTTATAATATGTATAGTAAGTGCCTATAGTAGTGCTTTTAAACATTCTTAGCAATCATCATACATTTTTATGGGCTTATTAGAGGTATATAAAGCGTTAAATTTACAGTGAAACTTTTCTGAAATCAAAATTATGGTAAGTCAAGTATATTCTAATATATTTAGGTACTTATAGTTTTATTTACTTAAAAATATTTCATTTATTTTTTGTATATTTTATAGGAAATCTGACAAATTAAAATTATTTATACAAAAGTTTTCACAAATTTTAATTCACTCTTTCAGATTTTGCGCCCCCCCATAATTCGTGCGCCTGGAGCAGTTCGCTCCAACTGCTCCACGGTAGCTACACCCCTGAATCTACCACTCTTTTTATCCTCATCATTAATTTTTAACTCATTACATTTTTTTTTCGTACAGTTTTGCTCAGCTTGTTCCTGAAATGGCGATATCTGAGAGAGACGTTTACATACGATACTCAGTCTAAACTTTTGAGCGAAAAAGCAAAATCAACATCTTCGCTTTGACTACGTCAAAAGGGTTATGAAACTCAAGGCCATGCTTTTCTGGCAAGTGTATGATGATAAAATTTGAAGAAATTGCGTATGTTTGTTAAGTGTGCCTCTGTCGTTTAATGTGTAATCGATAGCTAAAAACAAAATGAAACCGTAAACACAACATATATTTTCCCTCCTGCGCTAACAGACCTCGGGAAAGCTGCCAGCGGTGACGCTAACACACAAGAACCTTATCTAGGCCAAAATTCAGCACAAATTTATTACTTCGAGCCGAAGGAAATTCGGCGCTGTACGCAAAGTAAGGTATCAAGAGTTCACTGGGTTCTGATAGTCTCTTGAAGACGCTAAAATAGGTAAGTCCTTAGGGGATATTCACTTATTCGTCAATGATTTTTCGTTTATGTTACTTTACCTAATATAAGTGTATAAAATCATCTTATTACCATCCCCGACAATTATCAATTAGAAAATAATTCCTAAAGAGATAAAATTTAAAAGTAATTTATTTTTATACAGAGTTTTGAGCGCAATAATCTTCTATAAAGGTGCAACTCCCGATTCTATATGCATCAAAAACTTTTGCACTGCGATTTTTAATCATCGAGCTATCTGAATTTTGCACAGGAAATGTAAAAAACGCACGGCAATTTCTCTTTTAAGCCGGATTGACTGGAATTCTTCAGTCACCAGTAATAATTTTGGGAAAATTCACATTTAAATTGTTTTGCCTCCATTTTACTCGTCGCCTTTTTACTTTACCTTATGTCTAATGTTCGCCATGTTTACATTTAATATGCAATTTCTGCGTTAGAGGTCGAGGCCTAGGGAACGCAATTGGCCCATTTCATCTTGTAGATCTCCCGTGGACTTATTCATCGGCTATACCCACTCTGGGGAGCCCTTGATGAGGGCAGTACGCGAAGAGATGTAAAGAGAGCTTTCGATGAAATGGTTATTACCTCTGGTATATTTTCATAAACGATTTTCTGTAAACACGCTGTTTTAAAACAAACATACCACAGAAACTTCCCTGATGTTTAGACTATATTTCGATGAATATAAACCAAAAGGAGATACAGAAATCTGCAAAAGAGCATGTGCCCTCACCCAGTAGTTATTATGCTACCGTGAAGAATCGAAGATGATGATGTTGAAACACTGGTATCAAAATAGACAAATTAAGTTTGTTTTTCTTGTAATTCACAGTGCCATCACAAATTTCGAAAAGCTAGTGTTGTGAATTCAGTAGTACTCCCCAGTATTTCCGCGCACTGATTCGAGAGGTTTAACCTTATAATTACCCTCGTATCAAACCAATAATGCATGTTACATACAACGAAGTTTTGAGTAAACAGAGTGACATCTATAAATGTTATACTATCTGATGCCAAGCTTGGGATTTAAAGCTCTCCGCTAATTGCAACAAGGCTCATTACCGAAGATATTTCTGAGTGCAAGGTGAAGGAGAATCCTCGCAAACACACCAAAGGCATAATCTTAGGATCTTAATGACGAGAAAGTTCCAGTGACATTGAAAACTTTTCCTCATCCTAGATATTTCTCTTTTCTTTGTGGAAGAAAGACTATCTTCAGGTTTTTATTATTTAAACTTTAGAGACATTTCATATTATTTTTTCCTCCCGCAATTTTCCGCATCAAAATTCGAAGTATTTCTAGTTTCGGGATAAAATGCCAGTCATTATGATAACGCAACAACAAAATAAACAAGTTTTTCAAATAACAGTTTTCTATTTATTGAGAAGATTTTTATTTCATAAAGAATGCGATAATGTACTATCAATAACGCTTCTCTCATTTCCCGGGATTATGAATACAGTGATATATCATGTTAGGAAACTTCGTAGTGATATCAAAGGTTAGGTAAAACAAAAAGAAATTACGGATTACATACATACATTCAATTTATAAAATAGAATAGCAAGTGTAGTATTATTTTTTGAAAAAACAATAAAATTAAATAGAAATCGGATTATCCGTATTTTTCGATTATTCGTGCTACTCCTCCCCTCCATTAACCCGGATAATCGGGACTACACTGCATTTTCTTACAACTGAAGACTGCAAATATAATTATCTACGTACAATAACATAGTTTGAAAATGAAACAGAACTGAATTGTCTGTATATTTTTCTCTGTATTGTAGTATAACACAATAAAAAAAAAGTTTTGTTTACATAACCTGCGGCATAGTACACACCGTAAAAATACAATCATAAATTATGTAATACTCAATAAAGATTTTAATATATATATATATATATATATATATACATTAAATTACATGATATGTTTCCTGTAAAAGAAATCAAAATTAAACGTGCCTTGAAATATACACTGCCTATGGGTAGACGCATATTTAACTATAATCAGTTATCAAAACAATTTTCACAGTCTATCAATATAAATTGTTTATGCCATCTGCCCAAATATAATAGTTATGTAGACACAGTACATGGACATGTTATAACAGGCAATTTGGAACTAGTTGAAAATTTAGCACTACATGTGTTGATGAATTTGGGAACTAAATATAGATTGCCTAGTTCTTTTAATAATAAAAACATCATAAATTTCTAAAATACTGATTTGAATAAATTTATATATAAAATAGTTATTAATTTTTCTATCCCAACAGAAGCCTTTAATCAATGGAAAATTAATTTACTTAAACTTGTACTGTCTAAACTTCCTAATAATAGTTATTTCTATAATAATTCCCATAAACACAAAAGAAGCTATAAAAAATTACAAGAATTTTTTATTATAACTTATGTAGGTAAAGCAACCAATGATTATGCAATTATTTGTAAAAAATATTTTGCTATTTGTTTAAAAAAAAACAGCTAGACAATAGTGATTTATTTCAGCCATTAAAAGATACTACCTGTATTATTATTAAGAAAATTATAGCTAAATATAAACTTCTAGGTATAACAGCAGAAAACTATCTCTTTCCTTATATCACTTTAGTTCGTAAATTTCATAAAACACCTATTGCTTTTAGAGCAGTAACATGTGGTCACAACACTTATGCTACTAAAGCAAGTGTTATATTATTAAATTACCTCAAATTAATTTATAAAATAATAACTTCTGGTGTTTGTGGTATCATTGATAATAGCTTTAGTATTATTAGAAAACTACAAACAATAAATAATTGTAAATCAATAGTTACTTTTGATTTTAAAGATTTAGTCAATAATATCAATATAAATGATTTAAATAGAGTAATTATAACGTTAGTACATAATAATATTCAATACTTAAGCAAAGATTTTAATCTTACTCATTTCAATAGGCTATTAGATTTTGTTACTAAACATCTATATATTTAAGTTGCTAAGCCGACTTTTTGGACAGTACGTGAGAGAAAACCACTGCATCAATTTACTTCATTTTGGTCTTAAACGAAAGATTGTAATGTATAGATTTGTCAAATTTGGTTTTTGTAACGGCAATTTTTATTAATGAGCTATAATTTGCAATTAAAATTTGATTTTTGCGCATGCTCAGTGGCATGTTTCAATCTGGCTTTAGAAACTCACTGTTTCTGCGCATGCTCAGAGTCATGTTTAAATGCCAAGGAGTCTCTCTAGATCTCTCTCTGCCATTTTTATTTTTATGATAATTATGTTTGTGAAATGTAAGATTAAACCTGATGGAAATTGTTTATTTTGCGCTGTTTAATTAGCGATAATTTACAATTAAAATTTTGCTTTCTGCGCATGCTCAGTGACATTTTTAAATCTGGCTTTAGATACTCACTAAGCACGAGGTCGCTTAAACACATTAATTTGTTTCTGCGCATTATGATTTTTGGTAATGATGTGTTGAGTATAATTTGTGTATTAGTACATTTATTTACTATCTAGCCGTCATGTTTTGACGGGTACCAACTAGTAACTATATAATACACAATAATAGTATATACTTACAGACTAAAGGTGTACCACAAGGTGGAAATGCTTCTAGTATGCTTGCCAATTTATGCTTACATTTTTTTGAAGTTGATAATATTAATAATAGCAATTACAAAGTATATAGATATATTGATGATGTAATAGTTATTAATAAAAGTGGTAATAATATAGCCTTAAATTTTTACCCTCATAATCTGGAACTAATACAAAGTAGTCAAAATAAAATTAATGTAAACTTTTTAGATATTAACATCAAAGTAAATTCTCATAGCAATTTTACTTTTGACTTGTATGATAAAAGATCAGATTATGAATTTAATATTGTTAAATTTCAAAATTACCTAACTTATTTACATAAATCTGTTTTCAATAACATTATTGTAAATCAGCTAGTACGTATAAATAGGCTTTCTTCTAAAGACAATAGGAATAAGCATATTTTAGACTTGTTAGTTGTGCTAAAACGTAATCATTACCCCGATAGTCTTTCCAAGCACATAATTCGTTGTTTTAGATTTAATGAATAGCTTGTTCTATTGCAATTAATTAGTAATAAAATATAATAAGTAATATAATAAGATTTTTGTGAAAATAACTATTATAAATTAACATTAATTAATAATAATTATATTCTTAAGTAAAAATAATAATAATAAAACAAATTTAATTTTGGTTTATATATCCTATAACACAGTCTCGATGGTAAGTCTGCATCTGTGTTTCCATTAACTTCATAGTTGCAAGGTTTGTGACGTCAGTCTCCTTGCGGTTTCCTACTCTTAACTTCAACTTTGTCTAGCGCCAGGCTTGGTGTTCTTGATTGAGCAACTTTTTATTCATTTCTTCTGTTTCTTATGGATTGTTCGGTGTCTAAGTATGTTTATTGGTTAGATCATACTTATCAGAAACAATCCACTGGTTTTTAGACAGTATCAGCACCGCTGATGAAGAGATGCTGTTTAAAACCTTTTATATACTTATCTTTTCATGTTTTAGATTCTGGCTGCAAGTAGTAATAGAGCTTATGCTGGGTTTTCACTTTCAACTTTGTCTTATTTATATATATATATATATATATATATATATACAAGGTGCGGTATATGCCCATAAAGTAACCGGAGAATTTTTTGTAAATAAGAAAAATATTACTCACCTTCAAATAAATTTATCTCCTTCTCAATAATCGCTAAATGAGTCTATACAATTTTTCCAACGTATCTTCAAGTCATCGAAACACTGTTTATAGGCGTTGGAACTAACCGTTCGCAAATTACACGTAATATTTGATTTAATATCCGAGACGTTTTCAAATCTCTGTCCTTTCATGGCCATCTTAAGCTTTGGAAAAAGGAAAGAATCAGCTGGCGATAAGTCTAGAGAATAGGGTGGGTCATTTATCACTGTAATTGCATGCTTAGCAAGATATTGTTGTACAGAAATTGCTGTACGGAGGGGGGGGGGCTAGCATTATCGTGTAAAAGAAACCATTGCCCAGAATCAAACAGTTGCTTTCTATTTCGCCTTATCCCTGTTTCTTAATCGAAAAAGCACCTCCTTGTAAAAATACTGATTAATTGTTTGATTTTCAGGAACAAATTCATGGTAAATAAATCCTTTGTAATCAAAAAATGCAAAATCCATGAATGGACAGAGATTTGAAAACGTCTCGGATATTAAATCAAATGTTACACGTATTTTGCGAACGGTTAGTTCCAACGCCTGTAAACAGTGTTTCGATGACTTGAAGAAACGTTGGGAAAATTGTATAGACTCCATTGGCGATTATTTTAAAGGAGATAAATTTATTTGAAGGTGAGTAATATTTTTCTTATTTATAAAAAATTGTCCGGTTAGTTTATGGGTGCACCTTGTATATTGGTAACTCGAGTTACGAGCTATAATTCGGGTTATGAGCAAGCTTCAGATACCCCACCACTAGTTTGCACTGCGAGCGTTATGTTGCGTGCTCATCAACTGAGAACACGAGAAGCATATAATATTTACAACCTTTATGTACAGTTATTATACAGCTGTATACATATTATTCTAAGACTACTATCCAGTCTTAAACCGAGAGATTAACACTAAACAATTATCACCCGGGGCAGCTTGCTCTGCCCACATTTGAGTCGCCCTCCGAAACCGAACAGCGTCCAACCTCTGTCACAGAGAAATAGCTTCAATTCCTCCCAGTGGCGTAGCTAGGGGGGTGCGGTGGGTGCGGTCCGCACCGGGCGGCACATATTTTGGGGCGGCATATTTTTATTTAGTATTAGTTATAAAAAAATTAGTATTAGTTGTAAATTAGTTGTAAAAGAAATGAAATTATTTATTTTTATTTATAAATATAAAAATATAAAATAAAACATATTTTATGGAATTTTTTTTATAAATTAGGTATATGTTTTGTCTCATAGGTGGGGAAACTGCGACCTCCGTAAGTTTCTTGTGGTCTTTATAAAAGTTGCATTTATAGGTATATCAACTTAAGCGGCCTCCTTTATTACTGCCTAATTTAAATATGGAATCCAATGGTAAAAAAGTTCCCCACCTATAGTTTGTCTCAATTACAATTATTTATTTATGTTTATTAATTTATAAAACCACCAATTGATTGACTTAAATAGGGCGGCAAATTGGAGACCGCCCCGGGTGACAAAAGTTCTAGCTACGCCACTGATTCCTCCCCCCCCCACCCACTGAATCCCCCATGGAGTCTAGGGGATGGGATAACCTCGTTCAAAAATCAACGAATAAGATTTAATTATTCAGTTCAGCCTTTCTCCTCCTCTTCCATCAGCATCTTCAAGTCTGATCTGCAAGGTAAATGTTGTAGATTACACGTAATGAAACAAGTTTATTGCAGTACATTCTGTTGCAATGCGTTTTTATACAATGTTCATTATTTATAAGCACATTTTTCTTATTTAAAAACATGTAACAAAAAATTGCGGTGTTTTAGGGGGAGCCCGGAACGAATTAAAGGCATTTCCATTCATTTCAATGGGGAAAATCGATTCGAGATACCAGTATTTCGAGTTACGAGCTCCGTCATGGAACGAATTAAACTCTTAAGTCGAGGCACCACTGTATATATATATATTTATGATAAAATCATAATTTGTTCCCTCTATCAGCTCTTAGCCATTTCCTTTTATGCTCCCCACTCCGGCATGCGACTGAGGGCCTGTTCGCATAGAACCCGTCAGCGTCAGTGTTACTCGTATTGACATATTTTAAACCAATCACAGGTCTTAACAACTTCGTGGCTAATTGTTTGGAGGTTTCTAATTGGTTAAATATATTTCAATACGAGTAACGCTGACGTATTCTATGCGAACAGGCCCTTATCTACTCAGATTTCTATGCGCGTCTGTTAGACTGAACCACCACAAATGACAATTTAAAACAGTGATATTCCTTTGCATTCCCGCAAAATGGACACATCAGTGGCGCCGTTGAACACTCTTTTCCCACGGTGTGAAATAGCCATAGTCAACCTTTTTAACGTAGGATTACATTCCTCCATAACGGTCCTTCGGACAGCAAAATTTCAGACGCTAAAACAGTCCGTCCATCCGTCCTCGCGAGTTATAATTTTGGCATCATGCCAAACCCATTCTGTATCGCTTCGACAAGCAGTAAATAGTTAAACAGAAAAGTACCAAAAGGCGTTAAAATTTTGACATACATATATGTATCTATATATACGTACATATATATATATATATATATATATATATATAGATAGATATAGATACATATATACATAACACATACATACATATGCCCATACAAAAGAGGTAAGCAACGATAAGTAATCCTACGTTAATAACCCGCGGTTGTTTCGTTAGAAGAGACTACCTGAATTTTTTTTTTCTCTCGGGCCTCATACATATGTTTGCTACGTTACACGGGCCGCAATATATTACACTATGTCTCCTGATAAGTTGTTTGCCACTTGTCAATGGAGACATTCACGCATAATCCGCGAGAATCGTTGGTTGCTTTCAATGGGGGTAACGTATAGGTGAAACAACACAACCCCCTGGTGCCACGTCAGTTTGAACCTGGGGACTCGTACCTCCTCTCACCCTCTCTGACCTCATATAAGGACTTTCCGGTCTACAGATTTAACGTGTCCATATACGGCCTAGACACAAAGGTATTGAATGGCGTTCGTAGGGATTCGAACTGAGCATCCCCAGTTCCCAAACCCAATGCGCTACCAGCAGGCTACCTCGAGCTTGCCTCATAATATAATAATATAAAAAATAAAGCTCAATACCTAAATGTATCCAAGCATTTACTTAAAAAATAGAGTGATATTTGATGTAGAGACAAACTTTTGTCTATTTTACACAAATCTGGTGTATAACTTCTACATGCAACTCTTAATAAGTCATGGAAGTTAGAATCAGTGAGCTGATTTCTATATACGTTCTTCGCATGTTTCATTTTCGAATAGAATGATTCACAAAGATACGTGAGCAGCAGGTGACAAATTTTTGTACAGTCTTGTATTTTTCAGGCACTCATTTCTAAAATTCGACGTACTCCTTTCCCTCCCTCTTTTCTTTGAAAATGACTTCAAGATTCGTACCGTTTCTGAACTCGATCAATTCGCCAAACAGCTTTGCATAATCATATCCAAATGCAGCTAGTTAGGTAATAATTGCTGTTCTTAAGTGCCAGTGACTTTCTACAAGCAAGATACAAATTTTAATGCTTCGTAAGTCCCAAAATTGTCGTAAATCCGTCTCTAAAATTTTTTGATAAAGCAGCTAAATAATTTGAAATTATCGTATAGTTATCTTGAGAAATGTCAATACCATCTTGTTTACCGTTTTTACAGTTGGAAAATTATGCAGTATTTGGTTCTGTATTTTCTCGTAATAGACATTTTAATTTCTGTTCAAAAGCAAATACTTATTCACCATTTGCGGAATAATTGTATTTTTACCCTGTTAATCACAAGTAAGCTCGCTAAGTTTTTCTGCGATGTCACACAGAAAAGCCAAAAGACACCATCCATCATTTTCAAGTTCGATATTAACTTTATTGTTCTGATATAAAACAAAATCACGTCTTGTACAAACCCCAGTTAAGCGGGGCGGGTAAGTACCGCTTGCTGACCGACTAATTGTTCCCTCAATTCAAGGCAATTATCCCTCATCTCAAGGTTTTAGACACTTAGACTGCCAGATATTTACAAATGTACCTGCCTGATGTGTCTGAATGTTTCGAGCCGCAGGTTGAGTATGCCTGGTTTGACAGAACCCCGAGCACATGTGCTCTCCAAAGATAGAAATTTTAAAGTCAGATATAATAATTAAAAGAAGAATAAATTACATCTCTGACAAATCCATTGCCGTATACATTAATGGCGGCATGTGCACGTAAAATCTGTCGTTGCTGCAATGTCCTCCAAGTTCTCAAAATTACCTCTGGAGGTGCGGGGTCAACTGTTCTGGTCTCGTCACTTGACTCGGTTCAAAATTACGGGGCTGGACCTTTAGCCAAGTCGGACTCTGACCCTTGTGGTGCAAGTCAGTCAAAACAGGAGCCGAACCTTCATCACCCATGGCCTTCGGGACTTTCTGTCGGTCAAGTGGCATAAGCAACAACAACAACAGAATAAATTAATTATAGGGGTAATTTTTGGGTCAGGCGTGGAATATTAAATAAATTAAGGAATTAAAGTTTTTACGGCAGTATATATATATATATATATATATATTACATTGACAAATGTGATGTCTTTCAAAGGATATCTCAAAAAGATTTCAGGCTGCCTTCATTACGAGATGTTTAATTTCAAGTTTGTCCGTACTTAAATTTTCTGCTCTGTTTGTAAAGGGAAATGATTCTAGAAATATTTATTCCATAAATCTAAAACGTCATATCTGATTCCCCTTCCCTCAGCTCCCTGACATACGCCGTTACGCGTTCTTGGAAGCAAAAGTAATCTGATTTCAAGCATAAAATAAGTGCTTGCGCCAGGTACAACCCATGCAAATCGCGGGATTCGTCCCGCGTTTGGCATGGGTGTTTGTAGCCGTTCGTAATTGCTGTAATCTAATGGTTCCAGTCAATTCAACCCTCGTGTTGCTAAAGATGGCCGTAGCGCTATCAGCCAACAATTCATCGGGGCGTCTAGAGCTGGCGATGGGACACGGGAGAAAATTTTCTTACGGATTCCAAAAGTGTTGCACCGGGTTGCAAAAAAAATTTGTGCGTGTTGGAAATTCTTATCTCTCGCCTCTCCCCGTCCACACACACACACACATTTAAAGCTATTTGGTGGGACAGCTTTCTTAAATTGTATCAGACACTGTCATGTAAAAATTGAATTAACCCATTAGAGTATAAAGTTATGTTAGAGTTTTTCTCTCTGAACATGAAAGTTTATCAAAATATTTCGAGTCATCTTTTATTCGTTATTATTCTCATTCTTGAAACTAAAGCTTTGAAATTTCGATTGTATTATGCTTGTTACAAAGAGCTTTACCTTTGAACTTTTACAATCACCTTTGATATAGTTTTGTTACCTCGGTAATAATGGAATATTGTCTCATTTAAATATTGTGTAAATAGCCAAGTGGAAATACCTAAGAAAAATTCTTTGTGCTTGAAATGCTGTTGTTGTTGTGGCTCTTAATGTCTCCTGGCCGGAAGCTCCAGACCAGGTCCATATAGGCTTCAGGTTGAGTAGTGCGACTCTGGTTTATAACAGCATCACAAGGGTCGGAGTCCGACTTGGCTAGGTGCCACCACAATTTTACCGAGCACCCCAAAGGGGCGACATCTGAGAGGGTCGTACTTTTCACCAGAAACTGACCTCAAGGAAGGACTTTCCGGTCTACGGATTTAACGTGTCCATATCTGGTCTAGACACGAAGGTATTTGACGGCGATTGTCGGGATTCGATCCGAGCAACCCCAGTACCGAAAGTCGACGCGCTACTGATAGGCTACCTCTGGCCCTGCTTGAAATGTTGAATATTTGATAACGCTAAAAATTATTTGAACATGCTTTTAAAAAAAATCCGACTTAGTATCTTATTTAAACGATCATTTATAAAATTACGTCACTTCAGGCTCTCCGTGTAACTGCTCTCTTTCAAATTTACATCCTGGTGTTCTATCGTTAGAAACATCGAAAAATTTCAAACCGCGTACAGAATTTTCTCTTGCAATAAATTTTTTAAAGATATATGTTGTAATGTAGGAACTAAAATTACTTAAAATGATTGTCAAATTTGTCACAAACGTCACAAATATTGTATCTAGTTTTAATAATACAACGCATATCACTGTGATTTTTTTTTCAACTTTAGAATGCATGAAGGAACCTTTATACTTATTCGAAAAATTAAAGGGCGTGATAGTGACTCACATACGGAAGTTAACATCAAACTTTTAGGTTTCTTCGGTAAAAGAGAAAAAAAAGGATATATCTGATTGTTTCAAAATATTCCGTCAGTACCAGGATGAAGTTTACTGAGTTAAACGAATACAACAAGCCGGCTGACTGAGGTTGAAAATTGAAAGGATTGAGGTATATGCTATTTGATGCATATGATCATCCATAGAGGGGGACAAGCGATTGTAGAATGGCTGGGGCGCTGTTTGGTCTCAGATTCTGTGGGTTCGAGACCCACTGTTAGCGTGGATGTTTGTAGCCATTTGAAATCGGCATTAAACTGTAAGTCTCGGACTAATTAACCCTTGTGTTGCAAAAGTTGACTGTCGTGCTCTCAACCAACCAACATAAGGATATCCTTCATCACACATGGCCAATGATAGTCATTTCGAGCCTCATTTGAAACCAATATCTGTATTTTGGAGTCATTGATGTAAAGACGTCGATTCTATTGAAAGAGACAAAGTCCGACCTGTCTAAAACTATTATTGCAGAGCGTTTCAGTCGCTGCGACGGTTGGGTGAGGCGTCGATTTCTTTTCTCTCGAGTTGTTTTCTAAATCTAAAATTTTCAAACTGTCACGTAAAGAATATATGGAATGTAGAAATATGAGGTGAAAATAAGAGCAAAAGTTATTCATTAAATAGTTAAAAGTTCTAAACAAATACAGGGTGTCCGGGCTAAAGGTACCCAAAAGTCATGACTTATTTTTACGGAACTACCCATTAGAATTTTTAAAAGATTATTTAAATAGAAAGAAAATCTCACCAAGTTTCAATATCAAATATAGATTTTGATCATAGTATCATAGATTTCGACGTGTGCACCTTTTGTAGCACGACTAACGTCTAAACGGTAATCCAATTCTCTCCAAGTGTTTCGTAGCATATCAGGCGTTATTAGACTTTTTTGTTTTGGGATCCATTAAATCAGTTGTGTATAAATAAAAAATTGAAACTGTAGATGAGTTGAAGAAGCGTATCATTCAAGCAATTCGTGTAATAACTCCTGATATGCTACGAAACACTTGGAGAGAACGGGATTACCATTTAGACGTTTGTTGTGCTACAAAAGGTGCACATATCGAAATCTATGATACTATGATGGAAGTCTATGATTGATATTAAAATTTGGTGAGAAGTTCTTTCTATTTAAATAAATTTTTTAAAATTCTAATGGGTAGTTCCTTAAAAATAAGTCATGACTTTTGGATACCTTTAACCCGGACACCCGGTATTTCTGCACTGAAACAAAATTTGTGTGGTAAGCTGAATTTAACGCGACACTTGGCCCTTTCCCCCCTTTCACATCATCAGACTATTGTTTTGTATATTAAACTAATATTAGGAAATCTGCTTCAGTATAAAGTAAGTTAATATCTGTGTTTAATTCTAATATCTCAATCTCTGGCGGGCGTATTAGATCACACAAATAAGTTTTTGAAAATAGTATCAAAGTATTTTTTTTTTCAAATTCCATATATTCATCGTTCCACCATTATGAAAACTCACTCCTCCTCAAAGATCAGTTTGAATGTGAAAAAGAAAATATTTGTTGAGAGATTTTTTAAAAGCTAAAATGTAGCATAAAAATTGGCTCGTCATAGAATGCCACTTTTAAGTCCATTGACCTGCAGCACGTATTTTTTCACAAAATTCTATTTAAGATTTCATTCGCAGTTGCAATGCTTTCCAATTAAATTAAAATAGTGATTCTTTTAAAACGGTCTTTCAAGAGCTCACTTGTTTTATAATGTAGTCTCGTTGTTTACTGGCTAATTTGTTTCTGTGGACTGAATTTATTCGTTCCCCCTGAATCAATCTTCGGTCTCACCCCTTTGCGGCAAGCCCCGTATTTTCACCGGACCCAAATAGCTTTGATGGATTACGGCATACAAATGCAGGGTAGAGGACACCAAAATTACCCCCTCTTTCTTAAAGCCGTCGAAATTAGTGTCAGCAGCTTAAATCACATCACAATTCATCCGACACGGATAAAAATCCAGGTACTCTTCGCATTGAAAACACAAAAGAGGATACACGACCTGAAACAGTGGAATTTGTCACGAGAACAAACAGCCTTTAGAATTTTTAGAGCATTGCACTCTCCCATGGCGCCAAGAATACTTTTCCTCGGTCCAGCAAACAATACCACAGACATTTCCACATAATCTTCTAGGTAAAACGCATTTAAATTATTTCGAAAAATAAAATACTTTATTGCAATAAAGAGAAAAAAAGTTGCATATTGGTTATAAAGTCTATTAAATACCAAAGGCGGTACATCCTTATGATAACTACAACTGGAAATCAATCTCGTAAAATTTCATTACGGTTTAATACATCCATTTAATATTACATCTTACAAAACGTAATCAATATGTTAGATGGAAAATATTTATAAAAATTTGTAAACGGTCAATGTATGAATACCCTGATTCGAATCTCTTAAAGGGGTTACCAACAATTTTGGATGATTAAGAGTTTGATAATGTTGATCTCGAATATGAAGCCGTAATACAATGCTTAGATTTCGTTGAACAGAACAACTATCACGGAGCACTCAAAAAAACTGTATGCCTTTTCTGACTCCAAAATGTCTCCTAGTGTAGGTATCTTATAAACATTCTGAATATACAGAAATTCATTAGAATCTAAAGGCTAGTTCTCTCCAATATGCAGGCACTCATTTTAGGATATTCTCCTGTTCATACCACGAACTTGTTGGCTACTTTATTAACGGAGCGCCCAATAGGTTCTGTTTTCCGACCATCTACGTTAAAGAGAACTTTTCTGCTCACTATTTTACTTGTTATGGTCTCCAATTTAAAAGTTACAACTAAAGAAAATCAGAAAATTTAAATTTTCTTTGTTTGATTCTGTCTAATGAAATAAAATAAATTAAAATCTTTCAAAGAAGAGATAATATAATTAATGGCTACTTTATAAATGAAATTGATAGTCATTGCTTTGCAGGAGAGCATCTCTGTATCAACCCTAGAGAGGTTATCATTGTTATGTTACATCCAGTGTTCAGCTTGTTAATACAGTGTTAATCATAGAGACACTATCGTTCTTTTTTAAGATTTACATTCCACTCCGAGAGAGAATAGTATGAGAACATGCTCGCTTTAGCCGGGATTTGAACCCCGCCCCACAAAGTAGTAGCTTACCACGCTAAGCCACCATACAAGGTGGGTGGCAATTAGTTTACCAATATAAATATTAAGATAATGACGAAATTAAATTCCCAATTAAATATCTTCGCGAGTAAAGAATGTTCAGTTTGGAGGGTGAATTAATATTTTTCTAGGATATATGGCTGGAGTCACAACAACTTCTAAGGCAATTTTTTGGCAATGCGTCTTCAATAAGGATTGGGTAAACTGTCTTTCATAACTCTTTAATACATTCTGTGCCGCACTGCCCCCCCCCCCTTCCCTTCACACACACAAAAATTTAATCCACATCCTTTTCAGACGTCGTTCCCCTGGGATATCTTGATTAGTCTGACAAGCATGTTTCGTAGTGAACCCACCGAAACTTGCTTTCTCGCCGCACAAAACTCATATTGTATTTAAATTTAAAACACTGTATGTTCAACAGTTACAGTAAACAAATCCGTGTAATGATCCTTGCCCAATTCAGTAAATAGAAAAATTAGAGTATTCTATTTTATTTATATACTTTTCTTTCTTTTATTGTACTAGGGCCTTCGCCCCTAGGCTCGCTACGTTCGCTCCTCTATTGTGGCTAATAGCGAGATACTCATACATAGGGGTGATTCTCGGGCAATGTAACAGCTTCCATCCATTTACTGTTGTTACCCTTAATGCGAAGAGCGTTTCATCACTGTTGAATTATCAGCTTTAAAATTCAATTTAAAAAATCGAAAACTTAAGATATAGACTTGAAATGAGGTTTATATGAATAAGAAAGCTTTCAGCTTCCAGATGATGTAAATATTTTCTTTCTAAGATAAAAACTCGAGGAGCATCGATATTACATCCACATAGGGGACGATATTTCTTGAAAAACTGTGTTTCATTTTTTGATAAAAATATTAGTCTGTTTTAAAATATTTTTAAACAAATGCGGTCTAGTTTGAAAGAGAAATGTCTATAGTCTTAGATTGAAAAAAGATCAAAATTTTACGATCATTTTTTGGCGACTTATCGTAATCTGAAGATTGAAAAAGTCAATATTTTCCCACAAAACATTAAAAAAAAACTTAAAGTCCGACGAAGATGAGACATGTCTTACTTTGGTGCCCCAATTTTTCTGCATCCATTGGTATCGCTCTCGACCCCATATCCCCAGCGGTATCGGAGGAGATAGCGTGACAAGCTTTTGACAGCGGCAGCGGGATTTACTTTTTTTTAGGATAGAGAGATGATGATTTTGGATTTGCTAAGAAAGTTAAATATTTTACATGGCACAGTGAGCTTATAAACTCTTTCATTTTACTTTATTTTGTAATAACTAATCTATTTAAATTCACATTTTAATTTCTTTTTTTTTTTACATGTATATTTTATTTTTATTTTTATTTGATTTATTTATTCATTTATTTATTTTTTGCGAGAGATACAACGTTGCCGATGAAATTATTGCAAAATAATCTCTATTGTAAATTGTCACACCATAAAGATTAGATCTTCGGACTGCAGTGCAACATTATCATAAAACAGATTTTATTATGGCAATTTACACACATTATTTTATTTTCAAAGACGAGCTTTTGTTGGATTTATTCTTGGGAAAATAATGATACTACTGAAGTCTAAAGGAGAATAGTCCCCGTTACAAATTTTTAGGATTGCTGCTTATTAGATACTTGCATAATATGGCATTCATTCAAACTCTCTAATTTATTTAATACCTAATTCGTGAGGAGAAGGGAATTGACTAACAGTTATATCAACGGACCCTTTGCATTTTCTTTTCCCGCGCTTGACGTTACTTATCATATTGCTCGCTGTGTGTAGTCGTGGGAAATTTTCAACCGTCCACAGCTTCCTGAATTCTCCCACAACTACCTGAAAACACTCTAATCCCACTGCAATATGTCCATTAGTCTAGGCCAATTTTCGATTTTCGATAAAGAGCTGCACTAAAATCAACATACATACCTCAAGTACATAAAGCGCGGATAAATGATTACAATTATATTTTAAAGGAAGGTAACGTCCTTTCTTGAAGTAGCTGTTCTTGGCAGATCGAGTATTTTTAAAGTAGTGGTAGAGAGTTCCAACTATCAAATCTTACGTATCTTTCACTTCACTTCTCTAGTTGTTATGGTCCAGGGGTAGCCAAGGTAAATAGTGCTAAGAGTCATTTGTCTTCATACTTAGAAAGAGCCAAAAACAGAAAAAGGTTATATTAAAAAAAAATTTAAGCATTGTTTTTTTCTAACGTTTTAATTAAATATATCATTTTACAGTCATTATAATAACTAATTTCCTAAATTCTTAAATAATTTTAGTAGATTTTATAATTATTTTTCCTTTAATTATTTTACGAAATTATTAAAATCTTGCATTTCAATGCAGATCGTAGCAGTTCAGTTAAATTTTGATTTATTAACATTGAGCTTTATTTATTTTTTATCGACCCTGTAGAATATAAGGATTCACAGCTATAATTTGTACCTAAAATGGAAAGTATTCGAAGTACCGTTAATTTCAATGGGCCCCGCTGGATTTAAAATTAAAAGAAAAAATATATACTACCAATTTTATGGTGTTATGTTCTAGATAGAGAAAAGCATATGAAGTAGAAAAATTTACTTTTAAAAATTCAGACAGCAATTTATATGATATTCTTCTATAAATTATTTGAAAAATTGATCACTGAACTAAGAGACACACACACACACACACACAAACAAAAAAAAAAAAAAAAGTGTTGAAGTGCCACAAGCGGTTTGCGAGCCGCAGTTTCGCTTTAATATTTTTTG
The DNA here is from genome assembly GCA_907164885.2 of Dolomedes plantarius. Lineage (NCBI taxonomy): Eukaryota > Metazoa > Arthropoda > Arachnida > Araneae > Dolomedidae > Dolomedes > Dolomedes plantarius. The sequence continues at coordinate 78,098,408 of OU015496.1, forward strand.
ATAAAATGAAAAATAAAATAAATATAAAATATTTTAAAGAAAGATCATTTACTATTCACGATAAAATACGCTTCATAAACAGAGGTAGTTATCATTGGAGTTTCAGAATTGTAATCACTAATCACGCATTATGACACGCACATATTTATGTATATATTATGTAAATGTATAAAATATAGTCAATAGGTATTCAATTTAAGATGAAAGTCGCTGTCGTAAAAATGAAAAGTTTCACAAGTTTCTCGTGTTTTCTGAAAATATAAAAAACTGCTTTATTTGAAAAATATTATTATCTCTATTTTCTGAGAAAATTTAAATATGTTGTTATAAACATATTAACTGAAACAAAGGAGGTAAAAACTGTTCGCTGTCAATGCTAAATAAATATTAATCAGAAAAATAAATAAATTTACTCCATGGGTGTCCTTGGTGTTAATATTCATATTCGAACTTATATTTGTCTGAATTCATTTTATAAAAAAAGCTTAAAAAATGGTAGGCATTAAAAATCTTCAAGTAAAAATTGGTTATGATCACTTTGAGAAGAAATATAGGTGAAGGGTTTACAAGGTTGGAGGGTGCACCTGGTATTAAGAAGAAAAATTTTAAAAGAAAATGCATAGTAATTTAATTAAAAGTTTAATTAATTTTGCATTTAACAGTTTGAACTATTTCGAAGAAAGAAGCGCTCAGCCTCTTAAATACCCTCTTGCGCTCATTCTCCGTGCTCCCAACAGTTAAATGTTGTATTAAATTTTAAGTAAAATATAAAGAATAGAATTTTTAAAAATACAACATTTATGTAACAGAATTTTTCATCTTCTTTAATTGGGAGGGAGGGGGGGGGGAGGGAAATTCTAAAGAGAAAAGTGTGCCTTAAGGAACCAATAAATCAATGGTTTACCGTATTTTCCGGCGTATAACGCGAGCCTACTTTTTTTTTAACTACATTTTTTAATTTTTAGGTATATTCTCGTATAACGCGCACTCTTTTCTTGACGAAGAAACCTAAAATGTACATGTGCGAAGCTCTTATCTTTTGAAGTTATTCATTCGAAGGATTTTCCCAGGCTTTCGAACGATGGTATATTGAATAGACAAACGATAACGGGAACAATATGAGTGTGAGGGAAATGCTTGAGGGAGTAAATAATTCTGCAAACAGGGGGTAATAACGCACTTCTGACGCGAAAGAATTCGGGGAATTGGGAGTCAGATGTTTTCTCTTTCAGAACTCTGAGAAACAGAATTCGATAATGTACCTGAAGATATAACGGAAGACGAATATGACGAACTATTCATGTTATCCGATAATTAAAATTTTTAAGTTCATACGGTATGTCATTTCTTTTAAATAAACAGCATTTAGGTACATGTAGAAATCTAATTTTTTTATGTTCATCTTTTCCTTATTTTTAAATCTTTCATTTTTATATCCGGCGTATAACGCGCACCCGTAAATTTCGATCTTATTTTTGTATTAAAAGTACGCGTTATACGCCGGAATATACAGTATATAAATAAAGCCTGTAAAAATCTCTTCATAGTACGTAGATATTCTTTTTATGAAGAAAATCACTGTCTGAAAAAGTGTATAGTTTCATGAGTTTCATATGTTTTCTGTAAATATAATGCACTATTCTGTCTGAAAAGTTCTTTTACATCTATTCTCTCAGTAACTCAGAAGTAAGATTTTAAACATATTAACACAGACAAAGCAGGAGGAAAAAAAAAAACGCCAGTTGAAATTATGAATAAAAAGCAGAAAACGATAAAATTTACGCAATTAAAGATTCTCTCTATTGCGTTCAAACAAACCAAAACAAATCTCACACGCGTCCAAGATTTGTTGCCAGGATAATTGCAAAAGGAGCTGTTGTTAACCCAGCCACAACCTAGACCGAAATTCGACATGGAAAATATTCACATTCGGTATTTTCGGATGACACGGAAGGAGAAAGACCTCTCCTCTCTCTCCTATCTTCCTATTCTTAGAAGCACCATGTTTCTCTGGACTCGAACGCTCTCGCAGACGATCTCTTCCTGTATCGGATTCTTGTAATTCGCGTCATTTGTTCTTGATCGTCTATTCAGCAAGGTAAGCAATCCCTTCTTATCCAACTTCAGATCTCGTGTTTTATCAATAGCAGTTGACAGGATCACGGCACTTGAGCAGGAACAACACGACTTGTTAAGGACTACAGCAGTGACATGGTAAATCTGATAACATAAATATTTTTTAGTGTGTGATATAGGTGTTTAAAAGCTGAGTAATCGGAAATATATATACTATATATATAAGCAGACACACCGAGAGACAGGAATTATATCTATTTCAATTAGCATCTTGAAAGCTTCTATGGTAGTTGTATTATAAATAAAAGCTTCGAAGAACTATATAATGATATTAAATGTATTTTTGAGGAAAATTTATAGGAATTAAACAGTAATTTTGGTAACAGTATTTACAGTTATTACTTCAAGCATCTGATTTTCAGGAAACTGTACTCTGAACGTTGAATTATTTGTGCGTACACGCACAAATTAGAGCATTTTTGATGAAAGAGAAATCTTATGTGTTAGTATTTTTCATTTTTAAGATGATATATTAATACTGATGTTAGAGAATACCAATGCTATAGACTAAGCTAATTTATAAAACTTAATCTTTAAATTAGAAATGGCTTACATTTTAGACCTTCCATCCTTTTAACAGATATGATTAAAATAACTCTTCAACACATAAAACTTCATAATCAGCGGCATGTATTTACCGGAAATGTATTATCATCAATTGACACATTAGATTGAGATGAAAGAAGATTATTTCAATTAGTCCACTCAAATAACTGTCAAATATAATAATCTTAAACATTTACTCTGGGACTGGCAAAGGGTCATTATGATTATGTATGACTGCTGTTTTTTTTCTACAGATGGGGATCCATTATAGTCTCAATATAGTAATCAGTTGGAAAAAAAAATTTTTAACATACGATTTTTTTTCCAGTTCATGGAAACTTTTAAAGCAAATTTGAAAATTTGTTTAATCCAATTCTTTTTTTAAAACAGGATTTATACAAACCTACCAGCCGAAAATTGATATCACCAATTTTTCCATTAGGCAATAATTTAAAAAAAAAGCATCAATTTAGTAGTCGAAATCTTACATAAGTATCTGTAGCTGCTGTAGAACGGCTCACTTATTTGGCACAGAGTAAAATACACAAGGATTACGCTACTATTCGACTCGTTGACTCCGAAAGTTGTGGCGGCATATCTCAGTCAGGTTTTTCCCAACACGGATTATGCATTCAACCACAGTGCATCGCACTTGAAAAAATTATCTGATAGCCAACCGGGGCCCCGTAGGCCGTATCTGGCCGTGTAGGGCTTTTTAAACGGCCCACGGCACTAAAGTAATTGAAAAGAAATATATTTTTAAGAAACGAAATACATCACTCAATAGTTCCATGCTCGACAGCACTTGTACGTGCGAAAGCGTCTTTTGCAACGTTTAATACATTAAGTCCAAAGAAAGAAGTGAACTTACAGTTAAAAATTTATCTCACCTCCTTCGTGTTTTGTCATTGGTAATCGATGTTGATTTTACTGCCCTTGCTGAATCAAATGCCCATCTGCAAGCATCTCATTAGATTTTTTTTCTACTTTCTGATTGTAAAGAAAACCGATTTTATGTTTTGTTTTGCAATATAAACATAGTTTTGTGAGTCAGGCTTAATTTCCTTTTGTTATAAGAAAACTGATTTTGTTTTGTCTAGTTTTTTTATATAAATGTTTTATTTTCCAAAAATCGATTGTTTTTTTTCATTGTATATCAGGGGTTTCAAAAAAAAAAAGCGATTCAAATTTCCGACTTTGAAGTTGATAATTTCAAATAGATTTTGTTTTACAAAGTTCCGTTCTGTATTTTTCGCATTAGGGCCTGTTCACATAGGAGTACGTTGCGTAGCGTTAAGGAAAATATGACGTCGAGACGAAAATAAACCAATCATAGGCCTCCAAACGATTAGCAGTGAAATTTTTAACGCCTATGATTGGTTTATTTTCGTCTCAACGTCATCTTTTCCTTAACGCAACGCAACGGACTCCTATGTGAACAGGCCCTAAATTAATTTTTCAGTGAGGAAATATGTTTATCAAGAAAGCGATTTTCTGGGAAGTCAATGATACAATTTTGCTGTATTATAAAGTATCCTTTTGTATGTATTAATATGTATTTTAAATGATTTAAATATAAAAAAATGTAAACTGTAGTAAATTATTTAATTAAGATATTTAATGCACCATGCAAATCCAAAATTTTGCAATTTCGCCTTTCCATTAATAGACATCGAAATTCGCTCCAAAATTACACTTGGCTCTCCGATTTATGCTTTTCTCAGGAGGCCCCCGAATTGTTTTGAATTGGCCACTCTTTAGGATATAGGCGATATCTTCTCTAAGCGAACGTTTAGGTACAACATTTGTTTGCATCACAACATTAGTATTTCAGTCAAGTTTCATAATCATAACGAAGATTTCGTATATATATATATATATATATATATATATATATATATATATATATATATATATATATATATATATATTATAAAAGTGAGATATTACTTTATTATAAATTGAACAAAATATAAGGTATTTCTACTTGTATTTTAAATCCCATACTCAGTATGGGATTTAAAATAATGGATGAGTAATCTTTATTTTACATGATATTTAAGATGTAATTCATTATATTATATATTATAAGATAAAACCCCTATTTTAATAACAATTCACAAATTAACATTAATGCATTTATTTAGAAGTGTTATATTTACCATAACAGTCAGGAAGTAGATAAAGAGATACTCTAAAGCTTCGATTTTTGAAAACATTGAAGGAGATTTTACATTTATACATCATTATTCCTATTTACGATATGCATATATCATTTTATCATAATGATTACATACATAGGCATATAAAATAAATATTTAATGCTAAAACTTATTAAAAACTTTTCAATTAAATAAATATATTCACGTATGTCCGTTTTCCCGATAATTTCGGGCGTTTCCGGAAAACTTTAAATGCTGTGTATTTAAATCATTAAACTGATATATATATATATATATATATATATATATATATATATATATATATATATATATATTGATTTATTTATACATTTATTTATTTATTTATTTTTTACTATATTTTCAGGAGTAAATATAAGTTCATAGGATAATGAACTTTGTAGAAATATTACCTTAACGGAAGCAACACAGGATTTACAGGACAGAATAAATTTCTCTTCGTAAGTATATGTTTTCTTGGGAATTTTCTTCCTTTATTAATGCTTTTAAAAAGTTCACATTCTCTTAAAATTGAGTTCATTTAATTAAATCATTTAATCTTTTAATTTTAAACTAATAGCACTCAGATTTTAATGCATACGCTGGATCGCAGTCTAATAATTTTGGTTCCGTATTTTACGTATGTTTACATATATATATGTGTGTGTGTGTGTGTGTGCGTGTGCAAATTTACAGAGAGAAAGTGAGCGAGCAAATTTTTTATAGCAAATTGGAATATGGATCTTTCTTTGAACTAGAAAATGCTCTATGCACGTAAGCAAACATTTTAAAAATTTTCCTTTAGATTGGATTTGTTTGTTAATTACACATTATCAGTTCGTTTTTTAAGTGAAATTGTGTGTTTGTGTGTTGAGCTCATTAGACTATTAAAATTATTGGTATATTGGTCTTTCTCTTTTTTAGAAAATGCACTTTTGTATGTAAGCAAGCATTTTCAAAAATTTCCTCCTAAATGGATTTGTTTGTGAATTACAGATTATTAGATCTTTTTTAAGTGAAACTGTGTGTGTGTGTGTGTGTGTTTAACTCATTACGTTATTAAGATTATTGATATATTGGTCTTTCTCTTTTCTTGAAAATGCTCTTTGAACATAAGCAAACATTGACAAAAATTTTCTTCAGAATGGATTTGTTTGTTAATTACAGATTATCAGTCTTTTTTAATCTGTTTTTTAAGTGAAATTGTGTGTGTGTATTGAACTCATTATATTATTAAAATTATTGGTATATTGGTCTTTTTCTTTTCTAGAAAATGCTCTTTGTATGTAAGAGAAAAAATTTCAAAAATTTCCCCCAGAATGGATTTATTTGTTGATTACAGATTTTCAGTTCTTAGCCTTTTTTAAGCGTTTATTTATTTTTTTTTCAAAGTGAAATTGCGTATGCGTGTTGAACTTATTTGATTACTGAAAATTTTTTTCTCAAACTTTGAATATTGGGGACTAATAGGATGATTGTTCGTTTATATATATATATGTGTGTGTGTGTGTGTGTGTGATGACCCGAATGGTCATCTGTTGTTAACAAATACATCGTGGTCGAAACAATAATAAGATTCGAATATAATGAACAACGCAGTTTATTGCAGCCAAAACATCACCTTACAGCATGGCGTCCAACTCCCATCTGCTAGACCAGGGGTGACAAACTCGCGGCCCGCGGCGAACATTTTTGCGGCCCGGCCAATATATTGGCACACAATAATCTCTCTATTCTAAAAGAAAGTAACTGGCGCTGCCGCAGCCGCAGCCGCCGCCGCCGCTGTCAAAAGCTTGTCACGCTATCTCCTCCGAAACCGCTGGGGGTATGGGGTCGAGACCGATACCAATCGATGCAGAACAATGTGGGGAAGAAAGTAAGACATGTCTCATATTCGTCGGACTTTTAAGTTTTTTTTTTATTTTATGTTTTGTGGAAAAATATTGACTTTTTCATGTTCAGATTACGATAACTCGCCAAAAAAGGATCGTAGAATTTTTTTTTTTTTTACAATCTAAGACTACAGACATTTCTCCTTCAAACAAGACGTCATTTGTTTAAAAATAATTTAAAACAGACTGATATTTTTATTAAAATTGAAAACTCACTTTTTGGAAAAATTGATGCGTTTCGAGATATATAAATTCGATGCTCTCAGACTTATTATGTTACAAAGAAAATATTTATATCAACTGGAAGATGAAAGCTTTTTCATTCATATAAACTTCATTTCAAGTCTCTATCTTAAAATTTCGATTTTTAATTGAATTTTAAAGAAATACTTCAAAAAAAATCTTCTCATTCACTTCCTTTGAAAGAAGATCCAATTTTTCACCCATTCATCCATTTCGCCGGGCTTCATCCATTTCGTCGAGAGGGGGGGGGGAAGCTTCAACTGTAAACAAAATGAATGACTCAATCGCTGTAAATAACTATTGAGTCATTCATTCACTTGATTCACCAGAGGAGCGAGCGTAGCGAGCCTAGGGGCGAAGCCCCTAGTATATATTAAAATACCGAAGCAGAATTATAATAAGATAGGAAGAATTCGCTAAATGTTTTCTTAATTATACTCTTTTTTTTTGCAATTATTAAACAAAATGCGTATATTTATGTTGAATATACTGTAATTAGGTAAATAAACATACGTTTGTATTAATATTGATTTTTTTTGCGGCCCACCTATAGTTAAACCTTGTTTGTTTGGCCCAGGTTAGCCTTTGAGTTTGACACCCCTGTGCTACACGAACATCGAAGTAGCTGTAAAACGGGTTGCCAAAAATTGGCGAGGTAGGTTAGTATATAAGAAAGGAGTAAAGAACGGAAAGGTTACCATAGAGAGAGAGCGAGAAGTCGGATTACAGGCGATTAGAGGTGGTTAAAATTTATTACTTACACTTACACACACACACACACACATATATATATATATATATACAGTGCTCGATTTCTAGAAATAGAGGTGCCGTAACTGTAGCCTTCCGGGGTGTGTGGGGTATATTCCAAATTATATATATACTTAATATGATTATAATATGATATGATATTATAATATGATTTTAACAAAATTTATTTCTTTTATAATATAAATGTTTTTTTTCAGTGTTTTTAATTGCATAATCACGCTGTGAAAGAATCACGCTTTGGATCTTTTATTTCTTGTCTTTTATTGCATAACCTAGTCTTGCTTGTCTTTTATTGTATAACCCAGGAAAAACAATCCATTGTAGAATTATATTTCTTCCATATAATTCTTATATGCATTTAACATTTTAATTTTTATTAAACAATTCTGTGATTATTTCAATAGCAGTTCAGTATTAAAAAAACCTAATGTTTAAGTATTAACTTGTATAACCTAGTTAAATATTTATCTAATAAAATGACACCAGAGGAAGTCGTTCTTTTCAATTGCTTTATTAGTTTCATTTAATTTCTTAATAAAGCACTCAATTGTAATCAGAACCGAAAGATGGCGCCACGGCCTAAACCCTCCCGTGATTATCTCAAAATTAGAATCCAACTAACTCTAAAACTATTGAAGTAACAGATTAAGTGTACGCAGAAAAAATTATCAGTTTTTAAAGCTCTTTCCAAATATGTAACATTTATGTACTTTCATGAAAAAAAAAATACCATTTTCAAATATTCTCAAATATGGCTGAAAGACGTCTGAGAAGCTCTTCCATTTCTGGACTTCCCCCTTCAAAAATTGTTGGTTTTTATTAATTAAAAATTAATGGTAATAAAATTTAAAATTCGGGCTTCGAGGTGCACATCTTCAGACTCTTCACAATCCGTGTGCCAAATTTCACAGTTGTAAGTTTTATAGATACGTCTGTAGCCCGCACACACGCAAACATTTGCTTTTATTGATAAGATATATATATATATATATATATATATATATATATATATATATATATATATATATATATATATATATATATATATATATATATATATACACTCAAGAGCCAAAACATTATGACCACCTGTCAATAATGAGTTGGCCCACCTTTGGCGCGCAACACAGCTTCAACCCGCCTTGGCATGGATGCCACAAGTCCTTGGTAGATGGCCGGAGACAGATTGTACCAGATGTTTAAGCAACGGTCACGCAAATCCGAGATATTGCGAATTGGTGGTCTTTGAACTCTGAGCTGCCGTCCCATGACATCCCAAATGTGTTCTATCGGATTGAGATCCGGTGAGTTAGGCGGCCAGGACATTAACTGGAATTCAGCATCATGTTCCTGGAACCACTCCAACACAATTTTAGCCTTGTGACACGGGGCGTTGTCCTGTTGGAATATTCCATTTCCAGCTGGAAAAACAGAGGCCATCTAAGGGTGCAACTGGTCCGCAATGATGTTCAGATACCCTGTAGCATTCATGGTTTGCTCTACCACAACCACGGGTCCCAGAGACGCCCAAGAGAACGTCCCCCAAAGCATAATACCGCCACCACCGGCCTGTGTATGACTTACTGTACATTGAGGGAGCAACAGTTCGCCTGGAAGACGGCGTATCCTGACACGGCCATCGGCGTGATGAATGACAAACCGTGATTCATCTGACCAGGCAACTCTCTCCCACTGATCCATGGACCAGTCGCGATGTTCCCGGGCCCAGCGCAGGCGCAGTTGGCGATGACGCTTGGTCAGCAAAGGCACACGAGTGGGACGTTTGCTGCGTAGCCCCATATCCAACAGTGTCCGCTGAACAGTGTGCTGCGATACTATTCTACTTGGCCCTGCATTGTATTGGGCTGTCAGCTGAGCCACTGTCTGGCTCCGGTTTTGCTTCACCATGCGAGACAGTCTCCGACGACCTTTTTCTTTGATAGCGTGTGGACGTACAACACCATGTCGTCTACTGCTGGTTTTACAGTCATTCATCCACTTTGCATAAGTACTAACAACTGTAGGTCGCGAACAACCCACGAGTCGTGCAGTTTCGGAAATACTTGTTCCGAGCCTTCGAACCATTACAATCTGCCCTCTATCAAAGTCGCTTAGATCCGCAGCCTTTCCCATCACACACAGAAGTAAGTGAAAGAATGATTCTTCAGACTCTCCAGCAGCAGTTAAATACCACTTCCACTTGATCACGTGCCTTCCACGTCATCCAGGCGAATTCATTGCAAAATGTAGGGGTGGTCATAATGTTTTGGCTCTTGAGTGTATACAGTGGCGTGCGCAGGCGGGGGGGGGGGTTGATGGGGGTTATAACCCCCCATTGGTTCTGATTACATATATTATTTAATTAGGTTTAAGCTTTGCACTGATTGCTCAAAACTACTCTTTCATAGTAACCCCCCTCCTTAGAAAATTTCTGCGTACGCTGCTGTATATACATATATATATATATATATATATATATATATATATATACAGAGGCTGTTCGCACATTTTTTAGACGATTTTGGTAAACGGTAATAAAAAATCGTTTGCTGCAAAAGAAATAATTGCAATTGTACTATATTTTTAAAAATCAAAATTATCGTCTGCGGCTTGAAAGTTTTGTTTTTATTCAAAATGGCGTTTTTAACAAAGCAGTGGTTCGAAGGCTACATTTATGCTCTTTCCGAAGAGAAATATGCATACTCCGTTATCCAAAAACGATGTGAGAGTCATGGTTTTGTGATATCTAAAGCGTCGATAGGTAATATCGTCAACAAGAAATAAAAAAAACGTCAAATTGGAGCCTAAGTGGGACAAAAATTCCAAACAAGTATCCAAGGAAAAAACGGACATCTTCGACTATTGCAAAGGTACGTTGTTTAATGTTAAAAGAAAATACCCCTAGTCAAAGGACAGTTGCAAAATCATTAAAATGCTCGGTGTCCACTGTAAACAAAATGATAAACGTTGATTTAAATCAGGGGTGGCCAACCTTTTTGGGAAGAGTGCCACTATCTGAAAAATAAATATTATGCGTGCCACTTCCAACTTTTCCAGCATAGAAAAAATGTAATAAGGTGCGCTGTTATAGGGTAACTGTTATAGGCTAAAAGGTGCATATATTCCTGCGCTGTTATTTTCTGTAGCGTATGAGTAGGGTTTTTACAGATTTTGACAAATTATTATTTTTTCAAATTTCTTAATTTTTCTATATGTCTCCGCGTGCCACTGTAAAAACGCCGCCGTGCCACACTGTGGCACGCGTGCCGCGGGTTGGCCACACCTGATTTAAATCTTAAGAATGCGAAAAAACGCAATGTTCATCGTCTTCTTCCAAATCATATCGCTGAACGCAGGGCACGCTGCAGAATTCTATATGAGAAACACTTATCCAACGAAAAATGGAAAACATTTATCACAATAGATGAATCATGGGTGTATTTAAATGATTGCAACAAAAAAAAGAGCCATTTATTATCATAAAAGGGGAGACAAAAATTTAAGTACATGGTTCAAAGAATCGAAAGAAAGTTTTTCTAAGGGATTCATGATTGTTGCTGGTTTTTCGTATAATGGCAAGTTAAAAATAGAGTGGAAAAAAATGTCAAGATTAACTCCAAATACTACCAGGAACATATTTTATCGCCAATTTTTCTGAATAAAATACCATCGCTTTACCCACAGTGCCATCAATCTGCGAGACTCCATCAGGACAAAGCTAGCAGTCACACATCAAAATCCACTGTAAATTTCCTAAAAGAAATGGAACAAAAAACTGGTATCAAGGCCATACCCTTCACTGATATCCCTACTAAATCTCCGGATGTATCACCTATGGATTTTTGTGATTTCGGACTTTTAAAATCTGCATTATCCAAACGTCGTCACAAAACCCTTACAGGACTCTGGAAAGCTGTTCAGGAGGAATGGGATAGAATACCTCTTCTGACACTTCAAAAGGCATTATTATCCTGGAAATTGCGGTGTCGAAAGATAGTTCAGAATAAGGGATGTCAAACAGAACATTTAAAACACAAGAATTTTATGTAATTTAGTTTTGTGAATACAATATACATCGTCTCTGTGTATATATATATATATATATATATATATATATATATATATATATATATATATATATATATAAATCGATTGCTTGTATATGCTCCGAATGATTGGACAGTAACAAAGGAACTTTCTTTTGCCGTTAGGTGAATTTTTACTAAGTGTACCTTTTACACTAATAATACTCTATTAAAGCAAGAGCAAATGCATTATACTGAGTATTGTATTATGGCTAAATATTTTTCTATTTTGCTCTAAAGATCCCTCTGACCACATAAAAACTCAGATAAATAAATTAATTTACGAGTACATTCGCTTTGGTATTGTGTCATAAGTACATTGATTAAGCTACTGAGAAAAAATATAAAAATCGGGTCATAAAAGCTGATCTAAAGGCACCTTGCGGAATGTTCTAATGTTAATGAAAGTTTTTACATTTTAAAATAGGATCATATATCAATGAATGGGAAATCAGAAATCTTATTTAAAAAGGGAATAACTGGTAAATAATAATTAGGGTGAATAGCACCTTGTTCAAGACAGGGCTTATATGTCTTATAAATATTTAAGACACCTAAAATATCAGGCCTTAGCTAAAAAAAGCAAGCCTTAAACCTTATCAGTCTTCCTGTACACAAAGCAACAGTTGTTCGCGTGATCTGAATTCCTAACTTTCCAACCCTGACCTAAAGCCAGGTACATTCATCACATGAATGAGAAAGCTCAGACTACCTGAGTTACCAGGCACTGCTCCAGAAATTGAAGAAAATTAAAAGCTAGGAATATGGTAATGCAACTGATTCATCGTGGATTCAAATGAGAAATTCTTTTCAAAGTAAATACTGTGTATCAAATAAAAATCCCGGCTGGTCATGAACACGAAAGATAAACATTTTAAAACGGTGAAACCTCAAAGATTACTAGGTTATTCAAGAGAAATTTTTGAAAATGGCAGAACCATAAGTCTTACTTGACAGTGATCCAAAAGTTTTTTCCAAATAACTCAAGGTTACTAAATTCGGAGCATACTTAATCTGCCCAAGGATGCAAATCTCCTTTTTTTATATTTGCCTTCTGAAGCTATTAGATTGCGATTATGTTTTGGTACAGATGAGTTTTTGCGATTGTAGGTTTGGATATTTAAACGAAGAACAAAGAAAATTGTGGGTCGTGTTATCTTTTGAGTTGGGGAAACAAAGAAGTCATTTCTTAATAAACAAAAGAATTATTTATTTTGCCTAAAATAAATGGAATTATGGGGTAGGTATGCATTCACTTATTTCAATATTTAACACAAAATGTTACAAATGTATTTCATTATTGATATGGTATGCAACTGACACGGAAGCGAAGCTATAACCAGAAAAGGGTTTGGGAAGGCTGAGTACCTCTGACTTTATTAAAACAATATAAAATAAAAAGTTTATTTACTCTTATTTAATTAATATTCTTATTCGTTTTTATAATATTTACTATAATTGCACTTTTTGATTCATTAACTTTTTTCTTGTAAATACACTTTGTAAGTAAGCAAACATTATCTTTATCTTGAGCGTTTAGATCACGAGCGTATGTTAATTGAATATTATAAGTTTTTGGACGCTTTTAAACTTTTTACGAGAAACTTATCTCTGAAAATTTTTGAAACTGAAAATTCACTACTAGTATGTTTCTGAATAGGGATTAATAGCAGAACGCAATTGCCAAAACTTATACCACTTTTCTACAATTTCTTATTTTTTCTTCGCCGGATTTCCGAAATTGAAAAGCGGTATTGTAACTATAATCAACAAAATTCAAAGAGAAAACGGAGACTAAACATACTAGTAACAATAGTAATCAGGGTCTGACTAAGGCAGGGGCATACAGGGCAGTTGCCCCGGGCCCCCACATCAGAGGGGGCCCCCAAATCGAATAGAAAGTTTATTTTACATTTCCTTTTTAATGAACTTTTTAAAACAAAATATCAGTACAGTGTAAAATCCGTCAGTTTTATATTAGCTTCTTCATTAATATATCGTATGAACACAAATCTATATTTCGTTAATCCATGGCTTTCTAGGGCGGAATTTAGCTGAATTCCGCCCTAATGTCAGCAAGGATATGAATTTTTTTATGTATGTTTTTCTTTATTTATTGTTATTATTTTCAGAGTCTGCAATAAATAAGGTTTAAAAAGATGTAAACGTTTAAGAAATCACTCAATACAAGAAATTAATGCAAATATAGACGTTGATGTAAGAGTGGATACAACAATTGCAACATCTACAAAACAATCAGCTAATAGGCCTGATATTGTTATTCACGATAAAAAAAGAAAAGAAATAATATTTATTGAAGTTGGTATAACAAGCCCGGATCAAATGCAAATTGTTGGGAATGAAAAATCAAGGAAATATAACGGATAAATTTAAATAGCATTTTTGTCAAAATTTGGCTCTTCAGATGTGCTATATCCCTTTTAATGATGGACATAGAATTGTCAGAAAATCAATAAAATGGACAGAACAATATTTCGTCTGACCATTGGAGGGGGGGGGACTTTATAGCTATTTTAGGTTCTTGTCAATTTTCTTGTTATATATCCATAATGAGGAGAAAAATTTAAATACCTCCATAAAGTTCGGTTCTTCATTACTGAAGTAGTGAAGCAGAGGGGGTCCCCCAAAGAAGTTTTTGCCCCCGCCCCCAATTAGACTAAGTCGGGCCCTAATAGTAATTGCTGAAAAATAGTAAATGTTTCATAAACAAAAGTTTCAATTTGAAATTGAGTGTGTGCACTCTAATTTATTTGAGTGGTTTCAATTTTCTTGATTGCTACTAATCACCTCAAGACTTCGCTTGTCATTGTTTAATCTTGTTTTTCTGACGAGTGCCTTTTTCAGAGGGGCCGTAGAACATTTCATATTTAAAGTTATTTATTAACCTAAATTTTTAAGATTGATAAGGAAATTTTAGTTAATATTTCAGTATTCAATACATAACATTATAGATGCTCGGAAGCCTCCTTTATAAAGTGTTGACGTTTCGTTAATGCATTTTTACACGTTTTATGAAGCTCTTCTATGATTCATTATTAGATATATCTCACAAGAAAGAAAAATCTTCCCCTTTTCTTTAGAAACAGATTCTGACTGCTGTATTAGGTTAGAGCAGCATTTCTCATCCAGATGGCCGTTATCCCCAGGATCGATTTTATCCCCCCCCCCCCCGGGGATATATAAGGGGGGTTACAAAAGGTCGCCAACAAGGCAGCTTAATAGTTTGAACTAGTTACTTAAGAAGTTATTTACTATTACTGTTATTAAATTTTGGCCTAGGAGGGGGGTGGGGTCGCAAAGTTAAATTTATTTTACTTTTTTTTTTGGGGGGGGGGGGTAAAAAGTGTAGAACCGCTGGTTTGGACGATGAATAGATAATAAAATTAATGTATGGGTGGAAAGGTATGTTAATATATTCCAAAACATTTTTATCCGAAAAGATCATCTTCGTGATACACAATAAAATACCAATTAAATGCGTTTATAATCCGTCAATCCGTTTGTTCAACCCTTCCTTAACACTCATAAAAATTAAAAACAAAAAAATTAAAAACAAAAGTTTAATTGGAAGTTTCTTTAAATAATTTCTCTGAATGTTTAATATAATTAAAAAAAACTTAAAATTAAGGAAAGCAACTTGATAAATAATGGGACAAACTTAGTAGTGATATATCTCTTAAGCTGAATAAAGACGGAAGTGGCAATATTTTGTCACCATCAACATGGTGTGATGGATGAGCAGTAATTAGTCTTACCACTCACTGTTTTACGCTCAACGGTTATGCTTGACACTTCATACAGAAGAACGCTTTGTTACTGTTCAATCTATCCCGAAACAAAGTGATTACAAAATAGCGTTACGTCTACCTCTTTCTTCTAGAGATTAGAAAAACAATCATTCTAATTTTTTTTTCTTCGGGGGCGGGAGGTTATGTCATTGACAACTAAATATCTTGCCTTTCAATTACTTCAGGCTTTACGCAGGCACCTGAAACTTCCTTAAAACAGAAAGAGATCAGAACTTAACTCGTTTTCTCAGAAGCAAATTCTAGAAAATTTCCAGAATCCGAGTTTGTATCCCCTTAAATTTCTTCGTAATTAAATTTGTTAAATTTAATGATTTTTAATCAGATTTTCACTGTAATATTAGCAACTTTGGTATGTGAAACAGATATGCAATTAGGAACTATATTGTTTAAATAAAATAAACAAAGAAAAACTTAATCTCCTGTATCAAATTTTTAACACTGAAAAGCATTTTACTTCAAAATTCTAAAAATTTTCAGCTCTATATATTTAATTTGTCTTCCCATATTTACAATTCTATCAAAATTATTAGACTCCAATACTAGATTGTTCAATTCCCCCTGCCCCCTAGAAATACCAATTTATTAGCAAGGTTCATCCGAAAAGTTTTCGAACTAAGCTCAGAAAACCACAGTTCTTATTCTTTTATTTGTAAACCACCGTGATTTAGAGAAACATATTTGCTTTTATTTTAATTCACCTAGTTTATGAGGGTGTATAGGGATATCATACATACGTATACTAAGAAATTTCAGTCACAATTATATATCTGTAAATGACATCTCTGACTGACCTTCATACTCGAGCATTCTGACGAAGGCCCATCGCCCCTCTCCTAATTCAATCAAGTAGATACAAACATAGCATTAAAAATCAATTATATAAGACATCTGGGATTCCTATAT
Source organism: Dolomedes plantarius (assembly GCA_907164885.2). Lineage (NCBI taxonomy): Eukaryota > Metazoa > Arthropoda > Arachnida > Araneae > Dolomedidae > Dolomedes > Dolomedes plantarius. Next base: position 78,114,994 of record OU015496.1, read on the forward strand.
GATTATGTATATGTTAATGGCTTGTAATCATGTTGTTGTTGTTGTAGTTTCTAATGCCCCCTGGCCGGAATTCATTCCTGACCGGGTCCATATAAGCTAGCGGGCTGAGGGGTGAAGCTCGGTTTATAACGCCACCACAAAGGTCTACCGATTTAGCCAGGTGCCACCGCAATTTTGATCGAGCACCCCCAGGGGCGGCATCCGGGGGGATCGTACCCTCTTCCAACCTCTCTGATCACATAGAGGGACTTCCGGGGCTACGGATTTAACGTACCCATATCCGGCCTAGGCACGGGGGTATTTAACGGCGCTTGTCGGGATTCGATCCGAGCACCCTCTGCACCGAAAGCCCACACGCTACCGCTAGGCCACCTCGAGCCCCTATAACACATGTTATAGAGCATTATTTCAGTTCTAGTGCTAAGATAGCCGATAAAAGCATACGTAAGAAATTGTGAAAGAGGGAAACAATTAAGTGTAGCGCAAGTGGAAATAGTTTTCTACCTTGCCAATATAAACTGGCAAAAATCCCAAACTCTATATCTGGCATAAAAAGTTCCGTAATTTGAAAACAAAATTCCAGAGCATTTTCAGGCTTTCCAGAACCCATGGGAACCATAAGAGTGAGAGACAGTACGGCACACGTTAAGACTGGTTAAGGGCCTGTTCACATAGGAGTCCGATGCGTTGCGTTAAGGGAAAGATGACGTTGAGACGAAAATAAACAAATAGGCGTTAAAAATTTCATTGCTAATCGTTTGGAGGCATACGATTGGTTTATTTTCGTCTCAACGTCATCTTTTCCTTAACGGAATGCAACGGACTCCTATGTGAACAGGCCCTAAGAATCATATGCTTTTCCAAGAAGAAAATGTATTTACACGTTAGTAATTATCTTAAAAATTTCCTGTAGTACATGATTAGGTATCAGAGGTAGCATTACACACCCAAAGAAATTAAAAGCGTTCCGTAAACTATATATCTATTATTCTTTTTGACGCAAAATTTATTTATTGAAAACATTCCGACAATCGTTGGTCTGACCATTTTGTACTGCGAATATTTACTTATATGTCTGGTAACCATTAACAAAATGACCTGCACGATTTGAGGATCGCTTAAAACATTCAAAACACGACAAGGATGTAGAGTTTGATGCTAGGATTATTCCGAAAGAGGAACACAGGATTGTCGTACACAGAGTAATTAGATTGTACTCAATATCCAATGTGCTATTAAAAAAAATTATATATTTTAAAGATATCTTTACTTATATAAAAGCCTAGAGTAGAAAAAGTGTAGGTAACCATTCCGGGACGGACCAAGTCGAGAACATCTTAACATTGCGACGCCATTTTCTGAAATTTTTCTTGAAAAATAATACCACAAAAGTTACATATTTTGAAAGCCCTTTAAAAAATATGAAAATTTCAAGTGAACACCCTAGCTCAAAACCGTTTAGTTTTTGAAATATCTTCAAATTAAAGTATCCATTGAAAAGAATCATTTATTCAATTGAGTCATTCACTTGAATTTCGAATTCATTCTACTCCATGGTTTTTCATATTCCCTTTAAATAACTACATTTTTAATGTTTAATTTTAATGTTAATTAAATTGTGTTTCACGTTTTATTTTTGTTTTATTTTATTGTTGTTTACTGCTGTTTACAACAATATCATGTTTAAGTATCGTTTTCAGCAATGCCTGCTGTGTGGTGAGTCATTCACTTTTGAAACAGTTTTGGTTTAGTTTTGATTTAGTTTAGTTTTGTTTTATTGTTTACTGCTATATAAGTACAGTTTTCAGCAATGCCCGATGAAAATGATGAATCACCTCTTGAAACGCTGATCAACATTCCGTCATTTTTGACGGGGGTTATATACTAGTATATTATAAACTCTTACTTATTAAAAATTATGCTGTATTAGGGAACAGAACAAGAAAAACTTCAGACAGATTGGTATGGGATTTTCGTTGATGGGGGATAAATGTCGAGGATACAAGGCTATGGCTTCTTAGGTAACCACTGAAGCGTCAAGTTTATGTTGTCCATAGTTGTCAAATAATATGGTCATTTCATTCTGTTGCCTACACTGCCCTCCTTAGCATAAGACGTATCTCGATTTTTTTTTCTGAGAAAAAAAAAGACCGAGATATGGGCAATTCCCTTAGGACTTCAACAGTTTTTTGAGATACATCTTATTTCTTTAATGATTTTCTACTATTTCTAAATAAGATACGGCCTCCTGGCTTAAGAATAATGTCAGGTAGCTCACAAACAAGAAAAACCGTAAAAATGGAAAAAAAAAAAATTGAGATACGTCTTTTATGCTTAGGAGGGCAGTACAGAAGTTTACTTTACTTTTATTTTTTAAACTTTCTTTAAGTGGTCTCTTTTGTAGAAACAAATAATTTTCATCGAGTTTTCAACGTTCATCGGAGAGGGAGTTTTGTTAGTACATTCCTCTCTACTGTCTCAAATTTGAATGATAAATGAGTATACTCTAAAAAGTTTAATACAGTTATATAAAGTTTACTCGAAAGATATTTTTTGTAGGATTATATTATATATTCGGATGTATTCATGCAACGCAATAGCTAGAGGAAATGAAAATTGGTCTTGTAAATAAGACGAAAAATAACATTAAGGCTATTTTTATTATTTGTCGATAATTTTGCATAAAAAGATTTTCCATTGCAAGCGTTTAAGCGTTATAAAGCAGTTGCATGCAGCATGTCACGCCTCAGCTCGGGCAAAACGTTTGTAGGTAGTTAAACGCATTGATTACTAAAACTAATATAGAAGAGCATACAGCGTTCCAAGTGAAAAACGCATGGCATCCATTTTATGCCCTCAGTTTTTCACGTGGTTGCGCCAGTAACGTCGAATGAAACTGCGTCATTTGGAAACAAGTTCGCGTGAGCTCATTAGAGCTCATTAGGGCCTGTTCACATAGGAGTCCGTTGCGTAGCGTTAAGGAAAAGATGACGTTGAGACGAAAATAAACCAAAAAATTTGGTTCAAATCATTAAAAATTTCATTGCTAATCGTTTGGAGGCCTATGATTGGTTTATTTTCGTCTCAACGTCATCTTTCCCTTAACGCTACGCAACGGACTCCTATGTGAACAGGCCCTTAGAGTCAGTGATGTAACTACGTTATATGGGCCACGCCCGCCAACGTAGATGTGCATAGTAATTGACCAATGGTTATAAAGATGAAAGCAGATAGGTTGAAATTTGGATCTGGGAGAATGAACAAAAGTGATTTGTACAATAGAAGGAAGTTTAATGTTAATATTGGGAGCAATGCTCAAAGAGCAGTGCAAGCAAAGAGAGAGTTAACTTAATAAAAGAAATTGTCTACAAAAGTAGAGCAAAAAGTTTACTTAGCAGTAAAGTTGAATTTATAATTAATAATTAAATTTTATATAAAATAAGAGAAAAATAAGGGGAAAATATATAAAAATTAATAACAGAGAACGGCTCTAGGCCGTTTTCTGTTCGCAGGGTCATGTTCGCGTGAATTAGGGCCTGTTCACGTAAGGAGTCCGGTAGCGGAAGCGTTAAAGTATTGAAACATATTTAACCAATGACAAACCTCCAAACGATTAGCAACGAAATTTTTAACGCCCATGACTGGTTATATCGGTCTCAGCGCCATTTTTCCTTTTACGCGTCCGCTACCGAACTCCTATGTGAACAGGCCCTTAGCCTGCATGTTTGGGAGCTCAAGCATGTTTTACGTCAACCTGTTTGTTAAAAAAAGTGTTTTCTTATCAAATTCAGTACTGCAGTTTTCATGACCTCAGATTTTTTTTGCACCTTCACCCAAGGCCGATGCGCCACGTGTAGGCTACATCCGCTGAAGAGCTCTCAACAATATATCTCTCGTAAAAATAACATAACGTAAAAGAGACCAAACTGCGTCAACAACGACCTACATGTTATCAAGCTATTTCAGGTTTTTCGTATTCTCAAGAGACCTTTTTTCTGCCGGGGCTTCAGTTTTTTCTTCAGTATTTTTATAAAGGAAGTATGCTTAAAAACGTTCGGTAATACCTAAACGGAAAGAAAGTATCTGTTTTGGTTTTATGAAAACCTAGCTCATAAGCTGCGTATGATGATAGTTCCATTACGATATAATTTAAAATAAATGGGACCCAGCTGTAGTTATTCCAGACCAGCACAATTTTTTTTTTCTCCCTGAAATAGATTGGCGGCGGATAAACGTCAAAGCATCCAGCTAGTCCTTAGAAAAAAAAATTAACATTCTTATTCCGATAAAGAACTGTATTAATAAAATAATCATAAATATTTCTTATAAATTTATTATAAATTATCTGTAGAAAAGAAATAAATTTTTTTCTCGTTGAAAAATTTCAAACCTGGGATTCAGACGGATTTGCATACGTGAAGTTGTATAATTATTCAGTCTATATCGATTGTTTCAGTCTGTATCGATTGTATCAAACGTAAGGTAAAAACTAGCTTAGACCCCGACATGACGCTTACTGAAAAGAAAATGTTAAAAATTCTGCGTTGCAGGCTAATGTATTATTCCCTTTTTAATTGTTTTTTAAACCTAAATCAAATAATGTCACGTTCAACCAAGGTCTAACTCTGTCAGGTTAAATTTTTGGAGATTTGAGTTGACGTTATCAAATTAGGCCTTGTTGAACAACTAGGTCTGTCAAAGCAACATTCGTTAAATATTATGATCTTTCAAATAACGCGATTTTATTAGAAGGCATCAATCGTCAAATAAAATGACCATGAATTCAATATATTGAGAAACAAAGTATACAGATACCAGTACAGATTATGATGATTGATATATCCCAGGGGTTTCTAACTGGCGGCCCGGGGGCCGCCAGTTAGGCCCGGGGGCCGCGTGTTCTATTTCATCCCCCCCCACTTCTTATTTGACCTTTTTTTTGTGTGTCTGTGTAATTTAACGAAAGTTGGCCAGTTATAATCAAGGTTGTTGTTGGAGGTTCATCCTCGAATTTTTTAAAATTTCATAGTATATACTATACACAAATCCTCCAAATCCCCCTCCCTCAAGAAAAAATGTCCTGGGTATGGTCCTGATTAAATTGCGGCCCTCCACTAGACAGGTGTTTTCGATTGCGGCCCTTGGACACTTGTAAGTTGGAAACCCTTGATATATCCAATAAGCTCCTCGGGCCGATTTATTCAGAAGCTTTGAACCGAAGATGGCCTCTAGTAATTTAAGATATACGGTACATAAAACAATAAAATCTCTAGAAAAAAAAATGTTTATCTCCCATCTTCGGCAGGGATAAACTTTTAAGACTCTTCTTCATCTTCACTATGACTACAAACACCTATGCCTACCATGGAATTCGAACCGCTGAGTTTGGTCCCGAAGACTAGTGCCCAAGCCATTTGATCTGATTGGATAAAGGCTAGATTTCTTTGAAATGATATCATAGAGAGTTTAGCTATATACATTCTTGTGTAATGTAAAAAGAGAAAGTTTTATTTTATGGCGATTACATTATGCATTATCTATTATTGCTTATTTTTGTCTACTGTTAAGTCTTTTGTGGGTACATTATAAATTTCTTAATTCTACCACATAAACGTATAGCTACTATTTACACTACACTAAAATAAAAAAAAATATAAGGTCAGCCGAGGCAAGTGCGTAGCTCCCACATAACTTCTAAGGTCTTGTAGAGATCCATCTTATGAATGTATAGTAAAAGACACGCTGTTCCAGTTCCACATGGTAGGCACCGAAGTGCCTTAGCGCTAAGCATAACATCAGGGGTTGGTTACAAAGTGTCACATGTTTATTTCACTTGCACTAGTGTGATTGTGTGTCTGAACCGTTATCAGTGATCATCCACCTTAGTTGAAGCTGTTTCAAAAAGTTTTTGTAGTTAGTTTACATTTTTGATATTGTTGTTTAATTGCATTATCAGTTGTTTCTTCTACTCCTTAATTTTTAAGCGTTAAGCTCTGGTCTGCACTTACACCTACTAAAGTTCCGTGTTGGGGCAAGTGCGGGCTGGTATGCACTTCACCCCTTGATTCAAATTATTAATATTTATGTTCTTCATTTGTTCACTAATTACTTCATTTTACTATTAGTAATACTTATGCCATTATTATCGCATAGACATGAAAGAAAGAAACACAAAGGTTATTAAAGTAGAACAACTAAGAAATGTAAAACTGCGGAGAGTGAAAGCTCCTTACAATCTGATGACATTATTTTCAGGGCCAGATATTCTGACAGTGAAACTGAAAATTGGGATTCGTTAATGAAAACGATGGCAGTCAACTATGACGAGGATAAATTTCAATTTAAAAGAAATGAGAATATAGCTGTCGGCGACTGGGCTTTAGGAAGATTTTTTTGGGGAAAAGAGTAATGCACTTGGTGAAGTCATATCTCATGAAAGTGGGGACCTCTTCACAGTGGCGTACCTAGACCATTTGGGGCCCGGGGCGGATTTATTTTTTGGGCCCCCCCCCCAAAAAAAATGGTAATTTTTAACTTTTTCTAATGACAGATAGCCTTTCTTTGCCTTAATCAGATAGTCTCCTCAGGCTATTGACCTTGTAACGCGATGAGCGAGGTAGCAATCGACTCAATAAAAAATCACAGCCAAATCAATTAAAATCGACGAATTTATTTCAATTCGGAGGAGAAAATTTGGAGATTGATGATCCGTTACGCAGTTAATGAAAGTCCTCTAAAATGTCGACTGAGTCCGTTAGGAGGAGTTATCACCTGGAGTTCCGCTAATTCAATATCATCGAATAGTTCGTTGAAATTAGAGCAAGTCCCTCGATTTTCACTCTCTGCAGGGCGGATGACTGCAAGGCACTTTATAGAATCAGGATGATCCGGACTGATGATCTCGTCTTGAGACCTCGTCGAAAATGTAACCAAGCTTCCTAGCCGAAGCTAAAAGTTCTCTTCGTGAGAAATAAGCCGCCAACTACGCAAGTCCGCGTATAGCCTTTTTCTTTCGACCCTGGATGGTCGGAAGAGTCTACCACAGCTTAGCAGGTCGCTAACTGACTTTTTCTCGCCCCGTCTAATTTTGGACCCTCTCGCTCCGTCCAGAGAACTCGTCTCCTATTGGATCTGCTAATCGTGATGTCATTCTAGACTTTTCGATTTGCTGGCAGGCCAGGTTGAAATGTCCGTGGTTTCCCGGAGGTCCTGCGCCATTAATCTGGAGCACCGTGGCGAATTTCTTTTCCGCCAAGATGTCACGTTTTTCTAACCGCTTTGTGTTCCTTTCGTTCCAGCTCGCTGTCACCTGCTATACGTTAAAGGAGGGCGTGTCGGTCAGTTGCGACAATTTCCAGCCATGTGCTGCGTATATTTTAACTGTGCGAATTATTTTAATTCGTCACAACCTGTGCAGACAGTGGCGTGTCCAGGATTTTGTTCTGGGGAGGGTCAAGGCCTCCATGTGCTAGGGGTCGTCCATTTCCCTGACGCCCTATTATCAGGGTGGACTAGAAGGGGGTGTCTTCCGGGGGTCTGGGGGGTATGGAATACCCACCAGCCAAAGGGGGGGGGGTCTGGGGCCCTCCCCCGGAAAATTTTGAAAATTAGGTGTTAAATAGTGCCATTTTAGGCTATCTAGAGTACTAGATGCCACTTCTTAAAAATCATATATCTATGAATTCGGATAAAATATTTAAAGCGACGTCCCCGTCATTAGTGGAATGAAAATCTAACAAGAAGTGCTTTTTAAAGCAGATACGCGACGAAACAGTGCGTGCGTGCCCTGTTGAAAAAAGACGCCTTCAATACTTTGATAGGCAAGGGTTCGGTTCACTCTCGAGGTTCGCGGATAGTACTGTAGAAGTGTATAAACAGCGCTCGGCACTTAGCTTTAGAAATACTGTTTCTGGCACTGTATAGCGCTAAAATTGTAACAATAAAGATCGATAAAAATGTAAGTGCAATAAAGATCGTAATGGTAAATAATAAATAACACAATTACTATTAGGCCTATACGAAACTTTTGCATTATTTTGTAAATTTAAAAAAATTATTTTAGCTCTGTGGTGGGGGTCCTGTCCCGCTTCCCCCCACCCCCGTCGGCACGCCCCTGTGTGCAGAGAAAAAAATTGGCAGAATAAGGGAGCGAACTCGTGCAGTACGAGGTGAGCAATGATCATTACTGTTTAAGCGTTAAATTAATGAAAAAGTTTTATGTCAAGGCCTGGGTTCGGGCAATCGAACCAATGACGTACCGCACGGCACAGCTCCGAGACCAACGTTCTAACTGCTTGATCCATGAGCTCGCTAACTTACTGCTCGGTACAAGGTTAAAATCAATTGTACGGCGCTGGTTTTCGTTGTATGAATTTTTCGTCAGGCCAAGGTGAATGGTAAAAGGCTTGGCCGTTTGATTAATAAAAGCGATAATAGTTAAATACAAAATTCATATTAAAAAGAAAAGGAGCCATTTTGGTGCCAATACTTACTCATAATATTCAGGTAGCTTCAAGGAAAACCAAAGAAATACCTCACTTTGATCTACGTTAACTTTATTGGTAATTCAACTTTAAAAATTTTTACTTTTCACAAGGCAATACACATTCACAGTATCAGTCTGAAAAAAATAGAATGGGAATACATCACCTAGAAAATGCCGTGTTGTGTGAAACCATGTTATATGAGACCCAGGGACATTTCCAAAAAAAGGGGGGGGGGGTTGCGTTCTAAAAACTTATTAAAAACAAACATTTTAAAAAATTCCATATAAGCAAGTTAAATTAAGAATTCTGTATTAATTTCAAATAGGTAAAAGCCTCCTTTTAAAATTGTCTTTTTCTAACTTTTGCATCAGAAAATTGTCTAATTGTCTCATGAAAGTTTATTTTTATAGCCAACTTGTTCTCGATGGATAACATTGCTAGGCCATTTAGTCTGATTTGGCTCATTATTGAGCGCAAAAAGTTTTTGATGACTTTCAATTTCGAAAAACTTCTTTCACAAGTTGCGACTGAAATGCAAATCGTCAAAAACAACTTTAGTGCTAAATACAAGTTTGGTACTGACTCTTGAAATTTCATACCAACAATGAACTGCAAAACTTGAAGAGCTGACCACTTTTTGACTTCCTCTGTATTAATATTTGAAGATTATCATTATGGAATGGAATAATATATCTCCTAATGAAACATTCAAACTGGTTCAATCTATGCAGAAACGATTGATGGAGGTCCTTAGACGTAAGGGCTATCCGACCATTTACGTCTTAGTCTTTTTATTTCTGGCAAAACCTCGTCCTTAGAAAATTCGTCGTAACTTTCAGTTAGGCGAGAAATAAGTTCTGGCAATTTCTCATCTAGAGCTTTGATCAAATTAACCGACTGCAAGACTTCAAATTTGTTATGAATGTTGTCCATGGATTTTGTTCTTGTTTGGAGTTCCAAATACAACCTATCTACACATTGGAACATGGACCTCCTTAGTTCTTCTTGTAAAGATAAACCCTCATCTTTAGCTTTTACACCCGGCATCATCTTTTTCTGCCTCTCTTTTCAATAGCAATTCCCATTTCTTCACATTTCTGGGAAGCGAAGTCCAAAGCATAACTAACTAAAGATTCTCTGATTTCCTTAATAAAAAGTTCCAATGCTCTTAGTTTATTTAAAGCCTTGTCCAAGGAAATCCCTTGAATTTTCAGGTAGTGTTGAGTGTGGTTGATTTATTAAAGCATTCACATATTACGCCAAAGCCAGAATCTGACAAAGAATCGGCTTACCTGTAATTTCCAGGCTCATCGTCGTCATCAGTCAGTCTTTCCCCAACCTAATGCTTAAATCAGGACTTCTGACACCAGAAAACTAACCAGTCTATAACAGGGCCCGATTTAGAAAATTTTTGACTTTAGGCACAACTCGGGATGGGGCGATGGGGGCCCCCTAACATTGATGTGGACGTAAAATTTCCAAAATTGACACACACAAAAACTAATCATGAATCATTGTGAAAGTATCATTTTACCGAGAATTGGCTATTTGAAGCGTAGAAGCCTTGAGCATTATCAAATAACAAAAAGTAATACAACATATTAACTTCTTCATTAAATTAAAACACCAATACAATGCAACCAGAAAAACTTAATCCCTTATATACACTATAACATACATATGATGAACTATACATATAACTGTACATAAGATGAACCAATCAATCAAATTTGAAAGGATATATAAAAAAAATTGACATTGAAAAAGGTAAAATAAAAAAACTGAATTGGAAATTTTCTTTTTTTGGGTTTTGGGGGCCCCTAGGCTCGGGCCTGCCGGGCCTAGTGGAAAATTAGGGCCTGGTCTATAAGGACTTTGCTTAAAATAAAGACTATCAGCCTATTTAATGATTTTCATGCGTTTATTGCACTTCTAGGATAAATACGGTTACGTACAAAATTTTAAAATACACCAAGAAAAGTTCGTGGGTTCTGGAATACGACGAAGAATGTCGGGCGATTCTCAGCAACTCAGTGTCAGCTCTATGGCATCTCTCAGCACCATAGGCGTAGCGTGCTTCTACCCTTTTTTTTTTTTTTTGGAGGGGGGGGGGCACGAATTGAATTCAGTTAGGGCCCTCCTCAGAGCTTTGACTACCGGACGGTCCTTAAAATATGAAATATTGGGATTTTTTGAAATTGAATAAAAATAGAATTCATATTTGAGTAGTTAGTTATACAGTGAGAAAAATAAATATAATATTAATAAAATCAGAAAAAAAATATAACATCGAATTTATGCTATGGATCATATCATATTGTTAAAATCTATGTTAAGGCTAAAGACATAATCGGAATCTTCAGTTTCACAGTTTGAAAAGGTGGCAAAAAACCCAGCTTTCTTAAAAGTTTTCTACAATTTTATGGTTGTAACTGAACTTCTATTAACGTTTTAATTTATTCAAGTTAAGTGGGGGGGGGGGCATGTGAAATGTTGGAAGTCGCTAAAATATGCAAGTGTAATATTTTATAAAAACAATAACGTTCTTTTCTGATTTTTTTAAAATTAAAAATGTAATTTTTTGTAGTAAAGTTATCATTCAATTTTAAAAAAGGCCCCTCTCGTGGGGCCCCCTTAGTAAGTGGGGCCCGGGGCGGACCGCCCCCCCCCCGCCCCCGCCTTGGTCCGCCACTGCCTCTTCATGAAATACATGAAGACGAGTTCAATTACTAACAGCCTAAGAACTTTTAAGTCCTACAACGCAAAGAGGGCATCAGTTCAGTTGACAGAAGCGGTATTGTCTGTATTCTCTTTCCAACAAAAATGAGGAGTGTTTCAGGTAGAATTCTCGGGTTAGAACATGTAATACTATTAAGAGCAATTTTTCCCCTTTAGTTTTTTATGAGAAAATTTCTTTCTCCGCGATTTTTAGACTGACATATTAAACATGTGTTCTTTGCCTCTTTTATCATTTAAACAAATTTAATTATTAAAAAAACGTTTCTCCACTGATATGTATTTCGTTTTTTCTCTTAGCTTCACATTTCTGAACCCGAAACAACAGATCAACGAATCTTGGTTCAATTCAAGAATTTCAATGAGCAAAAGAATCGTCTAGAAACAGGTTATTGCATCCCAGCGCCGTTGCAGAGATAAAAAAAAGAGGCAATAAATAATACCAAATTACGCATCGTTTTTGTGGGGCAAATGCTATCTTGGATCTTACAAATATTTTCAGTTCTGAAAATTTCAAGACGTTGTATTAAAATCTTTTTAAAGGAATGGTTTCGTCCATAATTAGAAAAAGACTTTTACATTTCTGGCTGCTAAAACCAATTTTATACAGTCATTCAAAGTCAAAATTTGTAAATTTAGGTCTGCGCTTGCCCCGATTCACTTAATATCAACACATTGAGTAGATTTGAAATGACCAAGTTTCGCACAGTTCCTTGACATGCGACAATCTTGAGAACCTTGACAACGAAAACAAAAAGTTGAAATGATCAGAGATGTGGGAGGAAAGTTAACAGAACATTTCCATGCCGTGACACCATAACGGAACACATTTTTATCTTTTAGAATGTTTGCCAATGCGGGGTACTCGTCGATGAAAACATTCGCATTTTAACCGCGAGAATAGTTGATTGCTTTCAATGGGGGCACCGTATAGGTCAGGGGTTAGAACATACAATGTAAGGAAATTTATGTTTGAACAAAACAACTTTTTCAGTTTTAAAAGAAAAATTTGTAAAAAAAATATTATTTACCTATGTTTTGTTAATGCGAGCACGTTGTAAAAGTAGGAACTCAGAGTTGAAAAAAACTATTTCCTATTTTTATCGCGTTCAAATAAATCCTGCGAAGGCAAGCAATTCAGCGTTTGGTTTGGTCTCTCGCATCCGAAAATAAAATTCACCTCTGTAGCAAAGTGCATATATATCTCTAATTATATTTAACAACCTCTCAATGCCCTTGGCCCCACCGAGAATATTTTCCCAAACTGTGTAAATGTGTATCTAATTATTATTATTATTATTTTTTTTTTGGCATTAGTGGTACTCAAAGCCTATATGGTCCGAATATAGTTAAGGCGGTCCAGTTTAAACTTTAAAGATCTATTTGGCGGAATCATCAGTGACTGGAAGTGGTTAAACAACGTGGGAACGGGAGGCCTCTCCGTGCAAAAAAATAGATTGAGGGGTACTGCCCAAGATGCTCAGGGTTGTAAATAAGACCAAAAATAGAAACCAAGTCACTAGATACTTAACAAGTCTCACAATACATGATTGTTTCCCACTTCGGTTTTTCCCGTACACTCTGTGTCAAGTGTCCTTCGAATATTTTAGAATTGTCTAGTATTCTTTCTTTATACTTTCACTGCCCCCTATTTCCGTTCACCAACCCCCAAATGTCACCAGAGGTGCTACCGCCCCCTTGGATCATTCCAGCGCCCCTCCGGGGGGCAATATCGCCCACTTTGGGAATCCCTGGTATAGGTGAACCAACACCACCCCTGGGTGCCACCTCAATTTTGACCAAGCACCCTAAGGGAGACATCTGGAGAGCTCGTATCTTTTAGAATAAATGCATTATTTGTCCCACTCGCTTTAGGATAGAACAAAAAATCTAGATCACTGTTATATTTTTTAATACGATAGCACAAAATATATTTAAAATGATAGAAATATACAATAAATAAAGTTCTTGGTCAATGGAGACAGAGATTTGACTTCCTAGTTTGAGACATACATACATGACATACACAGTGCGTCAAATAAGTTTTAAGACTGGGTCTGTAAAAAGAAATGGAAACAAGAAATTAATACCTGTTTTGGTTTTTTATTCAAAATAGGACCCTGTGGCTTCAATGCACTTTTTACAGCAATTTATTAATGAATCAAACGCCTGTTGTAAATCACTTTGTGGAATGGCCTCCAAAGCACATGTCGATGCTTCTTGTATGGTCGAAATATCCACAAAATAACACCCTTTTAACTTCATTTTAAGTTTTGGGAATAAGGAGTAGTCACAGGGTGCTAAATCAGATGAATATGTTGGATGGTTCAACATGCAGACATTTTTTGCCAAAAGTCGACGAACAATAAGGGAGGTGTGACTGGGCATTGTCGTGTAACAAACACCAACTGCTTTCAGTCCTTGTGTAGTCTGGACGAATGCGACGAATTCTGGCCATCAAACTCTTTAAAACAGCTTAGTAGTATTGACCTGTAATTGTTTGTCCAGTTGGAACAAATTCTTTGTGGATAATACCTTTAATATCGAAGAATGTAATGACATTGTTTTGATTTTGGATGGAACTTTTCTTGCTTTTTTGGCTTCTGTTGAATTTGGTGACTTCCATTCCGCACTTTGTCGCTTTGTTTCAGGATCATATTGGAAACACCAGGTTTCATCACCTGTAACAATGGACTTCAAGATGTTTGGATCGTTTTCAGCGGCTGAAACGATGTCTCTGCAATGTGCACTTCTCATTGCTTTTTTTTCAGGGGTTAAAGTGTGTGGAACAAATTTAGCACACAATTTTGTTTTGCCCAAATCTTCATGCAGGATGGTTCGAATTGTTTCTTTGTTGATGTTTAAAGAGTCTTCCATCATTCTTAGTCATGCACAGCGATCGTTTGTTACGAAATTTCGTACTTTCTCAATAACTTCAGGTATCCTAGATGAAATTGGTCTTCCACTACGCTGATCATCTTCTACCGTATCTCTTCCGTCCAAAAAAACGTTTGTGCCACACAAAAACATTTGATCTACTTAAATAACAGTCCCCGTAAACTTGTTTCATGAGTTGGTATGTTTCCGAAGCACTTTTACCAAATTTTGCGTTAAATTTAATTACAGCTCTTTGCTCCATCTTAAAAAATCAACATGAAAAAAATTCACTTCTGCAATAAATGCTCGCCTTTTCTCAACTACTTAACGAAATGCGCTCAACTTGTTGACAGTGTACCAGCAGACGATGGACGTTATGACACATGCACATTTACACTCACAGCACCATTACAACCTGCGCTCTGAGACGAGTCTTAAAACTTATTTGACGCACTGTGTATATCAATGAATGTGTATTTATAAATTTTTTCTTTTATTTTGAAACAGGTTAGATAAAGCAAAGAATGTCAAATTCAAGCCTTCCACGATACATTACAGTTGAAGGGATAAGATTTGCCGATGGATTTGATCCCGAGTCAATCAGATCGGCGCTGTCTTATCAACCATGGCCTAATGATGTCTTTGTGGTTACATACCCAAAATGTGGTACCACATGGATGATGCAGATTGTGCTGCTCATTTTACATGAAGGGGAATTACCAGAAACTACTGAAGAATATTTTGCATATACACCATATTTAGAAATGTTAGGAGCAGAAATTGTTGAAAAAATGCCGCGTCCATCCCCAATACGTTCCCATTTACCTTTTGAGATGATACCCTTCGCTAAGCATGCAAAATATATCTATGTGGCAAGGAATCCCAAAGATTGCTGTGTATCACTGTATCACCACACCAAAATGTTTCCATCTTATGGCTTCAGCAACGGATCATTTGATGAGTTTTTCAAAGTGTTTATAAAGGGAGAAACGGATTACAATGATTATTTTGACCATCTTTTGTCATGGTATGAACATAAAGATGACGATAATGTCTTCTTTATCACGTATGAGCAACTCAAAGATGATACCAGAGGAGCAGTCTTGCAGATAGCAGACTTCCTCGGTGAGCGATATGGGAAGTTGCTGCGAGAGAATCCAAAAATAATGGATAAAGTTCTTCGATACGGCAGCTTTGACTTTATGAGGCAGGATACATTTGAATTATGGAAGGAAGCTTTGAAAATCACCCCAGAAGCTTTATCCGATGCAAATTTGCCTCCAGGATTGATGTCATGGGCAGAAAGTGCAGTTGATTCTCATTATGGGCAGCACTTAGACTTACCACCAGTTAATGTCAGAGATTTGATGAGAAGAAGCAGTTTGTTTGAATGGGACACTATACTAAAGCCAGTGCAAGAACAGAAGTTGCAAAAGAAAATTCAAGAGAAAACAAAAGATTCTCGGGTAATGGATTTATGGCGAGAAGAAAATATTTTGGACTCTCTTGGTGTGTAAATTGAGATACATGTACAAAGCCATTTATTTTTAAAGTTTATAGTTAAATTTGTTAAATAAAGTTTGAAGTTCAGACTGGACAAAAGCTTCTTAACTTAAATTAAAAAAACTATCATATAAAGCAAAAGATAAAATATTGGAAAATTCATTATACACTTCATAATGTAACGTTTGATGGAATGATTAACATTAAGGATTTAATATCTCTGTTTTCAGAATTTTTTTAAAAAAAATAGCAGCACAGCAAAAAGGTTTAATTCTCATCTTATCTAAACTAATAAAAGAAAATATATATATACATCAAATTTCTTTCAAAGGACACACTTTTAATATTATATATGAAACCGTACTGGAATAAGATCATACATGCAGTACTCTTAAACAACAACAAAATAATAAATAAATAATAATAACAATAGGTGATGAGACTAAATTTATTTTGTATGTTTATCAATATATTTTATGACCTTTCAAAGTAAACTGAATATTCCAAGTTATATTAAAGGTATCTAAACACAAGAGGCTCTTTTTCTCAATTTAGAAAAAAGGATCATGTGAGGAAGCAAAGGATCATATCACAGTAATTTTTTGAAAAGTAAAGTTACAAAAAATAATGAAACTAATATTCACCTTAATTGTATCAACTTTTTCCTATTATTTCATACTTGAAGTTATCTCAGATGGATTTATTGTTATTGCCTTAGTCTGTCAACCAATAAAGGCTGAACATTTGATTGATAGACCATATTTAAAACTCAAAATAAAGTATAAGTGCTATTTTAAAAATACTACATCTCAGGAAAACAAAATATATAAATGCTACAAAGAACTATTAAACTGCTCTATGCTACCAATTAAAATAGAAAAAAAAACCCTCATTTTTAACACTAAACAGCACATTTGAAATAAATAAATAAATAAAAGACAAGATAATTTATCAAACAAAACAATTATTCATTATGTTTTTTCACTAATAATAAATCTGGCTTTTGTCAGATTTTTGGCAGCTAGATATGGTTACAAAACAAATTTCTCTCGTGTTGATAATAATGAATAAAAAATAAAACTTTTTAGTAAAAAGTGTTGCAATCTATTGCATTTCTGTTTAGTATAAGAATGCAAGAGAAGCTAGTGTAAAGATTAACACATTATAATTTTTTTTAAGTTCTCCCCCCCCCATTAAACCCCTAAAAAATTAAGGATAAAATGATTATTATATCCGTCTGATAGAGAATTAAATGACTACTAAATTATGCTAGAATTTTTTCTCTTATTTATATACAACAATTTAATGGAGTTAAAGAGTGACATGGCTCTTTATTTTACAATTTTAAGATCCATAACTGTATTGAAAAAACAAAAAGGTATTTGAATAGATTGTAAGGCCATATAATTAAAAGCAGTATTTTGCAAAAAACTAATTGGTCAAATTAAAAAATGTTTTCTATGTAAATTATATAGAACCACGATTATTTTGTATAAGTTACAAATACTAATAGTTTTATTGACAAAATATATGGATATAGACATTACCCAGGTTAATAAATGAATGCAAAAATTAACCTAATAGTTTCACCTTAATACTCCATTTAAATAGGTTTCATATAAAAGTTTACATAAATGTCTACATCTGCATATGTTTTTAAGGAAATTCTCAAAAGAGTATGTGCAGGAAGCATGTTTTTGAGGCAACATGATTTAGTTTCAAATGGTACTTTACATTCAGAGAAAAAAATCACTTTTTATCACTAATATTGTGTACATTTAAGAAACAAGTTACACATATGGCCCAGAGAAAATATTGTATGAAATGAGCAACACGAATGAAAAAACAAAAACAAAAATATCATGAAGTCTTTAGTACTTTATTAAAAAAGTTAAAAATTACTGCAAAAGCTAAGGGCCATTCAGTTACTGACTGAGTCAAATAATTTAATATGCTGAAGCTTCAAGACCTAAAAGTAAAAAAATTAAACATGTATGAATTAATTAAATAATAAATTATGCACACACATATAAACATATTAAAATCAATTTATATATATTTTCTCACACTCATTATAAAAAATAATAAAGAGGTCTAAAATAAAACTGAATTTTCATCTAATACTAAAGAAAAAATTCTAAGAAACCAATTTAATAAATATACATTCAATGCAGAACAAAAAGTTCTCTAACATTAGTTTGTAGTAAGCATCAATGAAAAATTTCCTCATTCTTTTCAATGTTTTGCACAAATTTAAAATAATGAATTTGTTTAAAAAGATGTGTTTTTGAAAATGCATCTATTGTCATGAATCAGTTTCATCTGAGATATATGCAATTCTAGTTATATATATATTTACAATGAGAATTAAAAGTGTGCATCTTCCAGATCTAAAAATTATACCATCTACAAATTACACAAAATTACTCTATAAAAAAATTACTTTCATCACATATAAACAAATAGTGCATAATGTACATAAAAAATTTTATATATATATATTTACAAATTAGTAAAATTAATATGACAAATAGCAAATTAATTTCTAAATTAAAAAATAATGAAAGAAAAATTATTCTACTAAAAAAATCATACATACTTCATTTCCAACACTTTTCCAACCAGGTAATAAATACCTTGCAAACAATTCAAGACAACTAGCATCTGGTTTTAAATATGGTTTCAATATTTCTGGAAGAAAATCACCAGTTATATAAATGCCTTTAACTGACTACATAAAAATATGATACCAATTTTAACACAAACCATATACCAATTTTAACACCAACAAATGTGTGTATATATATATATATATATATACAGTCGAATCTGGTTAATTGGACCAGCCACTTATTTGGACCGAATCCTAAAGAACTGAAACAAATCCTATTGCATAAGCCAAATAGGGCATGTTCGTGTAATTGAACCAGCCGGTTATTAGGACCAAAATGATCACGTCCCAATGTGGTCCGATTAACTGGAATCGACTGTATATATTTTCTAATGTGAAGATACTTGTTGTGAGACATTTGCCTTTTGTTATTCACCACAAAGTTTTGCTGGCTACTTTATTGTGGTCGCATCATTTAGGTGAGCCAGCATTGCTCCCTATGAGGGGACAACATGGTAACAACCAGGCCTTATTTGGGATTTGAACCCAAGCCCACTGTGTGGATGCTCACAATGCTAACCACTATATTAGAAGGAAGTGTGATTTGTTAGCCACCAAATTGATTGGTTGATGTGGGTAGATAACAAACGTATTGACAGATAGATAAGCAATGGATACAGAACTGAATGTTTAAGTGAAATCCATTTTGTTAAGCCTCCTACACACACTGGTAAATGATTTCTTCTTCACTCAACCACAAATGAATAAACAACACACAATAAATACACTTCATTTATATGCTGTAAACCAGGGGTTCTCAACCTTTCAGGCTCTGTGCCCCCCTTTGAACACTGATGTGAGGTCACGCCCCCCCCCCTCCCACCATCACCACCATATGTGGTCAATACAAGTAATACAATTGGAATTTGAAACTGAATTTGGTTATTAAATGAAAATATAGAATAGATAATTTCATACACAAAATTTAATATTACTACTCATATCTTAATTTGGAACATATTATTATTAGAACATATGAAATTAAAGAATTAAATACAGATCAAATATATTTGAGGTAATCGAGGATCTAGGTGAGGTTGGCATGTAATACCAGTCACTTTCACAACATTAATGAGAGGGCTGGCACTGTTTGTCCTTGACAAGTTTTTGAATATAAGGTTGTAACTATGACAAAGCACACCTCAGGTCACTTTCAACGCCCAGACGTACGACAATTATCGTGTTTTTGCAATTACAAAAATTATCGTGCACGACAATTACCGTGTTCGTGTTCGTATGTCGAAAATATGTTACAGTTACATTCTGAGTGCAAAATTGAGTACAGTAAATTACAGTTAGTTTTACTTCTTATTTTGCTTTTTTTTAAACTCACGCCTCCCCTGAAATTTCTCTACGCCCCCCAAGGGGGGCGCGCCCCCCAGGTTGAGAACCGCTGCTGTAAACAAGTCAAGTTAAACAGGAACACACAGTATCTTAAAATCCACACAAAAAATAAAGGGTAGCTACTAGTTTTGAACTAATTAATAATTTCAGGGAAAGAAGCATTAAGTATGACTATCTTTAAGGGCAATTCATAAAAGGACCATCAAACTCTTTGACATAAATAGGGGAGACTACAGAAAATTCTAGAAGAAAGTCTTGGAGGCAGTGAAAGGAGTGAACAAGGACAAAAGCAGGGGGAGGGGGCATGAGTTGAATTCAGTTACAGCCCTTCTCAGCGCATCGACTGCCATTTGGTCCTTAAAATATGAAATATTATGATTTTTTTTAAAATTGAATAAGAATAGAATTGATGTTTGAGTAGCATTCAAAAGTTATACTATGAGAAAAATATATAAATAAAATGAGAAAAAAAATATAGCATGAAATTTTTGTTATGGATCATATCATTGTTAAGAACTATGTTAAGGCTAAAGACATAATCGGAATATTCAGTTTCACAGTTTGAAAAAGCAGAAAAATCCAACTTTCTTAAAAGTTGTCTACAATTTTCCAATTTTAACTGAACTTCTATTAATGTTTTAATTTATTTCAAGTTAAGTTCGGGAGGCACATGCCCCCCCCCCCCCCAAGTCACCAAGGTACCTCAGCACAGACATATTCAATTTACCTTATGTCTTTTTATCCTCCACAAAAATCTTGTAGCTAGGAAACCAGCTTTCCCTGAACTTATAACAATATGAATCAGACTGCCACTTTAAGCTGACTAAAGAAGATATGTTTGAAAAGACCTTCTTTCAAGAGAAATCTTATATAAATACATACAACAAACAAAAGAAAGAAATAAGAAAATCAGGCAGTGAGTTCCAAAACTGTTCTTATTCAAATAGTTAAAAAAATTAGTTATCATTGGATTCTGAATAAGGTGGCACTCCAGCATGCATGTGAAGCTGAATTATGCAGCGAAACTCTCCATTACCTTAAGAAATTTAATGTTAAAATATGTTGTTATCTACAACTTCCCTGCCCTAAATACATAAACATATTTTAAAGAAAGAGGTTTGTTTGATAGAACATAACAAGCATCTAAAAAACAAAAGAAAAATAATCCACAACAAGGAAATTTTCTTTCACCCAATATTTGTTCAACAGAAAAAGGTAATAAAACTACTGTAATAATAAAATTTCTTCAAAAAATGAGAATCAAACCAAATACATTGGATTTTGAGGTTATAACTTTCAAAATATATTGTAAAAAAATTTGAATCTTGAAACAATTCAATTTTCCATTCTGTAAATATATGCATGAAGATCAATGAGTTTTTAAAATTATTTTACAATTATATCTTTATTTAATAAACAAAATTTTTTTTAAGTTATGAGACTTACCAATTAAAGGAGGTTTATGTGAATGAATGCTACTTGGCACACTGACTATAAGTTTCTTAGAATCTATTTCTTTATCTGGTCTGGCATTCTGTTCATTATTATAACAAACCCTTCCTAAAATAAGACTTTCATAAGGTTTCTTGTGATGAGAATCAATAGGATAAACAAAATTTCCTTTTTTCGTTATCTATAAAAAAATTAATAATTTGATTTGATATTCCTATTTAATACAATGAAAGATATAAAGTGAAAAAAACACTAAATGTTTATAAAAATTCTAGGCAAAAATCTCTCCCTTAGGTAAATCTTAAAATATATCATATAAAGTATTTTGTTAATTGCATTATGTATAGCTAAATCCTATTAACGATCAGTAAATGTAAGTAAATTTATAATAAATTGAATACTTTATTTTTTAAATCAAGCTTTGTAACATGATATTGAAAATTCAATTGTGAAAGATGAAAATCAACCCTTTAATATTTCATACAACTAAAATCAAGAATACATTGTCCAGTGTTTCTTTTTATATACTAGAACCACATAAGACAAAAATTAAAATAACCATGCCCACTTTTTTCTCTTAGCTACATCCATCTTGTCTCCCAAATCCTCTTCAAAATGTCAAGTGACTTCTCAGAAGCAATATCTGGCACAAAAGAATTTCTACTCTTGAAGAGTTAGCTGATGGAAAATCTTGGGCTTGTCTACTTGACAACCAGAGATGTACTCAACTTTCCCTCCTCCTCCCCAGAGTCGAGGGAGTGGCATGTTTTAGAGTCATCACAGGACATGATTACTTGCAGGCCCATCTTTATAGAATTAAACTAGCCGATTCTCCATTCTGTGCACTCTGCAATACTATGCATATGACTGGGAAACATCTTTTCAGTTGCCCCTCCCTACTTGAAGTTCGCACTTGTGATGACTTTGGGGTTCTCCCCCTTTCTGGAGCCACCTCCCTGTTGTATTGGACTGCAAGACACCTTATGTCTGAGAAGATGATGATGTGCATAGTTAAAAAAAACAAAAACACTTTTTTCTCCTTTCTTTCTTTTTTAAAGTATAATAGTTTTATAAAAGCACAGACTAATTCATAGTTTTTTAACATAACAGAATGAGACTATTGTACATTTCTAAGTTTGGAACATATTGGCTAATACAGTCGAACCCCATTATAATGAACTTCAAGGGACCAAAGGTCCTGTTTGCTTTATCCAGTGGTTCGCTATATCCGAACCATTAAGAAAAATGCTTGAATTCACAAAATGTATAACTTATTAGTTGCAATGTGTATTCAATAATGATGTATTAAAAAATGATAAAATCTATTAAAAATGATCATTAATGAATTAAATCGACTAAAATCAATTACATTAAACCGACACAATACTAATTAAATTATGTACAATAGGAAAACAGTGGGACCAAAATTTTCGTTCGTTATATCCGTGAGTTCATTATATATCAGGTTCGCTGTAACAGGGTTCGACTGTATTAGATACAATTTTATAGTTAACTCAGATACTATTTATAGTAACATCAGATACTATATCAGACCTGCCAACCTCAGTAAGAGCAAAATCCTGCAATATTCTACTGTGCATAAAATAATCGACATAACGACATAACACAAAACAGCATAGTAAAAAATTATAATAAAAGAATTATAATGTATATTTACTTATAGTTTATAGGATCTCTTTAATAATATTACATAGCTAAAAATATTTCCTTATTTTTCAGCTCATCTTGAAATTATAATTTTAAACAAAAGTTATATATTTGAAATTTGTAATTATACATTTTAATGCACATCATATTTACACTAGCGAGGACCCCTGCAGTTTATATTTTGAGTACTTCTATTTCTTTAAAATGTTTCTTTTAATTAATTGCAGATAATCTTGGAATTTTTGTAACATTTACTGTAGCTGATTTTGCTCTTTTTAAAAATTCATTGTCAAATTGTTCTTCATAACAGTGTCCTTGTGGGTTCGATTTGCATATTAGCAAATTTTCTAAGGTTTCCCTTGACATAGATGACCTCAACTGAGTAGGTATTTTTGTTATGTAACTAAAATTCCTCTCACATTCTGCATTACTGTGAGAGATTGTTAAAACCAGCGTTATTTTTTTATGTTTCGGAATCTGGTAATAATAGTGTCCATTCCAGAAACCCGGAAGATGCATTAAAAATCTGGCATTGATGGGGTAAATCTGGAAAGTTGGCAGGTCTGCTATATTATTAGTTAAAATGTACAAAAACTTTGCATAACACACTAACATTAATTTTTCATAAAAAAAGCAATATTAATAATTAACAGTCATCATCAACTTACTTTACACCAATGCCATGTAGAAGATATTGTAATATTGCACTTTGGAAAAAGTTCATTCAAAACAAAAGAAGCAGATGAAGAACTGTTGGTAATCCACACTACAATAAGGCAACCTGGATTTGTAAGCTTCTGAATAGGCATATTTTTCAGGCATTCATATTTTAGTGAATGATAGCTATAAATATAAATTATCTCATTAATCCATATAAAATATGATATTTTTTAATGACTCAGAAACAAGTCTAAGTATAATCACAAAATCAAACATTCATACCTGTTTTTCCGTTTGACAGATTTATTAATCCATGGAGGATCTATGAGAATAAGGTCATACTTTTCATCTAAAATAAAAGAATTAATGAATTTAGATATTAAATATTTTGCAATGTCATTTGCTTGATGATATAGGTACAGTGGAAATAGCAATAATATTTCTTTTTGTAAATGCAGGAATTTAAATTTTAAAAAAATAGTTAATTTCAAATAAATTTGAAACACAATTAAAAGTTTTCATAATTATAACAATAAATAACTAGTTCCTTTAAAAGCAAAATGTAAAATAACTTGGCAAAGAATACAGTTAAGGAAATAAAATAATGGAGTTAAGCAATATTTATTTCATCAGTTTACAATCCTTTTAATTATTTGGTCATCAGTACTGAATAAACTAGTTCACATATGCAATTTAATGCTTAATTCTACTTGAAGAACCATATAGCATAAGAATGTATGATTACAAATTAAGAAGAAAATATTTTGACTTAACAGAAAAATCTGTCTAATACTACATGATCTAACAAGTCTAGTACAATAAGGAAGGCAGGAAATTTGATTTGTAGTACAAAAATAAACAAATCATGATATAAATAACATTTGTATAATCAAATTTTGAAAACAAATTCTGATTTTTTGAAATAGAAAGAGCAATAAGGTATAATCTGATATTTTAAAATTTCAAATATTTAAACATTTTTATGTAAAAGATTTCCGAAACTACAGACATGCTTTGTAACATATGAACTTCACAACTTGTCTAAACAATGCCAAATTACAACAAGTGCCACAGTCAATTATGAAAAATGAACAATCTTCTGGATCAGGATTTTACTTTTTTTATGAATTCCTCTGACAGACATAGCTGGTAAAGATATTACAGATTAAGTTATTGTAAAATTTTAGCTGATTTTTCACCTCAATATTTAAATTTACTCTTATATATTCAATTATTATAACTAAACTAAAACTAAACTCATGGTGCAACAGTCTGATGTGGACCAATGCCGGCGGTGCCCATCTCTGCTTTCTTGACCATGGGCTTGGGGTGCCATACAGCATATGTCTCAGTCAGGTGGTCAACCTGATGTGGGACCCCAGAGTTTAGTTCCCTATCATGCTTGATCCTCATTTTATCCACCCACTCAACGGATGAAAGGCTGAGTCGACCTTGCCCAGTCGCAGGATCGAACCCTGGACGTGTGGAGTGGCAGCTTGACGCCTTTAACCACTACACCACCGGGCATTTAATTATTATAACTAGTTTGAATATTTATTCATATCTAAAACATTGATGAAATCATTCTTTTTAATTGAGACTGAATAAAAAATTTTTGCCGTGGATAAAATAAGATAAATTTGTTTACAAATTAATTTAAATTATAAAGCTCTTTAGAAAAATAATTAACAGATTTAAATTCCTAAATTTTTTAGATTACTTAATTCTGTGAAAAATATAATGAACAATATATGATCCCTTATGCAAGACAGTTTAAAAAAGTTTAAGTAAGATAAAAAACCAAGATTCCACAAATAAAAAAAAAAGCCCTTTAAAGTAGAAAAATACATCACTTGTGACTGCTTGATTCTTTAAGCTTAGAAAAAATCTGCATTATAATTTTAAATGAAATAATAAGTATTGTGTATTTCTTTGATGATACATATTGCATTTTTTAAAATTGCAATATTTTAAACATAGAAACAATATAACTATACATGTTACAAAAAAATTTCATGTGTTCTAAATGTGCATATCTATAACTGATTTTTCAATTTGATTCAGTTTAATCAAATATCAGTAGTCTAATTTCGATACGATTTTCAAGTAAGAGCATGTATACCCTGCTTATATTTTAATTTTTTTCATATAAATAACTGAAAGGTGTAGAATACATTAAAAAAAAGGAGGGAATTGTAGATATTATAAAAAGGACAATAATTTCAATGGTTTTTTAATTTAAGGCAAAATGTCAGAAAACTAATGAGTAGATAGTTACACATATCCTAATCTTCCATTGAGTGATATAAAAATAATATTAACTATTGTGACATATTTCTTTCTTTTTCATTTTATTACATGTGATTAAAAGAAGTGATAAAAATTAAGTGATAAAAATGTGATAAAAATTAAGTGATTAAAAGAATGTAATATGATATATATCAGGGGTGGCCAACTTTTGTGTACATAAGATCTACTTTTTATCTTAAAAATGTGTCACGATTGTCTTGTTGTCATTGGCGTAGTCTAAGTGGGAAGGGAGAGGTGTGAAATACATACTATGTTTATACACTGTGTTTCATTATGAGGTGCACTCTCGCGAGCTATGGGTATATAAGCAAAATATGTATTCAAACATACGTATCTATCTACGTGAAAAACAACATACATAATGGGCCAAAGAAGTCACATCCAGGGGAATTAAAACACGAGTAAATATTGACAATATTAGTTCAAATTAGCTACAGATAAAGACAGATTTAGAATTTATTACGTTAACATTAATGGGAAGACTGAGTTTGCATTCCCTAACCAAGGAATCATAATTAGGCGTATATCAATGGCAATTTTCTTATGCTTGGAAATCACAGGGCCATGTTATGCGTTCGGTCTCAGATTGAATTACAGTCCCGGTCTGTACAAACGTTATTTGGCTACTGTGGATCTGTGGCGTGGAAACTTAAATTAAATTAAGTTGTTACACAGTCTTAGTGACTATAACGATGTCTGAGCTGAGGGAAGACTACCTGGTTAGTACAACTCAAAGTTCTATACTGAAGAATTGAAGACACATCCAAGGAGAGTTTAGCACATGAGAAAGTACTATTAAATTGTTCTGTAAAAGAGTACTTTTAAAAAGGAAGGTAGTGAGTACGAATTCAGGAACAGTTCTTGGGACTAAGAAAGTTCTCATTCACTAATTAGCACAATGGAAGGTACGATATATCTCTGCAACGCTGAAAAGCTGGAGGTTGGAAGTAAAAACATGTAGTGGTATACCTTGAAGACACCATTCGGTAAACGAATGCATACAGACCGTATCATCGAAGCGTAGTGGTGTAGATTTACCACAAATACCCACATTCTCCACTGTCAACTTTCTAGTAGTAGTTCTTAAAAGAAAACTAGACTTGGTTACGAAAAAAAACTATTTATTATAGCAACGATCGTTGACTAAGTCTCTTGAATACAAAAATACAAGGACTATAATAAGCTATATACATGGGCGATGAAAAGCTCCAGTTAACATGAGCTCAAAACATGATGACCACTCAGGTCAATGCTAACAGTAGTAATGAAAAATGAGGTAAAAAATATCAAGAAGATTAGCTCCCCCCAACAGTCGGCAAGCTGAACTGAAAGGGGTGCTTAAGCATAAAAAAAAAGGAAGCAGCTAGCTATCAAAAAAAATGTAGCTCTATATGAATCTGACTGAGTAATCTCGTTTCATTCTGGACAAAGCGCAACACAGGCTAGGGTTGTATCAACTTTATTTAAACTAACGTATCGCCAAATACGAGGAAAGCCTACCAGTGTGCCTAGGCAAGTAGTATCGGAACTCATCGGTAAACGCTGAAAAGAACAAACCTTCGTAACTAGAAAAGCGGTGATTCACCACCAAAAAAAATAGCCAAGTAGGAGCGAAAAGAGTGGGATGGCTGCTGATTGGACTTAGCCAAGAGTGACGTGAAGCGGCGCCGAATATGATTGCTGAAACTCGCTCTAGCCCAAGAGGGGAACCTTTTAAGAATTTTCTCACGGGGATGGTTGGCGTCACCAACAGATGTCGTAGATTAAAGTCTGGGAAATGGATACAGAATGTCTGCGCCATTGTACCTAATGCCAATTAAAAAGCAATTTCTATGACCCCTGGATGGAAAACATCCGGTCCTTTTTAACAGGTCGGCAACAAGCCATAAAACATCCAATTATCTGTACGAGTAAATTGCAGTTTTAAATAAACAAAACTACTTTTAAATTGAGTTCTTGGAAAAAAATACACTGCTGAACAAAATAGCAGATGCTATCAATAGATAGTACTGGAGTAAAGACATACAATTTTAGACCTCCCACGTAAAAAAGGGACGATACATGAATTAGACTAACATGTTTATAGCAAAAGATCCTAAGATTAATATTAACATTATGAACATTAAGGTGATTACATCCTTTAAATTAATAATTACTCGTATTTAAAGTAGGTGCAATTAATAAGAAAACTGTAATGATAAAATCCACGTTACACGGTCTAGTGCAGTGTAAACAGAACACTTACTGCCGCCCTAAGTAGGGTCCTAAATTAGTGCTCTATTTATCACGTAGTCTAATCAGTTTCTAAGTTAAGACATCGCGAGCGATCGACCAAAATTGGCTTCATGATTGACTTGTTGGCCACCCCTGATATATATGATACAAAATTTTTAAGACTATACAATAAGATTTATATTTAGAGATGACTGTGAGAGAGAACCAATTTAATTAAACCATAAAAAATTAACCCTAAATTAAAATTGAAAATATTTGAAACATTCCATTAAATTTTTAGACATAAAAAAGTTAAAAGATATAAATTATTGAGATTTAAATGTGATTTAAAAATATATATGTTTTATTTTTTCCACATAAAAATTTAAATATTATTTTAAAAACAAATTTTACTGTACACATTTTGAATCAAAAAATTATACCATATTCATATCCACAAATAATTTTGTATACAAATAACTAATAAATATACACCCCAATTCAACAAAGTATGCCAGAGTAGGTTATATATATATATTTGCCCTTACCTACTGAATTAAAAAAGGAAGATATGTCACAAAGATGAAAGCTTGATTGAGGAGGCAATAAATACTCATCATCTCCAAATTTTCTGATCACAGGAAATAAGGAATAATTTTGGCAGATTAATTCTGAATATAATCCAAGAGCTGAAAATTTAAAAAATAGCAAATTTCAAAAGTTAATATGATATATATTGATACATACTGAACATATATTCTTTTATTAAATTATTAGAGACAAAATACACATAGACCTAAATATGCAGCTGTATGAAATATGATATACAATTTTTTTAGCACAGTAGTTTTTGCTATGGATAATATTACAAATATACCAATTCTCAAAAAATCCCTCATATACTTTTGGTTATAGAATATTTATACCCCTACAATTATGTAATTAAAATAATGAAAAAAAAATAAAAGTATATACTTGTAAAAGAGGTATCAATAAATTGTTTACTTCAAAATGCAACTGATATTAACTGATAATAAATAACTGTATACAATTATCAAGAAAATTACAGTTAATAATTATCAGTTAGAGAGGCTCCATTATCATTATAAGAGACTCCTTTTGTTTTCATTTCAAACATCTAAGTGCAATAAATGAAGCTTGGGCTCAGTGATGGATTTTCTAAGGTGTATTAGTTAATGATAAGAAAGAACAAATATATTTAAAATACATGGTTTGAAAAGGTACTAAAATGGTAAAAAATAATGCCATATTAGCTGAAATATTACCTTTATTCATAATTATTTTACAAACAAAAGGTAAAAAAGGTTGCTCTGTTTCATAATTATTTTACAAACAGAGATAAAAAAAATCAATTTTAAAACAGCATTTATAACAAATGAAATCTACAGACTCGCTAAATTTCAGATTTAATTTTCTCTATAAGTACAAAGTTAAAAACATTTAAATAAAAATATTCAAACGAGGATATGAATAGCTCTTATTTGACTGGAAGGGGGAAAAAAAAGATGGTGAAAAAGAGGCGTAGATATTTTATAAAACCATACCATAATTATCTTTTAAATTATCAGTTAGAAAAGAAATGAATCCAGCCAGTATTAAAAATGAGATGGAAGATAAAATATGCCATACTCTGAAATATATAAAAATTTTCAATATATAGAGAAAGGAAATCTATATAATATTTAATTAATTAAAATACATGATGAACAAACATAAACCTACATTATTTAGAATGCAATTTCATATTTATAGGAAAATAAGGGTATCTCATGATACTTTTGGTGAAAAAAAATAAAATAGTGAGTAAATGTATATTACGTGAATGAATATGATTCATAACCTCTAATGCTGCTGTGCGTGCCTTGCCATTATTTTCAAACCATTCCTCAGCGGTAACTTCAGAATCTTCTAAATGTTTACACTTCAAGGTTGTAGTTACTAATTCCCTGGTGCCTTTTGTAATAAAATTCTAGACGTATACAGAAAGATAAAATTAATTAAAACCTTTCTTTAAAAGAAAATTATATATCATGTTTCACATTTTGCTTATTTAAAGAAATGCAGTTTAAAAGGGGAAAATGTTGTTCACTCACACCATTGCTATTCTTTTAAACCCTATTAACTAAGAAAAAATGAAACTTTTAAATTATATTTTTTAGATTTTATTTTGCATCCTATCTTATATCATATTTAATGATGCAAGGAGTTTGTAGCTCAGAAGAAAAATATGCAGGATAAGATGCCTTTCACACAAAATTACAATTATACATGTTGAGGTTCAAATATGGAATTTCAATAACTGAAGATATATATCTTATAGAAGAATAGAAAAATTTCAGCAACAATGAAATAAAAATAGAAGATAAAAATAAATTAAGAAGAGAAGCAAATAAAATGCAGTATAAAATAAAAAAAATATCTTCTTTTATAAGTGTCTACACATTAACAATTTAAACCTGACAGATTTAAATTGTTAATAAGGTTTTAATAATCAATGTAAAATATAAAAATAAAACAGAAGAACTTTGTAATATTAACAGAATAAATCAATTCCTTAAATTCCTAATAACTTTCTTTAAACAGCAAACTATTTCTTAAAAGGTATTTGAAACATGAGTTAAATCATGAAAAGGTAAAATATAGAAAATAAAAATAATACAAACAATATTTAGAAAGTAACAAAACATCAAAAGCCATAAATATAATGCTTACAATAGTTTCTAAGTTTTGTGTCAGGATTTTGGAAATAATTTTCTTCGCCTTAGCAGTTTTCTTAACCTAAAAAGAAAAAGAATATATATATATATATATGTCTAAAACCTCTTTCAATCTTATCATTTCATGTTTTTGGTTCATGGCTGTAGTAGCTTTAGTGCTCATACTGGTTTTTCTCTTTCAACTATATATATATATATATATATATATATATATATATATATATAATTACAGAACATAATCACGTCATCATACTGTAAACAAGTCTCATTTTGTTCTAAAAACAGTTAACAAAAAATTATTTTCTGAATGCTTTTAATGAATTTCTAGTAGACAGAAAAAAAATGTGTCTCTATTATATAATTTATGCATCTATTGTAGTAAAGCGTTTTTAAATAAAAAGCTGGCTTTATTACATGTTTGCGATAAAGGTCGGAATCAAATTTAACGCCGACAGATAATTATAGAGTTGAGTGGAGTAATTTAGGACGTAGCCGGTTGCAAGACAGTTTTATGAGTTTTTGAAGAGGGGAAGGTCTGAGATGGAGACACAGATAAGGTGACGGAACCAGACGATGACGTTATATTTACAAAAGCCTTTTATTGTTAGATTTATGGCAGTACGGTTCATATAGGAGTCATTTTGAAAACCAGGTGGTCGCAAGGGTAAGCAAGTGAGGGCGTAACGTTTTTGAATTAAGAAGCCAATGAGAAGGTGAGAGAGGGAGTACAGCAAATAAAAAGTTTACGATGGCCGGATTGGCTGATGGAAGTTTATGAGAAGGTGGAGTCTTCAGTATGAAAGGGGATAAAAATAATATATTGGAGAGTTTTTTAAAAAAGAGAGAGAGAGAGAGAGAGTCTTGATCGGGGAGGCTATAGGTCCCCATCTCCAGCACGTCTTAAATAAACGTAAGTGGACTTGAGGAGTCCACATAAACCTGTTAAGGCATCTGCGAGACTGCGTTGACCAAGTAAAATAAAGAGGTCCGCACCCAGAATTGCAGACGAGACCAAGAGACTCAGCTCCCGTGCCCCAGCCGAGAAGTTAAACGACGAGAAGAGCCCCACCATCCTGTTTCATGACGTGCAGAGGTACCCAGTGCCCGTGCAAAGATAGTGAGGTATGCGCCAAGGAGAGCCCAACTACAATTGATCGACAGAAAAGAAGTAGTAGTTCACCGTGAAAGAAATAAAGTTAGCCCCCTGCCCGGCGTAGCAACGTGATCCCTAACTGTAGGCGAGGCGAGAAGGCCAAGAGAGCACCTTGAATTGATGAAGGTTAATTGGGTGAGTGTTAAATAAATGATTTTGATTTGTTCAGTTCCGACTCAGGCAAAGTGAATTTTGTTTTTTTCGTGAGCAAGGAGTTTTGTTAGTGAAAAGGTTTAGTGTTGAACGATTAGTAAAGTATTTTGTTGTTGCGTTCGGGACGCTCCCTAACCTTAGCAAAGTGATTTTAAAATATAAATTGTGAAAGATAAAAATTATTATTGTGCATTGTTTTTCGGAAAATGAAAGATTCTTTTGTTACATGTAAATATTAAGTTTGTAAATAAACTAAACTTTCTTATGTTAAACTTTTTAGTCTGTTTAGATTGAAAGTTGTTGTTGTTAATCTACAATAATCTAAGACTGAGAATAGTATTTAGTTTTGTTCGGTTGCTAAGTTCGACATCCAGAGCTTTGGGTTGGATTCAAGAAAATAAATATTAAACACAACGCACCCAAATAAATCCTAAGACAAATTGTACTAACCAAAAGAAAATTTACGATCCGAGCCCAATTGACTTAAAAACTGGATGTAGCAACACAACATCTATATATAAAGATAAAGCCTTTAGTAGCTCTATAACCGCATAAGTTCTCTATGTTTATAAATAAAACAGAAACAAAAAATAAAGAGCTACATGCTGAGCAAAACATTCAATTAATTAGTGGAACAGCAGTTATAGGATTTAGCTTCAAATCAACATATGGGGAAAATGAGTACTCTCTGTCTTCCTTTGCATGGCATGTAGAAAGAAAAATTACATTCATAAAAATTCACAGGAGATTATCAAAATAATGGTAACACCATCCATTTCTGCAGAACTTTTATTAATAAAATGTAGGCCCACCTTTGGCTTGTAAAACAGAATGAATTTGATGTGGGATTAGTTGATATAAATCCTGTACATAAGATATTAGAATTAGGTAGCGTTCATTATGTAAAATACATTTTAACTGTACTAATGATGTTGGAGGGAAAGAATAAGATTAAACATTTCCCTCCAAATGTTCAATAACGTTAGGGTCTGGTGATTGAAGTGGCCAAGGTAGATGCTGTACCTACTCCTCATGATCTTCAATCTACATATTGGCACACCTTGCCCAACGGACAGGTGTGGTATCATCTTGGACACAAATCAGATCCAGCAAATATTATATACAAAACAGATACAAGAGAATTTGAGAAATATGTCTAGTTAAACGCATATAGCAAAAATTGCTCATAGAAAATAGTTCTACATGTATAAGTGTGTGTATACTGGTAGATTAACAGCAAAAATTATGATTTCAGTGAGAATTTAATGAATCTATCCACAAGCACCTTACTACTAGGTACTCACATAATCATGTACATTTCACCTATATTCTGTATGGAGGAAAACTTGCTCATACAAAATAGGATGAAACTGAATATTTTATTAAGTACAATATTTTATATCAATCTATATACAGATATTTTGACTCTACATCCAAGATGAATATATATATATATATATATATATATATATATATATATATATATATATATATTATATGTGTGAATGTAAAAGTGGAAGCTGAAAACTAACATATTGCATATCAAATTTTAATGTAGATGGTGCATTCATAAGTGTTTCAATTTGCATTAAGAAAATAATAAAGAAAAAACAGTAAATGCTCAAGTGTGTTATCATAAACATCCCATCTAAATTATTCAAATTTAAATTTTTTATAAAAGATGCTATTTAATGATATGGAGAATTTATTATGAATTTAAAGTCATAGGTCCTTAATAGATCATGCACATTTGAATATCCATTTCTGATTACTCCTCTAACAACAATATCCCCAAACATATGTGAGCAATTAACTTTTTCCAAATGTGGGATATTATTTTCTAATATCAGAAATGATGAATAGATTTGCCTTGGTAGAAACTCATTGTGTATAATTTTCTAAATTTCACACAGCAATATTTCCTGGTCAGCAAAAGGCTTAGGATGTGGGCAGGATTCAAAAGAATCTGTGTTGGTTGGTTGGTTTAGAGTGTGCTGGCCACCTATTTAAGAAATTTGGAAGGTATCTGGTACATTTTTATGCTACATTCTTAATGATTTTTTGATAAACATAAGTATATCATATATATTCAAGTATTCCATAACTATATTATCAAAACCCAAACATGCAAAAGATGTCGAAACTGCAGAAGATACATTTGAATCATTAATTGATGTTTTAATTAAAAGATTGGAAAATATAGATTTTCTTGTTAGTTCTCATATTATGAATATTTTAAATTTTGATAAACTTTGTATTGAATCTCCTAAAGGTCAAAGAAATTTACTTGATGTTTTGAATAAAAACCTAAGATGTTTATACTTACTTAAATTGGAAGCTAATGAATTAACACATCAATTTTTGATAAATATTACCCAAAAATTAGATAAAGAATCAAGGAAGCAATATGAAATGAATCTAATGTCAACTGAATTACCAAACTGGGACAAATTTATAGAATTCAAAGAAGGTCTCAATTATTATTCAATATTCAAAGAAGGTCTCATTTATTAGAAAATTTGCAGTGTGCAATCACTGTTAGTAAAAATTAAAACTGTTTCCAAGCAAAGAGAGAAATTTCATGCTGAAATTAAACGTTCTATGCAAATTATGTAAAAAAGGTCATGCCATTTATAATTGTATCTTGTTTTAGAAAATATCTCCTTTGCAAAGATTTAACCCCTTACCTGTGACATATATTTCTGAAAAATGCACCAAAAATGGAAAATGTTTTCAGAGTCACAGTGTGAAACACCCATTCCCCATTTGCACCTTTATAACTGACCACACCCCCATTCCTCCCCAATCAAATAAATGAAAGACAAATACCACCATCTACTGTGAAAATGGTAAAAAAAAAATCTATCCAAAAGGAAAACAGGCATCACAGAAGAAAATCACTAATTTTTCTCCTGCCAAACTGAGCGCGGGCATTACAAATAATGCCCATTGCAGTTGCCCAAACTGTGTTCGGGAGTCACAGGTAAGGGGTTAATGTTGTGAAAAAACATCAACTTTATATTTATTGTTTGAATCACAACCATAAACTTTTACTATGCACCTCCAAATGTTCGTCTAGATTATGTGAAGGAAAGCACAATTATCTGTTGTGTCATTCTGTGGTGACCGCACCCAGTGGTGGGATTCAAATAAATTAACAACAGGTTCTATGTCCTAATGACCATTTTAAGTATACCTAAAGATATACCGAAAGGTAGTTTAATAATTCATGCATTAAATACTTGGATAACAATAAAAGAGGTACAAAAAACTAAATTATGTTTTAACAAAGAGTTTTAAAATATTAAATGCCTGACAAACTATTATTGAGGATATTTCCATATTGCTGTTTGATTGGCATCCTCACTTGCAATTTTCTTTGCTTTTATCATAGGTTATGTGATTTATTCTTAACAATCTTTGCACTGTAGGAGTAGGATTCCATTCCTTTCCGATTAGACTGGATCGGCCACCCGGTATAGGGAAGGTTTATTTATTTTTAAATGTTTGTTCTGTGAACAATGCATTTGGCGCTCATTAGCAAATAGTTCGCAGACTGATACCTACATTAGGTATTGGTTCTACAGAACCGGTGCAAACTAGTTGAATCCCACCACTGACCACACCCCTGTGTGAAACCCAAATGAACAATCCTGGTGAAACTCAAGTTGTGCATACATTCACCTCCTTAAATGAAATGCCAAAGATTCTGCTTTCCACAGTTATCATTAGCATATGGTCTCCTGCCTTGAAATACTACATTAAAGGAAGAGTTCTGTTAGATAGCACCTTACAATGGTCATAGAATGCAAATTGAGTTCTGTTAGATAGCACCTTACAATTTGCATTCTATGACCATTGAATATGCTTCTCATCTTGGTCTAATAAAACAAAAAGTAAACATTCCTTTTAGTGGTTGAAGTGGAAGCTCTATGAGTATAAAATAGAAAGCAAATAGCTCATTTATAACTAATAATGATTCTTCTCTCCTTTTTGTAATAGACTTTCTCATTGTACCAAAAATTACAGACTTTGTTTCTTCATCTGCTCATGACCTTGAAATTAAAAATTTAATTATGCCTTATGTCTTATGTTATACAAAAGATGTCCAACCTAGAGATATTTATTAAGGATACTTTGGAAAACTAAAGAATATGAAAATCCTACAGAATATAGATTGAACACAGTTACTTACGGAACCAAGTGTGCCCCATTTCTTACCACAAGAATAATAAAACAGTTAGCTTTAGATGAATGTGCTAAGTTCCCATTAACTGCAAAAGTTGCAGAGTTCAATATATATATGGATGACATAGTCAGTGGTTGTCAAGATATTGAAATTTCAAAAATTCTGAAAGATCAGAATGCTTAATAAACAAAATAGCAGTGAAGAAGTTCATTGTTTCAAACTTGTTAGATTATATCCCGTTAGTTAAATGCAAATTTTGAGAAACCTAATGTGTAGTTTGTAGCTGTTTAACATATATAACAGATTGTTCTACTACAAGTAAAACATTTTCATAAATCCCCCCCCTCCCCCCCAAAAAAAATACTAATATACTGATATGTTTGAATCTAAATTACTGACAAGTTGAATTCCTTTTCTGTCAGAGAAACTAGACCTTTCACTGGATTTGTTAGAATTGAGATAAGCTATAATTAATTTCTTTCAGCAAAGATTAGTCCCTGACAAATGTCATAACTTTGAACTTGGTTTGGCACAGCCAAAGCACCATGATCAGTTATATCTAGCTGAGCAATAGAAAAGCAATAATTATTTTCTTTCTCAGCATCAAAGTCTGAGTCAGAATCAGTGATAACTTCATCTAAAATTTGTATTAAATCTTTAATTTTATGCTCTGTTAAGCATTTGGGCTAAAGCGATATGGATATACATTTTTTTTTTTTTTTAAAGATTGAAAATTTAATGAAATCAGAGAATTTTTAAGTTTAACACATAAATTTCATAAAAAAAATTAATACTGGAACAAGAACTTTCTAACATAAAAATTAGAGCCTAAATCATAGCAAAATATATTTTGCATAACATAAAACTAAAAATTTCCCTAATTAACAGCAGATGGTTCCTTTTAACTATACCTCTTGCTTGTACATATTTAAATTTTCCTGAAAAATGATTAACCACCAGAAAAAGAAAAGACTCTGCAGTTTGATTATTCTGTATCACTTGTGTCTTTAGTAATCACACTCTTTA
Source organism: Dolomedes plantarius (assembly GCA_907164885.2). Taxonomy (NCBI): domain Eukaryota; kingdom Metazoa; phylum Arthropoda; class Arachnida; order Araneae; family Dolomedidae; genus Dolomedes; species Dolomedes plantarius. The sequence goes on from OU015496.1 coordinate 78,152,174, forward strand.
AAATAATATGGTGGTAGAAAAATCTTAGGACAACAATAATTCCAAACTTGTGTTTTTCAACAGTGCTTGCTTGGGATTGTTGTCCCACCACCTGGCAATGAGAAATTTATATAAAGTATAATCTCTCTTATCACATTCATAAATCAGAAATTTTTTTAAAAGACAAAACCTAGATTTAAAACCTTTTAATATAATCATGAATATAACCGATAATGTGTCATAACTGAAAACAATTTACATGAATATTTGGGATTATTGAGGACATTTCAAGTTTGTTTTTATACTTCAGGAAGCTGGAAGTGTAAAAGTTTCATAGTACAGCCCCAGGAGAGTAAGACTTAAAACGGTCATGACAGTGGTATCTCAGGGTAGTTGATTATCAAAACTAGAGATAACATTAAGAGTTGGAGGTGCCAGGAATGTTGATGATGAAACTGAAATGATGAGCTGAACTTTCACTTAAAGATTATGAACTAGATACTGAATATATTTATCCAGGGCCCGATTATGAATGCTGGGGGCCCCTGGGCAGATGCTATTTGCCCCCCCCCCCTTACGAACATTTATAAAAATAAGAACTATCCATGGGCTATTAGAAGTATTAGGTGCATACACCAAGGGGGTTTTGGGGCCCTGGGCAAAGTCCCGATTTGCCCATGCAATAAAAAGGCCCTGTATTTATCACACACAATTCTTGAGCTTTCAATTGTACTTATAAGAGTAATAATTTTTTTCCAATGGTAATAAATAAAGTCCTAAGTTTGAACCCAAACCATCATGTTATAAGGTAATACAAACAACTTACACATTTACAGATGGTGACATGAGACAGTTAATTACTGTAATTATGCATAAATTTTGCTTCTAAACTTCAAAGATTAAAAAATGCACATGTAATAAATTTTTTGTTAGTTTAACATGGCATTCTGCAATTTCTCAGTCATCTACATACTTGGCTTTAGCAACAAATTTAAGCTTAAATTCCACTGTATAGCTTATGTGTCCTTGTTTGTACAACATGGTCAAATGATCAAAAAATTCCCTTGAAAACTAATAGATAAATGGATTCAAATACATGTGGTTGGGGGAAGAGTGTATTTTGGTCCTCATCATATACTAACTTTTACTCCCTTCATTCTGACAAATTTACATGCAATTGGTTAAATTTTCACACCTATTTGGTTGCCAGGAAACAAGATTGATGGGTGACAACAAGGATATATTATGCGATAAACATAGTGCATCACACTGCAATAAAATATTAATTTTCTCAAACTTGGGACATTATCTGTTATCAATTGAATTTTTTTATTTTTTAGAATATTGTTCCCAGAACTATAAACTTTACCTAGCAGTCAGAAAAACAGCAGGACACAAAATGCAATGGACTATAATCTACACCAAGAAATTCAAAAGATTTTTGATGTAGAATCTGCAGATAACAGGCAGAAAATTGTGCTAAAAATTTCTACTCTCATATGAAGTTGATTTTCAATAGCAATTTTTTTAATTATATGTATAGAAGAGTCCTGATTATTATGCAAGTTTCGACTCTTTTGCATAGTAGTACTTATTTGTATCGAATTTTTCAAAGAACTTTCATTTGAAATAAGAGCTCAGTTATATTAACTAGGGATTACATACTGGAAAGATGATAGCAATTTAAAGAAGCAATACAAAAACTTTTAGAACAGGGAAGGGGAAAAGTAGTCTATCAATCTTTTAAAAACAAAATAATTCTATATTTTGAAGTTTGAATAATTTTAAAAAAAATTATAAATCTTATAACAATGACATGGGAGGAATTTCTACTAGCAGATAAAGTAAATAAACACATTTGAAAGAGAAGGAATGAAAAAGGAGCATACCAAAGCTTTACCACAGAGAACAGAGGAGGAGGCAACAATCGCTTCTCCCCTATTACATTCTGTTTACAGGGGTTGGTGACAAAATCCTGTTCATACATATTTCTCAGTTTCCACTCCTCAAGAAAAATTAACCTTGTTTCAGTGACTGCTCAGTGAAGGCTATTTGGGTCTCTAGACATTCATTTTACAAATTATGGCGATAATATCATAGAATTATTATCTAGAATCTGTTTTCTTAAAAACTATATAAATCTCAAATAAAATAAAAATATTTTTATTTTACAAAAATATTTCAACTAAAATAGCATATTTACACATTATACATATTGTCGATTTAAATCAGAATTGGATTTGCCAGTATTTTTAGGCATTTTCTTGTTTGTTGAGTCTTCAATATCTTTAGCTTTGTAATAGTGAGGGGCAACTTCTACTAGCCACACACCTTCTATCTCAATTACTTGGCGCATATATTCTTTTGAAGTGAATACCAATTCGTGATATACTAACCATCTTGGCAAGTCTTCAAACAGTGCACTATTAGGATGAATCATTACAGTTTGTTGCTGCTTGGCAGTTTTATATTGTCCGCTTTTTGACAATCTTGCAGTATGGTAAAAATAACCCGCAGTGATAGCTTTCCGAATTGCAACTGTATCTAAAGGGTTAGATACCAGTTCTATTTCTACTCTGTCCATTAGACCTTCAAGTTGGTCACGAACATCTCTAGCTCTCTTCATTGATCTCACTTGTATATAATTCTCATAACACCATTGAGTACTATAGTCTGTTTCTACCCAGTTAGTATAAACATTAAGAAGAGTTAAATGATCTCCCCCAGGACTAAAAAAGTTTTTTCTTGCAGTGTCAGCATGAACAATCTTATCTTTTGGGCGATAAAAGATTGTATTATTGACAGACAGCATTGCTGCTATTGAGAGAATCTCTTCAGAGCATTTATATTTCTCAGAAGCCAAAAGCATTTTAGACATCATTGGATCCACTGGAAACTCTGCCATTCTACGTCCTAATTTTGTAAGTTCACCCTGATGATTTAAACCCCCTAAAGCATAAAGCTGTTCAAGAGCTAAAACTAAACTCTCATGAGGTGGAGGATCAAGAAAATCAAAGTGTATAATGTCATTAATACCTAACGACTTTAATAGAAGAACACAATTCCCCAAGTTCACCCGCTGTATTTCAGGAATAGTATTATCTTCAAGCTCATGTTGATATGCCCATGCTGTATATAAACGAAAGCATTTTCCAGCTGCAACACGTCCAGCTCTTCCTGCCCTTTGATTAGCAGATGCTTTTGAAATAGGTGTTACAACTAAAGATTCCATGCCAGTCCTTGCATTGAAGCTGTTTTGTTTGCAGAAGCCAGGATCAATCACATAAATTATACCGTCAATTGTTAATGATGTCTCAGCTATGTTTGTTGCTATGACCACTTTTCTAGACCCAGGAGGTGTAGGTTCAAATATTTTAACCTGCATATCTGAGGGTAAATTTGCATATATAGGTAAAATTATAAGCTCTTTCATTTTAGAACCAAGCTTTCTAGTCCTCTCTAATAAAAGCTCATTACAAGTTTCAATTTCTTCTTGACCAGTCAAAAAAACTAAAATGTCACCAAGAGGTTGAGTAAAATGTATCTGTAATACTGTTACAACACATGCATCTAAATAATCAGCCTCAGGAGCTTTGGTATAAAATATATCCACAGGATAACGGCGTCCTGGTATTCTAAATATAGGTGCATCATCAAAAAACTTTGAAAATTTTTCAGCATCAAGTGTAGCACTTGATATTAACAATTTTAAGTCAGGACGAAATCGAGCTATATCCTTTACAAGTCCAAATAATATATCAGTATGGAGAGTGCGTTCATGAGCTTCATCAACAATGAGGACACTATAAGATGCTAAATCTGGCTCAGACAAGAATTCTCTAAGTAACATGCCATCTGTCATATATTTTAAAACAGTTCTTTCCGATGTACAATCTTCAAATCGGATGCTATAACCAACTTCATTTCCTAACTTCACAGACATTTCTTCTGCAACTCGAGATGCAACACTCATTGCTGCAACCCGACGAGGCTGAGTACAACCTATTTTTTTTTTATCTTGTGTATACCCAGCCTCAGATAAATACTGAGGAATTTGGGTAGTTTTACCTGATCCTGTTTCACCTTCAATAATTAGTATGTTATGATTATCAATAGCTTCTAAGAGATCATTTTTAAATGGATATATAGGTAATTGCTTTCGGGTTTCTTGAATACTAAGTTTTTTTCTGTCATATTCAGATATTTCTTCAGATGGTTCAGGTAGATTTTTGTGACCAGGCATTTTAATAGACTGAACAAACTCAATAGCTTCTTCAAATACTAAGTCATATTCTTTTTCTTTTCGTTTCGATTTTGCATCTCCAGCTCCAAATCGCATTTGAGCATATCCTAATCTCTCTTGCTCCCATTTTAATTGTTCTGCATTTGGTGCTTTTTCTCTTTCATCTATTTCTTCGTACTTTTTAAGGGGTTCTTTTCTTGATGCTTCAGGAATGTGATACCTTTCAATTTTTTCCATTTCTTTGGCTTTATCATGCTGCTTTGCAAGTTCGAGAATTTTCTTTTTATAATTCAATTCTTTTTTCTCCTTCTCTGTGAGTTTAACTTCAGAAAAAAGATACTCTTCATCCTTTATATCACTCTCCAATTCAACTAATTTATCTTCTTTTCTCTTTGCCAGGTATTCCCTTCTTGATTCTACTCTGAGTTTAGGCACAATTTTTTTTCTGTCCTCAGCTTCTAAACGTAACCTTTTGGCAGCCTCTTCAAATGCTTTTCTGTCAGATTTCTCAGCAATATTTCTCGTCTTATCTTTATCTTTCTTTTTAAGCCTTTCTGAAAATTCATCTCTCTCCCTCAAATCATCTAATCTTTCTCTTTCCATGCGTTCATAATCACTCTCCGAATCATCAGATTTGTGATCTGTTGGGGCATTTTCTCAATATTCTCTTCTGAATCGCTATCCGATTTTTTCCTTACACGCAATTTCTTTTCTTTACGAGCTTTTTTGGGTTTCGGTAATTCATACGTTTCATCTTCCTCATCCTCAATTAATTTGTAACTCATATTTTTTTTCAAAGTTTCCACAATCGCTCTTTCATGTGCCCGCGCCGGCTTCTCTCTAACTTCAGCATGGGGAACTTTATTCCATAACTCGCTAGCAAATTGCATTACGGTAGAATTCACAGTCAGTGTTCCAGTTTCTCGTATTTTATCAACAAATGCATCCACACTGGTGCTTTTAGTGGCAAGATTGTACAGAAACTCTGCAGCATATTTATCACTAAAACCAAGTACATTATACAATTCATCGCTAATCCACTGGTGTACATGCGCCATTGCGATTAGAAATAATAATAAAAAAACAGCAGCAGCTGTTTCGAGATTTTTTAAACAATCAGTGTACAAAAAGGTTCATCAATGAGTGTAGTATTCCAAGGGGAAAAAAAATTAATGCATGAAAAATGAGGTGCTAACAGTATCAACATTGACACAGCAATGTTTACAATTCATACAGTTACGGTTCACAACTACAAAAACTTTTTGAATAATAACTAACCTTTACTAAATATTTAATTTACTAACGATAGATTACGGAAAAACGAAAATTTCAATAATTATTTGTGTGTTCTCTTTCAAATATTATCGCTAAATAAAACAACTCACTGAGAAAATGAACCAGGAAGAGGCGTCCTAATTTTACGTACGTAACCGTACTCATAGAATCAATCATATGGCATGGTTTATGTACGGCGTTTGAAATATTATCGATGTTTGTTTGATAATTCCTCTCGTTTGCTGCTCTTGCAAATTATTCCAGCATAATATTTTCGTGGCATCTGACTTACCCTCAGCTCGGGACACCTTGAGAAAAAAAAAAATCATTTTCGTCAAGTTGCGTTTTCTCATAAAAAAGATGTTAGATTTTAGGGTGAACGATTGTAAATCGACTGGAAGGGCGTTCACCTATATGAATAACAATATGCATTTAAGAAATAATTGTTTTAAAACTTGCATGCCTTTATTGTTCCCTTACTTCTAGCCGTTTTGTAATCTTTGCCCCCTAAAATGAAGTGTTGACAGCTAATACACAAACAGCATTTACTTAGTGTTTCTCTAAGTCGTTTTATTATAGAACATTAAAATTATTGTTTAACATATATATGTGTGTGTGTATGTGTGAGAGAGCGAGAGAGAGAACATGGGATCAAGGTATAATTAAGTTTTGAATAAAACTAAAGAAAAGTTACTATGATTGTGTTCATTTCAGATGTATTTTGAAAATATCAAACTTACACTCTACTTAGACTATCACATTAAAATTGACTTCCTTTAAAAAATTATAGCCACCAACTAATGAAAAGCAAAGAATAACTTTTCTTCGCCTTATTAACTAGATTCAAGCTTACCCTACATTCCAAATGAACCGAAACCAAAGGACTAACAATTGTTCATTGGCTACTCAAATTTTCTGGTTAAAATGAATATCACTTTAAATTATTTAACAGATACCACTCTATCAACACTCTTGATTCATTGCCCTAAAAACTATCTGGTGTGAAATCAATACTTGTGTATATAGTCATATAAGAATGATGAAAATTATAAGTCTTTGATAAATATTGCAAACTAAAATGAATTTGTGACAAAATGAAAAATAAAAGTATTAATTTTCAGTTTGAAAGAGATTTCATGTAATAATAATATTTGTAAGAAAAGTGATTGGTGATAGACAGGGAGAGTGCATAAAAATTATGGCAGCAAACAAATAAGTCTGTCAATATTGATTTATCTTCAGTAGAGACAGCGATACTAATTGATAAAATATATTTCTGAATAATTTGATCATAAAAATTTTCAGAAAATTCAACTTGGAAAAATCATTAATAATTCATTATTTTGCTGATAATTTTGAATGCAAAATAATTTTCTTTTCAATCATTTCTACTTCATGTGCTTCATTTTTATACTGTATTGTTTTTAATTTTATTACATACATACCTATATAGACATATGCATTTATTAAATAAAAATAGTTATTTATTCACATAATTTTCTCTCATTTACAGCTTTTATAATGTATGATTCCAAAAATCATATTGTGGTCTAAATTACAATTAAAAAAAACCTGTCAGTTACGTTTAAATTATGTAGCTAGATTCAATATAAAATTAAGTGTACTGAGAAATTTTGTGTTAGCACAGGTTTAAAAAAAAGGCTTAAAAATATACATACATTCATGTCATAATAGGTAGTTAAAATAAGTGAAAATAGAAAATTAAGCTCTAGCATTATTTTTGATGGATGAAAAGAGGTTAATCTTGATGACACTCATCAGTACTGCACTAAAAGAATGATGATTTCAAAAAAGCTCATGACATTAACCACTATACCATGCGAGTGGTATCTTAAAATTATGTAGGACACAGAACTAAGTCTACATTAATAAAATTAAATAGATAACATTCAATGTACATGGTAAAAGATTTATTGCTGCTATGTAGTAACATCCTTATTAAACTTGGTAAAATTTTTCACAATGTTTCAAAACCCACAATGTAGTTTTATTCATTTATTTTATTGGTATGAATTCATACATAAGAATTTCAGAAAACCAGTAATAGTTGGCACTTTATAATATATCAACTAAAATAATCAATTAAAAGCTTTCTGCAACAAGTTTTTGTCTTATTTTCATAATCTTCTATGTTGCCTATGGGGGTGTTTGATGTATAATGAGATGGCATCAGGGAGTGATGTTAGTTCACCTGTATGACGCTCCCATAACAAGCAGCTTACGATTTCACTGTTGAAAAAGTGAATGTGTTAGAAAATAAAAAAGTTCTTCCATGTTTAAGGGATTTGTTTGGTAGAGAGAAAAAAATGCTGTTTTGCTCCTCTTACTTAGCTTCAAGGTGATTGATTAAAAGAAGTAGATCACATATATAATTGCCACCTTTAAAACAGCTGCTGGTTATTGCCACTAGAGGAAAAACGGTATATAAAAGGAATTTCAACTCTATCCTAAAATATGCCATACCTAATTTGGCAAATTTTAGAAATTTTGCCAAGTCTGTAAAGAAAGGCTAAATATGGTCATCTTTAATAAATTGTTACAATAAAATAAAAAATGAGGTGATAATTTTTTGATGTTCTAAACTTACTTTTGGCTTATTTTTAACCATGTTGATTAATTATATTTAAGGCAGTTATTGATTTTTCATTTTGTTCATAACTAGCCATGATCAAGCCAGTGGAACAAGCTGCCAAATAAAGGACAGTATATGTTCTGGTAATAAACCAAAAATTTACACACGGCAGAAATACATATTTCAGTATTCTTTAATTTTAATACATTATATTAAAAAAAAAATTCATTTCTTTGTCCTGTATTACGAACATTTAAGAGAAAGAAAAAATATAAATAAACCAAAATTATTATACAGTGTTTGAAATAAGGAAAACAATTAACTTGTTAATTTCTATCTTTTCTATACTCTCCTCACACTTGTCATACATCAACTATGTTTTTAAGCATAATGTAATGAATAAATGCATCCTCCAGAGTAAGTGTTATTTTGAATAAAAGTAAGAAAAGTTCCCTGTAATACAACAACACTTGTGGAATGGGATTACTATCAGTTATCTTCCAAACATATTTATTTAATTACCAATTATTATATAAACTGAAGTAATATAAAATCAATAAGGATAAATTTCAGATAAAGTAATATGCATAAGTACCTTTCATCTGCTACTGGTTTTAAAACTGATTTACCTCATCTAAAATTATGCTTTTAAAATTTTTCATTGTAGTGCATTATATTTTTTGGCCTGTTATATTTTCTATCCCATTGAATTTTATAATTGATTAAGATGGTTTTGAATAATGCATCATTTTAGGATTAACTATGATACTAAAATCATACGTAAGAATCTTAATATCCCATTATATAATTTTTTTTTTAAGACTCACCTTATAGAAGTCAATTAAATATTTATTTCAAAATTGGTGAAACAACCAAAGCTTTATTATAAGAATTCATCGAATTACAACTAGATAATTGACTTTCATTCTTATTTATAAAGCATTTGATTTCTCCCTACATCAAAATTCTAATTCAACAGAAATTTCTTAATTTAAAATGTATTAATGCAGTTATGTTAAAAAAAAATCTGTTTCATAAATTTATTTAATAAACTCATGTAGTGACTAATCAAACAAGTATAATTAGATATTCTTTACTACTCTATATAAATCTTGCATTAAAAAATTCATACAAATGATATTAAATATATATATATATCTCAATTGAAGTATTATCACATCAAACAAGCTAATTTATATCTTACAGTCAGGCGATAAGTTTACTAGATGCGACCAATGTCATTAAATTATAGACTAGGAGAGTCATTCAGATAAGACTCTAAGGGGTCCTTATATATGTCAAAAGTATTAATTAATTATAAGTATTTATTATGTTTTATTGGGAATACATAAACATTTATAATCATTACACAAAATTTGCAAACAATTGGTAATTCATTGACTGTAGAAAAGATAATGTTGATGAACTGACTGTAAAACTGCTAGATTCATATAAATGTAATATCTAATAAACTTCAACAATTCTTACAGTTTGTGATAATTTTTGGTGATCATTAGCTTGTAAAAAATAAAAATAAATTCTTATTTCAGAATTAACATTATTCAAAAATTTGCTACATGCAGAAATTAATGTATCCTAAACTAATAATACTTAGATATATCACTGGTATGCCAAAAGGGAGAGGCAACTGACTTAACCTACAAAACAAATTTATTTCTTATTTTTTTTTAAGGCTGAACAAAGATTTTAACTCTGTATTATGTAGGTAATTTTGCGATATTCTTAGTATGGGGGTACTATCTGGCAATGCATAGCAATATCACAAAGGTTGTTAAAACTTTGTGATTATCGCTATTGAAAGGTGTGCAAACAGTAACAGAAATGAGAAACTCAGTTTTCAGTACATACAATATATAAACTACCAAAGGACTTACCTCTGGCAAATCTTTTAACTTTTCAATTTTGGCAAGTTTTTCCGACTTACTGTTAGTGTAAAATGGGGTCCGAATGTCAAAAAATACGTCTCTAAATTTAAGCTGTTGTATAACAGATTGTTCGTCTTTGCAGAGTTTATAAATTTTGTTGAAATATTTCTCATGACAAATAAGCCAACCGTACTCATTTTCAACAATAACAGACATCATCAAATTTAATAACGAGAAATAAAAAATCAAGAATTTATATCGCTATCATAGATATTTTTCGCACAGGATTCTATCGAAATCATTTTGAACAAGAAGATATCTCAAGGTTTATCATATCCAACAAAAAATGTCTGTATGGTGATATATTTTTGACGGACTTTCTTTTGGGTTAACATATCAAACTTTTATTTGTTTACATGATTGGCATGTCAGGAAATTTCATCTGTATGCAGTAACATGCACTTATTTCATTGGTTTGCTTAATCACAATGAACCAATGAAATTCTTTAGAGCACAAGACCACAGATTAATCGTCTCCATGGTGTTTGCTTTGTTATTGAAACGAAGTTACTTTTTATTTCGTTGGTAAAAATAAATTTTAAAGCGATTGATATTGAAAAAAAGAAGAAAATTTTTATCCAGAATCATGAAAGTGAAAGAAAATGTGGCGCTGTGTTTTAAAATCGTCCTGCATTTGGTCGCCGCCAATGAAATGAGTACGCGACTACTACTCCCTCGATTATCATAAACAAACCCTACTGCTACAACCTTCTCTTCACGCTAAAACAAGATATTTTGCCTTGTACGTATTTAATATAAATTCTCTCTCTCTATCTCTCTGTGTGTGTATGGGGTTATAATTTACCTTTAAAGATGTTGCGTGCTCACGCCTTAAATTTTACCTTGTAATAGAAAATTCAATATGATAATAATATTCATCACAGGATACGTGAAGAAATGTCTACCATTTTTATTTATTATATCTAACTAGAATGTAACCCGTCATTTTGACGTCAAAATACTAATATTGACGTCATAATGGAAAAAGTATATGACAGTTAAAAAATATCCCGAATTATCTAAAATATTGCATTTAATCCACACCTTGTAAAAGCAAACCCTTTCATTATTTTTTATTTATTTAGTTTTTCACGCGATTGGAGTAGTAGACTGCCATCCAACCCGTCATTTTGACGTCATAATACTAAAAATGACGTCATAATGGAAAAAGTATATGAAAGTTAAAAAATATCCCGAATTATCTAACAATATTACATTTAATCCACACCTGGTAAAAGCAAACCCTATCATTATTTTTTATTTATTTAGTTTTTCATGCGATTGGAGTAGTAGACTGCCATCCATTTTTTTACAGTTTACTACTCGATTCATTCACTAAAGATTCAAGTTTGTTTACTTTCAGAATTCATCGCAAAAGTAAACAGATTTTTAAAAACTGTTAAATATACAGCTAAAAGCATCCAATTTTTTTTTAGTTCTGAATGTTTTATAGAAAAATAGGCTGAACAAACGTGATTTGATGGAGAAGATATTTGTTTTTAGGTAAGAAAAAATTCTGATCGAAACACAACAGACAATGCTACTCAGCTGCAAAGACAGTTGCTCTTGGCAACAAACGAAGGGTTTCCAGACAAACAGTACGTAATAGGCTTCATCAGGGAGGTCTCTATGCACGTAGGCCAATGGTCTGCATTCCGTTGACCTCACGCCACCGTGTGGCCCGAAGAAGATGGGCTGCTGAACATCGAGATTCGGAGCAACATGATTGGAGCCAAGTGCTGTTTACAGACGAGTCCCGATTCAGTCTGGAGTGTGACACCCGACGTGTTTTGGTATGGAGGGAAAGGGGCACTCGAAATAACCCCACATTCGTTCGTGAAAGGTCACAATACAGAAGAGCTGGTTTTATGGTATGGGGTGGAATCAGCATAGGTGGACGTACGGACCTGCATATCATTCGGAATGGTACTTTGACGGCCCGAAGGTATGCAGACGAGATACTGAGACCTCATGTCATACCTTACGCTGCAGCCATTGGAGATTCCTTTGTTTTCCAGCATGATAAAGCCAGACCGCATACAGCTCGTCTTGTGGAGAACATGCTTGAAGCTGAAAAAATACAGCGTATGGAATGGCCAGCGTGCTTTCCTGACCTGAATCCAATCGAGCATGTTTGGGACATGCTCGGACGACGCATTGCTGCGAGACCAAGGCCTCCTTTTACTCTCCGAGACTTGGAGATTGCACTTCTTGAGAAGTGGAACAGTATTCCCCAAATTTTTATCGATAACATCATCGCATCCATGGAAAACAGGTGTGCAGCAGTCTTAGCTGTTAGAGGAGACCCCACGCCATATTAAAAATCTTGCATAATTTCTAAACAATACTTTTTTATCGTTTACATGTAACCAAATTGTTGCCCTAAATCATCTTTTCATGTTTTTTCCATATTTTCAAAGAATTAAAGCTTAATTACGAATTTTTTTACGTCTTTTCTTCTGTATTGCGCATTGATACGCGTGTACTATCCATTTTATGCCAATACGTAGCTGTCTCGCGTGGTTTTCTTAACTTCTTTGCTTGCTCCCCTAATTTTTTTGAGCAGTGTACATCAAATAGAGTCAATAATGTAAAGTCGCTGGCTTGTAGAATATCTCTCTATTCTAAAAAAAAAGTATCTGGCGCCGCCGCCGCTGTCAAAAGCTTGTCATGCTATCTCCTCCGAAACCGCTGGGGGTATGGGGTCGAGACCGATACCAATAGATACAGAAAAATGCGGGGAAGAAAGTAACACATGTCTCATCTTCGTCGGACTTTAAGTTTTTTTTTTATTTTATGTTTTGTGGAAAAATATTGACTTTTTCATGTTCAGATTACGATAACTCGCCAAAAATTAATCGTAGAATTTTGATCTTTTTACAGTCTAAGACTACAGACATTTTTCCTTCAAACAAGACCTCATTTGTTTAAAAATAATTTAAAACAGACTAATATTTTCATCAAAATATTAAACCCACTTTTCGAGAAATATCGTCACATATGTGGATGTAATATCGATGCTCCTAGAGTTTTTATCTTACAAAGAAAATATTTACATCATCTGGAAGATGAAAGCTTTGTCATTCATATAAACCTCATTTCAAGTCTCTATCTCAAAATTTCGATTTTTAATTGAATTTTAAAGCTGAAACAGTGATTCAACAGTGATTCCCCTTCGCATAAGGGTGACTAACAACAGTAAATGGCTGTTACATTGCCCGAGAATCACCCATATCTATCTCGCTATTAGCCATAACAGAGGAGCGTAGCGAGCCTAGGGGCTTTGCCCCTAGTGACGTAAAATAAAACTTGCGAAGTTATATTAGAATGGAACAAGCATAAAACCTCCGCTCTTCAATTAGCTGTTCATAGTGACGTAAAAGTAGTTATGAATTTGTTTTCTCAAACGTGGCATCATTTGTTTTCAACATTTGTTTTCTTTTGTTTTTTCGACATTCGTCTATTCCGCACCACGAATTTGTTAGCTTCTTTATTATGAGAGCACTGTATAGGTGAACCAACAGGACTATCTTGCAAACGATTGAGTTATCGGTTGGTTGTTCGTATTCTATCGTGTTAAAATTTATTTATGACAATTTAGCAAACAAACTAACTGTATAAAGATTAGGTCGAATGCTTATATCAATCTTTTTACCAGATTGATTGCTATTTATAGCTTGTACATTTTTATCTGTTGCAATACGTATCTTCATATTTTCAATATCATTTCTGAAAGCTTGAGCTCAGTTGCATTTTGAAGCCATTTTTCTGACGCCATTTTGGCGCCAGAAAGAAAGCCAATTTGGAGCCATTTTCTGACAGCAGTGGATTGAATATTTTTAATATAATGAGATCCACGTCTTTGCCAACTATCCTAATGATTACGAATGTTGGAGAAAACACTTCTCCTGAACCTATGTCTTTGATGTTGATACTGCCGCTCTTGCGAAAGATTCTCTCTTTTGTCTCGGTAGAGAGAAGACGTATATGGCGAATGCTGTTATGGAATGCGATTTAGATCCAGCTGTTGCTTTTCAAAACCTTGACCCTCAACATCTTCAAATTGATGAAATGCCAAACATCCTGAACTTTCTCAAGATCTGCGGTGATAAGTCGCCTGAATAAAAGACTTCAAGAGTTCGATCGACTTCACTATACAAACTTTGGATGAAACTTTGGCGAACATCTGCAGCTCAACTGGCCTCGAACATGACTTCGAAATCAGCAAATTATCAGGTATGTGGAAGTACATTGTTGCTTTCACTCTTGATCCATGGACATGGTCATGGACAAAAAGTTTTCGTGAGGTTCCAAGTAGGGCTAAGAAAGCCCTTTACCCTCAGTATGGATATGGGAAGCACTGAAGCTTTTCACGCATGGTCCAAGAAGAAATGAATCAAGTTAAAAAAAGTTAAGTTGCAAAATAAATTAAAGAAGTTACAAAAATAAAAAGAAAAACATTAGAATTTAGTAAGTTAAAGTTAACACAAAATTAAATCAGCAAGACTTGTCAAAATAAAATGTTCCAATATAGATAAGATAAAAAGCAAAATATAAAGATTAAACCCTCAAAAGTCGAAGACAAGCCACAGAGGACCGCGAGCAGCAAAGATATTAAACGCTGGGATCAAATCCAGAATGGGGAAAAACAATCAAGCAATCCGTGCTTGAAAACAGGTCGAAAAAGGAAGCAAGATGATGAATTTGTATCACAGAGGTTATAAAAGATCAAGCTTAACTATTGGTCGAGAGCAAAATGTGTCCCGCAACCTGATTGGTTGAAGAAACAGGATCCAGGAGCTTAGCAGCAGATATTATCAGGAAGGACGGCTCACAATTTAACCATGAGGATTTGCAGAGGCATATTACACCAACGAGATAACACACTTCCTTTTTCAAAAAAGCTTAAGACGATGTGACTGCATATAATTAGGAAAAAAAGGGGAGGGGGTGGGAAAATTAGGCGGTCTAGAATGAATTTAAGGAAAACGGAATGACATAAAGAAAAAAAATTAATTATGGGAAAGAAGAGTTGGGAGTAATCTCAGTGTCAAGCACTAGAGTCGCTCTAGGTCTGCGATTAAATTTTCTATTGTCCTAATCAGGAAGATTGGCAATTTCTGCATTAAGGATGTAGTAAAGACTAATATAAAATTTAATTGCGAGATTAATTATAGCCAGGCGAATGGGTTCAATATTTAGATCTTTCTGGAGGGAGTAGTTAGTTTTATATCTATTGGCTTTAGTGATTAGACGTAAGGTTTTATTTTGTGTGCATTGCAATTTCTGGACATGACTGTCAGCCGCTGACCCCCATACAGGTACTGCATAAAGAAGTATAGGTCGAAGTACTGTTTTGTAAAGCAGAAATTTATTTTCTGTACTCATCTCCTTCTGGTGCAGGAGGTGGGCGATATCTTTTCTAGCTTTGAAAAATTTGCAGGCATTATTATTAATATTTTTCTTCCAAGTAAGCTTACTATCCAGGAAGATACCCAAAATTTCACTTCCCTTTCAAAGTGGATGAGCTAACCTTGGGGTGGGGGAATCCTATTGTATGAAAAGAAGATAGCTTTTGTTTTACTGGGATTTAATTTAATATGCCATTTAACCCTTGATCCTAACTTTGATAATTTAAAAAACCTAATTGCTACTGTGAGTAAATTTAATACTACACCGGTAGTTAAAATATCTAGTAAAAGAAATAGAAGAAGTAATGAAGATAATGAGCCACAAGGCAAGCGAGTTGCTCGCCAAAACTTATTAGACCTTCAAAATCTGATGTGATCGAAACCAGTAATAAATTTGCCCCCCTTGAGGGAAATTCTGATGATGAAATTGTAACGGATGATATCATCGAAGTAGAAAGAGAGCCTAAACCAGAACCATTCTTTTTTAAAATGGTTCCAGGTTATTAAAAATTATCGAAAATATAAACAACCTAATCCAATTTAATTTGCCCCAAACTGTCCCAGGACAGTTTCTTAAGATCTCGCCCACCACCATTGATCAGTTTAGAAATATCCAAAGGTACCTTATCACCACTAACACTGAATGTTTTGGAAACCCCCCCCCCCAAAAAAAAAAAAAAAAGCTTAGACTGAAAGGCCTCTTAAAGTCCTAAGACCTATGACCCCCATACAGGTACTCAGTCCTCCTGTACCAGAAGGAGATGAATATAGAAAATAAATTTCTGCTTTACAAAACAGTACTTCGACCTATACTTCTTTATGCAGTACCTGTATGGGGGCCATCCACTTTGAAGACTGAAAGGCCTCTTAAAGCCCTAATCAAAGGTATCCCCATTGACATTCTAGTAGAGGAAGTTAAACAACAATTCATAGAATTTGGTTTTAAGGTGAACAGAGTTTCACATCTCAAACGATTTAATACCAAGGAACCTCTCCCGATTTTCTTATGCCACCTCCGACAAAATAAGACTTGAGCATATATATGAAATTCGACACTTTTTAGGTTTCGTAGTTAGGGTTGAAGCCTACAAATTAAAAGGTACCAAGCAATGCTTCAACTGCCAAAAATTCCACCATAGTAGTGAAGTTTGCCTTCTACAGCCTGTCTGTATGAAGTGTGCTGGTGCACACTCATCAGCAGCCTGTACTAAACCACTTGACACCCTAGCAAAATGTGGTAATTGTAATGATGACCACCCATCAAACTATCGTGGTTGCAGTGTTCACCCGGAACAAGTAAAAATTAGACACAACCAAATTAAGACTATAAAAGAAGCGGCCAAAGCCGGTAATTATACTCCCCAACTAATTATCCGAACCACTTTGGAAATACCTTTGCTAGCAAACCCGTAAATTCAACAATTTCTTAAGCCAAGCTGTTCAGTCCAATAACTCCCCTCGTCCCACTATAACGACTGAACAAATCACTAATATTGTAACTCCTGCTAATACTGCTACTGAAACTCCAACCTCTAGAGTGACGCCAGTGGGAAACCTTGACGATACACTAAATAAACTTCTAAAAATTAGGGCTGTTCTTAAAGAAATTAAACAACTCTGTTACAAAATGAATATACCAGATTTTAATTACTTAGTTGATAAACTTAACTCACCGTCTATAACTAACGTTCTTTCTGCTGCCTCACAAGAGATAGCCACCTCTTCTGCCCCTTAATGCTCCCCTCTAGTTCTTCTGAAATTTCTGTTCTGAGCTGGAATGCTGATGACTTGCGTACACGTATTCATGAGCTTCGGGAGTTTGTTATTAAGAACCCCGTTGATCTTATCCTGGTACAGGAGGTGAAGTGTCCCACCCCCAGAACTCTTAAAATTCAAAACTACAGTCTGTACTTCACTCCCCGCCTTGACCCTAATACTAACGCTCCCCTACGTTTCGGTGGCACGGCGATCTATGTCATACGGAATATTAAACATAACCATCTCCCCAGTATTAACTTACATACTATTGAAAACACAATTGTTAAAATTTGGATAAACTCTAGTACTACTCTCACCGTTGTTTACACTTAAGAATTATCGATGGTAGACCCATAACTAATGAACTTTCTCAACTTTTTAATCTTGACCATAAAGTTATACTTTTTGGTGACTTTAAGGGCCTGTTCACATAGGAGTCCGTTGCGTTGCGTTAAGGAAAAGATGACGTTGAGACGAAAATAAACCAATCATATGCCTCCAAACGATTAGCAATGAAATTTTTAACGCCTATGATTGGTTTATTTTCGTCTCAACGTCATATTTTCCTTAACGCAACGCAACGAACTCCTATGTGAACAGGCCCTAATGCTCATCACCCCCGTTGGAACTGCCAGAATGACCGTTCAGTAACAAGATATGGTACTGAAATTAATTCCTACTCCATTGATAACTCTGTTGATATTGCTTTCCCACTTTACCCCACCAGGCTTGGTGTTTCAGGCTCCCAATCCATCATTGACTTTGCCCTTTTAAACAACATTCACTATCCGTATGAGATTAATACTAGTAATGATTTATCCTCTGACCACTTACCTGGTAAATTTGACATTAACCCCGTGCTCCCTTCTATCATTTCTCCTTACCATACCAACTGGCAGTCCTTCACTAAATTTGTTAACAACTCCCCCCACCCTTTAATGATATTAACAGTCCTGATGACATAGACACTGCTGTTACCTCTATCACTAAGACTATCCAAAGCGCGCTGGAATCTGCTAAGGTCCACTCTCACCAATATTTCTATCATAAACTACCCCATTATATTGTTGACCTAATTAAATATAGGAACAATTTCACGAAAATTTGGCAGCAAACTCGGGACCCCAGAATGCTTAATGATTACAAAAATCTCCACAATCAGGTTAAAATTAAAATCAAAAATCTCAAAAATAATAAATGGAAAGAATTTATTGAGTCACGAGCTCCCACTGATAACTCAATTTCGCAATATCTTAAAAGAATTAGGAAACCCCATAAGCCCCTTCCAACCTTTAACTCCAGTTCTGGTAACTTAATTAGTGACTCTAACAAAATTGAGACCTTAGCAATCTAATTATGAAACCCAATTCAACCCCCACTTTACTGTTTTTTGCCCAACTACAATTGATAATGTCTATGATATCCTCCAAAATTTTGAGTCCAGTAATCACAATAGTGAGATCGAAAAAAAATACTGTTAGTGAAGTCTTAAATGCAATTTACTCCCTCCCAAATAGAAAAGCTCCTGGTCAAGACGGTATCACCAATAATGCCATTAAAAATCTCCCCCTTCATTATGCCAACTATTTAACTGATTTAATTAATAACATCTTTAAATTTAAATACTACCGACATCCCTGGAAATCGGCCATTATTTTCCCAATTCATAAGCCTGGTGAGGATCCTTCCCTTTCGAAAAAAAAACAGGCCCATTAGTCTCTTATCTTCTCTTTCTAAAGTGGTTGAACACATTTTTTGTAGCCGTATTCATAATTTTATCGATAGCAATAATATTCTCTCTAATGCCCAATTTGGTTTCAGACCCAAACATTCTACCACACATCAGCTGCTTCGTGTTACTGAGTACATCCATGATGGACTACAGAACAGAATGCAGACTGGTGCTGTCTTCTTTGATATTCTTAAAGCTTTTGATACTGTCTGGCACAGTGGCCTTATCTATAAACTCATTAAATTTAAAATGCCAGCTGACCTAATTAAACTTATACAATCCTATCTTTCGGACAGAACTTTTGCTGTAAGATATTCTGGTACCACTTCAGTCCTACGTCCTGTTAATGCGGGAGTTCTTCAAGGTTCGAAACTCGGCCCGGTATTATTTAACTTATTTATAAATGATATTCCCACCACCCCGAACACTTCGCTTGCCCTCTATGCTGATGACACAGACATTCTCGCTAAAATCCATTATGTCAGATATATGTAGACATATCTCCAACGTCACATTAACATTCTTGAGTGCTGGATTGATAAATGGCGTATTAAATTAAATCCCAGTTAAACAAAAGCTATCTTCTTTTCACACAACAGGATTCCCCCCTCCCAGTTAACGTTTATGGTCAGCTCATCCACTTTGAAAGGGAAGGGAAATATTTGGATATCTTCATGGATAGTAAACTTACTTGGAAGAAAAATATTAATAATAATATTTGCACATTTTTTAAAGCTAGAAAAGATATTGCCCACCTGCTGTACAAGAAGGAGATGAGTATAGAAAATAAACTTCTGCTTTACAAAACAGTACTTCGACCTATACTTCTTTATGCAGTACCTGTATGGGGGTCAGCGGCTGACAGTCATGTCCAGAAATTGCAATGCACACAAAATAAAACCTTACGTCTAATCACTAAAGCCAATAGATATAAAACTAACTATTCCCTCAACAAAGATCTAAATATTGAACCCATTCGCCTGGCTATAATTAATCTCGACACTAAATTTTATAAAAGACTTTACTACATCCCTAATGAAGAAATTGTCAATCTTCCTGACTAGATAGTACTCGTCAAAACTTGACTGTAAATAATTGAAGAGTTCCAATAAAAAAAAGGTTCATAATCTTGTTAAAATAATAGAAATTTTTACAGAATATTAGCTGTTTTTCTATCGGATGTTATAATTAAAAATGTAAAAATCCGAGTTTATAATTTAAAAAAAAGTCTTCTTGGGAAAAAAAAGCATGCTTACCGCTGATTTTTCAATCCGACTTGCACAATCTAACTAATATGCTATAAATATGCTATGTATAAATATATTAAGCAAAAATAAAATATATAAACTAAAGAAAATCAGATTAAAAAATCATACAAATTACTCACGTACAAAAATTTTTTGCATTCAATTTAGGCAGCGCTGCAATCACGTTTCAGAATTTTTTTTATTTTCATGAATTTTAAAGCTGTATACACGTGCATTAAATAATGGTACGATTTACCACTTAAACTTTGCTGGTTCGTTAACATTATTAATTGATGGACTGTAAATTGGTTCGAAATGTTTTTATTTTCAACAAACGAGAGTTTTAAATGTGCATACAACGCACCGACGAGACATAGCTCCGAACAACAACAAGCTTCGAACGCTTCGAGGTGAATGAACTTCGGCATCCATATGGTTGCCGTACAAAAGCAAAACTAGCGCCAACGCGTTACAGGAGGGGGAACAATAATGGCGCCAAGCGCTAGAGAAGCGGTAACATACCGCCCCGCGTTGCTTGTCTATGACATGCAACACAAATTACAAGACAAGTTACAATAATTTTCGAAGTTCAGCACAATGCAACAAATTGACATTCCGTTTTTTTTTTTCGTAAATATTAAAGTATATACAATTGTACAGAAAATAAATTGAAAGTAAATATATACAGAAAAATATATAAAATTGTACAAAAAAATAAAGTTAAAGTAAATATATATACAGAAAAATATACAATTAAATACGTACAGATCTATTTTGTTTATAACAACTTCAAAGAGATCAATTTTCAATGGGTAGGAGGCAAATTTTAGAAATTGGTCTTTTAAAGTAACCATTTTTAGTTTTTACAATTGCTACGCGAATTTTGCCATCCTTGCCTGGAATGACTTGACTTATCCTGCCAAGACACCATTTAAAGGGTGGAAGGTTGTCTTCCTTTAGTAGAACCATTGCATTTTCGTTAATGTTGTTTTTAGCAAATTGCCATTTTTTCCGTTCTTGCAAATGGTTTAAATAATCAATGGACCAACGTTTCCAAATTTGCTCAACCATTTTGGTTAATCGTTGCCAACGGGATAATTTATTGTCTGATTCATTTATTAAAGAAGGCTCTGGGATCGAATTTATGGGCCGACCTATTAAAAAATGACCAGGAGTTAAGGATTGTAAGTCCGAGGCATGAGATGATAATGGAGAAATTGGCCTTGAATTTAAGATGCCTTCGACTTGGGTGACAACCGTCAAAAATTCCTCATAAAATAATTTGGCATCAGCAACAGTTCTTTTTAGATGATGCTTGAAGGACTTGACACCTGACTCCCAGAGTCCACCGAAATTCGGGGCTCGAGGGGGAAGGAATTTCCAGGAGATATTCTCCGTAGCCAAAAATCTAGATAAACATTCATCAGGAAAATTAGCAAGTGACGCGAGTTTTTTCAATTCTAGGTTAGCTCCTATAAAGGTCTTAGCATTATCACTAAATAAGGTTGAACATTTTCCTCTACGAGCGAAAAATCTCTTCAAGCAAGCAATAAATGCTTGTGAAGTTAGATCGAAAACTATCTCAAGATGTATGGCCTTAGTAACTAAACAAACAAAAATAGCTACATACACCTTGTGTAAATTACCCTTTCTTTGATACTTATATCGAATGTAAAAGGGACCACAAAAATCTACACCTGTGTTAGAAAAGACAGGATTGGGGTTGACTCTCTCTGGAGGCAAATTTCCCATTAATTGATCTAAAGTAGTAGGTTTGTGTCTAAAGCAAGTTACACAGTTGTGCACTACTTTTCTTGCGATATTTTTACCTCCAATGGGCCAAAATTCTTGGCGAACAAAATGTAATAAGGATTGAGGTCCTGCATGAAAGTTCTTTAAATGATAATGCTGGAATATGAGAGTAGTCAGTTTGTGTTTTCTAGGTAGTATTATTTGATGTTTATTATCATAACTTATATTGGCATGAGCCAAACGACCACCTACTCTTAACACATCTTCTTCGTCTAAAAAAGCATTTAAGTGGCTTACCTGGCCTTTCTTCACCGATTCACCGTTCTTTAATGTTTTGATTTCCTTATCAAATTCACTTACCTGAATAATTTTAATTAATTTCTTTTTAGCCCTTTCTAATTCCTCGTTTGTAATTGGGCCGATTATTTTCATTTTGTTTTTAACATTAAATACAAACCTGCAAATAAAACTAAAAATACAGATTAATTTAACGTAGTTATTCGACAAATTAAGGAAATCACTCGAAAATGTATTTTCTTTAGTGTTAAGTAAGTTAATGTCAGAAAGTTTTTTAAGTTCATCTTGGTAAAGCTGCGATTCTTGAAGAGGCACATCAACTGAGATGGGGGTACCAATGGATTCCTCTACAAGTCCAGGACCTTGCCACCACAGCGACAAACTTGAAAGTTCATGGGGCGAAGATCCACGAGAAATAATATCAGCAGGATTGCTAGATGAAGAAATGTGTTTCCATTGATGCGATTCCGTTAAGCTTTGAATTTTAGAAACTCTGTTTCCAACGAAAGTCTTAAGTTTATACGCCGGTGTCTTGATCCATGCCAGAGCAATTGTCGAATCTGTGTAAAGACAAACTTCATCAATTTTCAACTTTAGAGAATTGCGAACCTTGACTATGAGTTGCGATAAGAGTAGGCATCCTGATAACTCAAGACGAGGCACAGACATAGTTTTTAATGGTGCAACACGAGATTTACTGGCTATGAGATGAGAAGACACAGTATTGTCCTTAGTAATACAAATTAGATAGACAACTGATCCATACGCAGATTCGGAAGCATCAGAAAACCCTCGAAGTATGATCTTATCAGCACTGTCAGTCAACACATATCTGTTAATTTTTATTTCTTCAACAGATCTTAGGCACGAAACAAATTGTTTCCATTCTAACAAAATGTTTTCTGGCAAAGGTTCATCCCAAGAAAGCTTTCTAATCCATAGCATTTGCAGAAAAATCTTAGCTTTAGAAATGATTGGGCCTATCAATCCAAGAGGATCATACAATCTTGCAATTGTTGACAAGACGTCACGTTTAGTGTAAGAAGATTTCTCATTTATAACTACTTTAAAACAAAATATGTCTTCTTGAGGGTTCCAAATTATTCCGAGTGCCTTGACAGTTGGATCTAAACCCGAAGTAAATTTATGTTCAGGACACTTCTCCGAAACACTATTCAGAAGGTCATTGGAATTAGACTTCCATTTGTGGAGTTGCATTCCACAAGTGTGAAGCATTTGCGTCAACTGGCACTGCAATTCTCGTGCAGTTTCTAAAGTAGAAGCACCCGAGACAAAATCATCCATGTAAACATCATTAAGGGTAACTTCAGCGGCGAGCGGAAATTTGTCTGCTTCATCCAAAGCTAGCTGCTTTAAACAACGAATAGCGAGAAATGGGGCCGATTTTGTGCCGTAGGTGACAGTGTTAAGCCGATATGTAGTTGCTAACTCATTTATGTTTTCTTTCCATAATATCTTTAGTAAATCTCTTTGAGATTCCTCAATCAATATTTGGCGATACATCTTTTTAATATCTGCAGTAAAGGCGTACTTATATGTCCGAAATCTCACCATTATATCACAAATGTTTTCTTGCACTGCACCGGCAAGAAGCAAGTCATTTAGACTTTGTCCCGAAGTACTAGGAGCACTGGCGTTAAATACAACCCTTAATTTTGTGGTCGAATTTTCAGGTTTGTAAACACCATGATGCGGCAGATAATACGACCCTTCACAATTCTGATCGTTATCTACCTTTTCCATATGGCCCAAATTTTCATACTCTGTTATAAATTCTTTATATAAATTTTGCATCATCGAATTTTTATGCAACCGCTTGACTAATTGATTAAGTCTAACGTTGGCTAAGGCCTTAGATTCACCCAAAGATTCTTCTTTCATGGGCATTTTAACTACGAAGCGACCATCTTTATTTCTTTTGTGAGTTTCTTTAAAATGTGACTCACAAAACTCTTCTTCTTTACTAAGGATAGTCTGATCTTCACTAATATTTTCCACAGACCAGAATTTTTCGACTATCTTTTCTATGTTTTCACTTTGACAAATTAAACTACATAAGGCCCTTGATTATTTGGCCCTTGATTATTTGTATTTACATAGCCACAAGCGACATAACCAAACACAGTATTCTGAAATAGTAATGAATTTACAGATGAACGTATTTGTTCACCCTTAACAATCTCAAAGAAAGTCTCTGCTCCCAAAAGCATATCTATTTGGGATGGCTTGGTGAATTCAGGATCTGCCAACATAACTTGTGGAATTTCTATATTTTCTAAATTCAAATTTGTTGCCGGAACCATATCCGTAATTTTATCGACGACTAAAAAGTTTTGCAACGAAAAGAACGATCCATTACCATTTGCTATGTTAGCAAAAACTTCAAATTCAATTGGAGTAGGTGTTCCTCCTAATCCCGAAACCGAAATATTTATTTTTTGTTTCCTTAAATTAGCATTATCAACAAATTGCTTCGTTATGAAATTAGACTGAGAGGCACTGTCAAGGATTACTCTTGCTCTCATAAACTGGCCATAAATATTTTGCACAAGTACTACAGCTGTTGAAAGGAGAACACTTTTATTTTTTATAAACAAACAAGCAGAGGAAGAAGTATCTGCAGGTGGCGAGTCATTTTTCAGGTCTAGAGTTATTGTTTCAGCTTGCGCAATATTCAATTCTTCGTTAGAGGGATTGCCATATCGGTGTAAGAGATAATTATGACGACCATTACAAATCTTACACAAGTACTTAGGTTTGCGGCAAGA
Source organism: Dolomedes plantarius (assembly GCA_907164885.2). Taxonomy (NCBI): domain Eukaryota; kingdom Metazoa; phylum Arthropoda; class Arachnida; order Araneae; family Dolomedidae; genus Dolomedes; species Dolomedes plantarius. Next base: position 78,177,196 of record OU015496.1, read on the forward strand.
AGTCAATTTATGCCCCGAATTTAAACATAAAATACAAAGTGAGAGATTTTTAACCATATTATAACGTTCCATAGCATTCAAGTCAAGAAAATTCTTACATTTATAAATAGGATGATTTGATAAATGGCATACTGGGCACTTAGATGAAGAATTATTCATTTTCGTTACGAAAGTGCGCGTTTTGGAATTCTGAAAATTCAGTTTCGATTTTGGTGGTTGGGTGATATTATTTGTAGATTTTCCAAAATTTGACATCTTTTTTCAATAAAGGTTGTAAACGTGCTCCAATTAGTTAACTCATTTGACGTTAAAGTCATTTCAAATTGTTTACGCGTTTCTTTATCCAACTTTTGCAAAACAATATTTATCAACATGGCTTCACTTAATTTATCCAAATCTAAATCTAATAATTTTAAAGCTCTTAAATGTTTATATAGCTGATCAATTAGTTATCTCAAATATTTAGCACATTCGTTGTGTAACCTTTCAATCGAAAGTAATTCTGAAATGTGGGTATTTACCATAAGTCTCTTGTTATTAAATCTATTTTCCAAAGCCTTTAATAAAGAACAAAAGGAGTAGTCAGTTGACATTATCCGAGCCGCACTTCCCACTAAACATGACTGCAAATAGTATAGTTTTTGCGACTCAGATAGTTGATTATTCGACGAAATTAATGAATCAAATTGTGTTTTAAACAAGTTCCATTCCTCAATATTACCCGAAAACTTCGGTAATGGAATTTCTGGTAGTTTAATTTGGACATTATTACTTTTAATTTGAGAACTAGCATTACTATTTTCAACATTATTATGCATACAATTATTATAAATACGTTTGAGGCTTACCTCAAGTTTCAGAATATCAGACTCTATTTCAGCAAAACTATCTTCGATTTCATTCAAATCTTCATCATTAACGATTTTGTAGTATTCCAGACGCAAACACTCGATCTGATCGTTTAATCTACGAACTTTATCCAATTTCACTTTGATTTCTTCTATTTCGACATCTTCATTAGTTTCTTGATCCTTTATCGATGATTGCAGTCTAGTTATTTGCGCTTTGATTCCACCACGTTTCCTATTCAACGATGTAATGTCTTCATCCGCCATAATTAAAATCCGAGAACAAAACGAAATGGCTAAATATAGCTCAAATTAAAAGATTCGATCTCCGAGAGAGCGGACCAAATCAATGGTACGATTTTCCACTTAAACTTTTCTGGTTCGTTAACATTATTAATTGATGGACTGTAAATTGGTTCGAAATGTTTTTATTTTCAACAAACGAGAGTTTTAAATGTGCATACAACGCACCGACGAGACATAGCTCCGAACAACAACAAGCTTCGAACGCTTCGAGGTGAATGAACTTCGGCATCCATATGGTTGCCGTACAAAAGCAAAACTAGCGCCAACGCGTTACAGGAGGGGGAACAATAATGGCGCCAAGCGCTAGAGAAGCGGTAACATACCGCCCCGCGTTGCTTGTCTATGACATGCAACACAAATTACAAGACAAGTTACAATAATTTTCGAAGTTCAGCACAATGCAACAAATTGACATTCCGTTTTTTTTTTTTCGTAAATATTAAAGTATATACAATTGTACAGAAAATAAATTGAAAGTAAATATATACAGAAAAATATATAAAATTGTACAAAAAAATAAAGTTAAAGTAAATATATATACAGAAAAATATACAATTAAATACGTACAGATCTATTTTGTTTATAACAACTTCAAAGAGATCAATTTTCAATGGGTAGGAGGCAAATTTTAGAAATTGGTCTTTTAAAGTAACCATTTTTAGTTTTTACAATTGCTACGCGAATTTTGCCATCCTTGCCTGGAATGACTTGACTTATCCTGCCAAGACACCATTTAAAGGGTGGAAGGTTGTCTTCCTTTAGTAGAACCATTGCATTTTCGTTAATGTTGTTTTTAGCAAATTGCCATTTTTTCCGTTCTTGCAAATGGTTTAAATAATCAATGGACCAACGTTTCCAAATTTGCTCAACCATTTTGGTTAATCGTTGCCAACGGGATAATTTATTGTCTGATTCATTTATTAAAGAAGGCTCTGGGATCGAATTTATGGGCCGACCTATTAAAAAATGACCAGGAGTTAAGGATTGTAAGTCCGAGGCATGAGATGATAATGGAGAAATTGGCCTTGAATTTAAGATGCCTTCGACTTGGGTGACAACCGTCAAAAATTCCTCATAAAATAATTTGGCATCAGCAACAGTTCTTTTTAGATGATGCTTGAAGGACTTGACACCTGACTCCCAGAGTCCACCGAAATTCGGGGCTCGAGGGGGAAGGAATTTCCAGGAGATATTCTCCGTAGCCAAAAATCTAGATAAACATTCATCAGGAAAATTAGCAAGTGACGCGAGTTTTTTCAATTCTAGGTTAGCTCCTATAAAGGTCTTAGCATTATCACTAAATAAGGTTGAACATTTTCCTCTACGAGCGAAAAATCTCTTCAAGCAAGCAATAAATGCTTGTGAAGTTAGATCGAAAACTATCTCAAGATGTATGGCCTTAGTAACTAAACAAACAAAAATAGCTACATACACCTTGTGTAAATTACCCTTTCTTTGATACTTATATCGAATGTAAAAGGGACCACAAAAATCTACACCTGTGTTAGAAAAGACAGGATTGGGGTTGACTCTCTCTGGAGGCAAATTTCCCATTAATTGATCTAAAGTAGTAGGTTTGTGTCTAAAGCAAGTTACACAGTTGTGCACTACTTTTCTTGCGATATTTTTACCTCCAATGGGCCAAAATTCTTGGCGAACAAAATGTAATAAGGATTGAGGTCCTGCATGAAAGTTCTTTAAATGATAATGCTGGAATATGAGAGTAGTCAGTTTGTGTTTTCTAGGTAGTATTATTTGATGTTTATTATCATAACTTATATTGGCATGAGCCAAACGACCACCTACTCTTAACACATCTTCTTCGTCTAAAAAAGCATTTAAGTGGCTTACCTGGCCTTTCTTCACCGATTCACCGTTCTTTAATGTTTTGATTTCCTTATCAAATTCACTTACCTGAATAATTTTAATTAATTTCTTTTTAGCCCTTTCTAATTCCTCGTTTGTAATTGGGCCGATTATTTTCATTTTGTTTTTAACATTAAATACAAACCTGCAAATAAAACTAAAAATACAGATTAATTTAACGTAGTTATTCGACAAATTAAGGAAATCACTCGAAAATGTATTTTCTTTAGTGTTAAGTAAGTTAATGTCAGAAAGTTTTTTAAGTTCATCTTGGTAAAGCTGCGATTCTTGAAGAGGCACATCAACTGAGATGGGGGTACCAATGGATTCCTCTACAAGTCCAGGACCTTGCCACCACAGCGACAAACTTGAAAGTTCATGGGGCGAAGATCCACGAGAAATAATATCAGCAGGATTGCTAGATGAAGAAATGTGTTTCCATTGATGCGATTCCGTTAAGCTTTGAATTTTAGAAACTCTGTTTCCAACGAAAGTCTTAAGTTTATACGCCGGTGTCTTGATCCATGCCAGAGCAATTGTCGAATCTGTGTAAAGACAAACTTCATCAATTTTCAACTTTAGAGAATTGCGAACCTTGACTATGAGTTGCGATAAGAGTAGGCATCCTGATAACTCAAGACGAGGCACAGACATAGTTTTTAATGGTGCAACACGAGATTTACTGGCTATGAGATGAGAAGACACAGTATTGTCCTTAGTAATACAAATTAGATAGACAACTGATCCATACGCAGATTCGGAAGCATCAGAAAACCCTCGAAGTATGATCTTATCAGCACTGTCAGTCAACACATATCTGTTAATTTTTATTTCTTCAACAGATCTTAGGCACGAAACAAATTGTTTCCATTCTAACAAAATGTTTTCTGGCAAAGGTTCATCCCAAGAAAGCTTTCTAATCCATAGCATTTGCAGAAAAATCTTAGCTTTAGAAATGATTGGGCCTATCAATCCAAGAGGATCATACAATCTTGCAATTGTTGACAAGACGTCACGTTTAGTGTAAGAAGATTTCTCATTTATAACTACTTTAAAACAAAATATGTCTTCTTGAGGGTTCCAAATTATTCCGAGTGCCTTGACAGTTGGATCTAAACCCGAAGTAAATTTATGTTCAGGACACTTCTCCGAAACACTATTCAGAAGGTCATTGGAATTAGACTTCCATTTGTGGAGTTGCATTCCACAAGTGTGAAGCATTTGCGTCAACTGGCACTGCAATTCTCGTGCAGTTTCTAAAGTAGAAGCACCCGAGACAAAATCATCCATGTAAACATCATTAAGGGTAACTTCAGCGGCGAGCGGAAATTTGTCTGCTTCATCCAAAGCTAGCTGCTTTAAACAACGAATAGCGAGAAATGGGGCCGATTTTGTGCCGTAGGTGACAGTGTTAAGCCGATATGTAGTTGCTAACTCATTTATGTTTTCTTTCCATAATATCTTTAGTAAATCTCTTTGAGATTCCTCAATCAATATTTGGCGATACATCTTTTTAATATCTGCAGTAAAGGCGTACTTATATGTCCGAAATCTCACCATTATATCACAAATGTTTTCTTGCACTGCACCGGCAAGAAGCAAGTCATTTAGACTTTGTCCCGAAGTACTAGGAGCACTGGCGTTAAATACAACCCTTAATTTTGTGGTCGAATTTTCAGGTTTGTAAACACCATGATGCGGCAGATAATACGACCCTTCACAATTCTGATCGTTATCTACCTTTTCCATATGGCCCAAATTTTCATACTCTGTTATAAATTCTTTATATAAATTTTGCATCATCGAATTTTTATGCAACCGCTTGACTAATTGATTAAGTCTAACGTTGGCTAAGGCCTTAGATTCACCCAAAGATTCTTCTTTCATGGGCATTTTAACTACGAAGCGACCATCTTTATTTCTTTTGTGAGTTTCTTTAAAATGTGACTCACAAAACTCTTCTTCTTTACTAAGGATAGTCTGATCTTCACTAATATTTTCCACAGACCAGAATTTTTCGACTATCTTTTCTATGTTTTCACTTTGACAAATTAAACTACATAAGGCCCTTGATTATTTGGCCCTTGATTATTTGTATTTACATAGCCACAAGCGACATAACCAAACACAGTATTCTGAAATAGTAATGAATTTACAGATGAACGTATTTGTTCACCCTTAACAATCTCAAAGAAAGTCTCTGCTCCCAAAAGCATATCTATTTGGGATGGCTTGGTGAATTCAGGATCTGCCAACATAACTTGTGGAATTTCTATATTTTCTAAATTCAAATTTGTTGCCGGAACCATATCCGTAATTTTATCGACGACTAAAAAGTTTTGCAACGAAAAGAACGATCCATTACCATTTGCTATGTTAGCAAAAACTTCAAATTCAATTGGAGTAGGTGTTCCTCCTAATCCCGAAACCGAAATATTTATTTTTTGTTTCCTTAAATTAGCATTATCAACAAATTGCTTCGTTATGAAATTAGACTGAGAGGCACTGTCAAGGATTACTCTTGCTCTCATAAACTGGCCATAAATATTTTGCACAAGTACTACAGCTGTTGAAAGGAGAACACTTTTATTTTTTATAAACAAACAAGCAGAGGAAGAAGTATCTGCAGGTGGCGAGTCATTTTTCAGGTCTAGAGTTATTGTTTCAGCTTGCGCAATATTCAATTCTTCGTTAGAGGGATTGCCATATCGGTGTAAGAGATAATTATGACGACCATTACAAATCTTACACAAGTACTTAGGTTTGCGGCAAGAAGTCAATTTATGCCCCGAATTTAAACATAAAATACAAAGTGAGAGATTTTTAACCATATTATAACGTTCCATAGCATTCAAGTCAAGAAAATTCTTACATTTATAAATAGGATGATTTGATAAATGGCATACTGGGCACTTAGATGAAGAATTATTCATTTTCGTTACGAAAGTGCGCGTTTTGGAATTCTGAAAATTCAGTTTCGATTTTGGTGGTTGGGTGATATTATTTTGTAGATTTTCCAAAATTTGACATCTTTTTTCAATAAAGGTTGTAAACGTGCTCCAATTAGTTAACTCATTTGACGTTAAAGTCATTTCAAATTGTTTACGCGTTTCTTTATCCAACTTTTGCAAAACAATATTTATCAACATGGCTTCACTTAATTTATCCAAATCTAAATCTAATAATTTTAAAGCTCTTAAATGTTTATATAGCTGATCAATTAGTTATCTCAAATATTTAGCACATTCGTTGTGTAACCTTTCAATCGAAAGTAATTCTGAAATGTGGGTATTTACCATAAGTCTCTTGTTATTAAATCTATTTTCCAAAGCCTTTAATAAAGAACAAAAGGAGTAGTCAGTTGACATTATCCGAGCCGCACTTCCCACTAAACATGACTGCAAATAGTATAGTTTTTGCGACTCAGATAGTTGATTATTCGACGAAATTAATGAATCAAATTGTGTTTTAAACAAGTTCCATTCCTCAATATTACCCGAAAACTTCGGTAATGGAATTTCTGGTAGTTTAATTTGGACATTATTACTTTTAATTTGAGAACTAGCATTACTATTTTCAACATTATTATGCATACAATTATTATAAATACGTTTGAGGCTTACCTCAAGTTTCAGAATATCAGACTCTATTTCAGCAAAACTATCTTCGATTTCATTCAAATCTTCATCATTAACGATTTTGTAGTATTCCAGACGCAAACACTCGATCTGATCGTTTAATCTACGAACTTTATCCAATTTCACTTTGATTTCTTCTATTTCGACATCTTCATTAGTTTCTTGATCCTTTATCGATGATTGCAGTCTAGTTATTTGCGCTTTGATTCCACCACGTTTCCTATTCAACGATGTAATGTCTTCATCCGCCATAATTAAAATCCGAGAACAAAACGAAATGGCTAAATATAGCTCAAATTAAAAGATTCGATCTCCGAGAGAGCGGACCAAATCAATGGTACGATTTTCCACTTAAACTTTTCTGGTTCGTTAACATTATTAATTGATGGACTGTAAATTGGTTCGAAATGTTTTTATTTTCAACAAACGAGAGTTTTAAATGTGCATACAACGCACCGACGAGACATAGCTCCGAACAACAACAAGCTTCGAACGCTTCGAGGTGAATGAACTTCGGCATCCATATGGTTGCCGTACAAAAGCAAAACTAGCGCCAACGCGTTACAGGAGGGGGAACAATAATGGCGCCAAACGCTAGAGAAGCGGTAACAAATAACAATTAACTTAACCTACAAATTTGTTAAACAAACGATTTTGGTGTTTTTAATTTCTGTTTATTATTGTATTTTTGAACGTGAGAACATGGCAACTATTAGATTAATTAATTTATAGTAATAGATTAAATATAAAATGCCACCGAGCAATTAAGCCATGTATTCAGTTACAGTTAAAATCCTTACAATTTATATTAACTAATTACTTACAATAGTTATGTACAAAAGTAAACGCATTCAATTATAGCTCAAAAACATTAACAATTTCAGTAAACAACTGAATGTCATATAAAAAGATGGGTGCGTTCATTTAAAAAATCATACAAATTACTCATGTGCAAAATATTTTTGCACGTGTATTTCAATTTAATGTACATATATTATATATTATGCTATATATATATATATATATATATATATATATATAAATGAATGTGTGTCTGTCTGTCTGTACTCGATAGATTCAAAAACCATACATCCAATCGCCGTGAAAATTTGGGAAATTATTAGGTATATCCCTAGGAAGGTTTTTGAATTTTTTTTTTAAAATCAGAGTTTGGGTTCTAGGTGCTCCCGAACAAATATCCCCAAAATATCAAGATAACATTTAATTTGTAATGATGTTTGAAATTCAGCCTAGCAGTATGACGTAATGTAATATTTGCTAGATTCCTGCACCTGAGATTGTTTGCATGTGTGATATTATATTTTGTATTATTCGCGTGATATCATATTCTGTATTATTCCTACTTTACAATGACTGAAGATGACAACTTCTATTATTTTTTATAGGATGGAATACGTTTGTAGGTTGCTTTTTAATATGTCAAAAAACTTTTGCAATTATTAATCCGAGAATAAATTATTAATACGTGAATAAATAAAAATATTGGAAATACGTTTTATTTAACCCCTCAATTATGCCACCAAAGCGAAGTGCCATTGGTCGATCTACAAATGAAGCAAAAAGGAGAAGAGAAGAACGAGCTTCAGAAACAAGTGAGCAGAGAAAAACTAGGCAAGAAAGAGATCGAGATCACACTGCTCTTGCTCGAGCTTCAGAAACAAGTGAGCAGAGACAAGCTAGGCAAGAAAGAGATCGAGTTCACACTGCTCTTGCTCGATCATTAGAAACGAGTGAACAGAGGCAAGCAAGGCAGCAAAGGAATCGAATTCGCAGGACACAGACAAGACGAACGATACATACTGATTTGAATTTATGTGGTTTCAATTACAATCCCCTTTACAATTACAGTCTTCATCCAAGTGTAATTATTGGAAAAATGGATAGAAAGTGTACGTATTGTGGTGCTCAAAAATTTAAAAATGAAACACCAGGTATGTGCTGTGCAGGTGGAAAAGTAAAGTTACCAGACTTGCGTTCACCACCTGAACCATTATTAACTTTAGCGTCAGGTGAAACAAGTCAATCAAAAATTTTTTTTGAAAAATATACGCAAGTACAATTCATGCTTCCAAATGACATCGTTCGGAGCAACGAATATCGTTAGCGCAAATTATATGCCAACATTTAAAGTAGAAGGGCAAATTTATCACTATGCTGGATCACTACTACCCTTGCCAAATGCTGATCACAAATATCTTCAGATATATTTTATGGGAAATACTGACAAACAAATCAACAGACGGTGTCAACTGAATATGAGTACTAAACGAGAGATTGTCGCTGAATTACAAAATTTGTTTGAACAGCATAATGAATTAATTAAATTATTTAAAACCGCCATTGAACAAATGCCATCTGACAATTACAAAGTAATAATAAAGGCAGATAAAACACCTATTGGTCAACATCGAAGACAATTCAACACACCAACGATCGATGAAGTGGCAATTGTCATAGTTGGTGAAGAATTTAATTCTTGCGATATAATTCTTCATCGTAGAAATGGTGACGTCCAGAAAGTATCAGAAACGCATCGTTCATATGATGCATTACAATATCCCATTCTATTTTGGCAAGGAGAGGATGGATATCATTTTAATATTAATATGAGAAATCCTACAACTAATGTGGACATTAACAAAAAGGTCAGTGCTATGAATTATTATGCATATCGAACGATGATTCGTGAGAATGCTGATAATCATATATTGAAATGTAGACAACTATTTCATCAATACATTCTTGACATGTATGCAAAAATAGAAAGTGAAAGACTCCTCTACATACGACTAAATCAAGTCAAATTGCGTTCTGAAGAGTACATCCATTTACGTGATGCAGTTGTAAATGATGGCAATCTCAGTGAATTGGGAAAAATAGTCATTTTACCATCCACATTTGCTGGCAGCCCAGGACAGATGCATGAATATGCAATGACGTATGTTCGTGCATATGGTCGTCCAGATTTTTTCATCACATTTACATGCAACCCAGCAAGGGATGAAATAAAGGAGCTTTTATTAACTGGACAATCACCATCAGATCGTCATGATATTTCTGCACGTGTATTTAAACAAAAATTAAAATCTTTAATAGATTTTATTGTCAAACACCATATATTTGGAGAGACGCGCTGTTGGATGTATTCCATTGAATGGCAAAAAAGAGGTTTACCACATGCGCATATTTTAATATGTATGATGGAAAAGATAACACCAAACAGAATTGATGAAATCATCTCTGCAGAAATACCAGACATTGAAATTGATAAAGACTTGCACGATATTGTCTCAAAAAATATGATTCTTGGTCCATGTGCCTCACTAAATAATAATTCATCATGCATGTCAGATGGAAAGTGCACAAATCGGTATCCTAGAGACTTACTTGCTGAAACTATTACAGGCAATGATGGATATCCACTCTATCGACGACGATCTACCGAAGATGGTGGAAAATCCATTAAACTAGAAGTACTCAACAATACTATTGATGTTGATAATCGTTGGGTAGTACCATATTCTCCATTACTACTAAAAACGTATAACGCACACATAAATGTTGAGTACTGCAATTCAGTGAAAGCTATAAAATATATTTGCAAATATGTGAACAAAGGAAGCGATATGGCAGTGTATGCAGTGGAAAATACAACTGCTTCTAACGATGAAGTCACCCAATATAAACTGGGACGCTACATAAGTAGCAATGAGGCTGTATGGCGTATTTTATCATTTTCCATTCATGAGCGATATCCAACGGTTGTTCATTTAGCAGTACATCTTGAAAATGGACAGCGTGTGTATTTTACATCAGAAAATGTACGTGCAAGAGCAATATCACCACCGCCAACAACATTAACTGAATTTTTCACATTATGTAGAAATGATACCTTTGCAAGGAGACTACTGTACTCTGAAGTACCAACTTATTTTACGTGGAATACATCAACAAGAAAATTTCAGCGTCGTAAACAAGGTAGAGCAGTACAAGGACACCTAAATTTATATTCCACAGATGCATTGGGTCGTCTGTACACTGTATATCCAAATAACGCAGAATGCTTTTACCTAAGATTATTATTAATCAATGTTCGTGGACCAACATCTTTCCAAGAACTAAAAACAGTCAATGGCCATGTGTGTGCTACATTTCGTGAGGCTTGCCAGAAATTAAGTCTCTTAGAAAACGATGCTCATTGGGATATTTCCCTCGCTGATGCTTCTAATACAGCTCAACCACAGCAGATACGTACACTATTTTCCATCATACTAACTACATGTTTTCCGGCTAATCCAAAGGATCTTTGGTAAACATATAAAGACTGTATGAGTGAAGACATTTTACATCGCATGCGTAGCATAAATGCTAATCCCAAGATTCAATTTACATCAAATATATACAATGAAGCATTGATTTTACAAATTTTATTTTGATTTTATTTATTTTTTCATGTTTGACAATAGCCAACAAATCACTGACAGAATTGGGAATGATTGCTCCAAATCGATCTGGTAATGACATTTTCGATCGTGATATACGAGAAACGCACTTCGATGTTAATGAATTACAAACATTTGTTCGAATTAATCTGCCGAAATTGGTATTAGAACAACGAACAGCATATGACACAATTATAAATGCAATATCTAACAAGAGTTGTGGTTTATATTTCTTAGATGCACCTGCAGGCACTGGCAAAACTTTCCTTATTTCAATTATTCTGGCAACTATAAGATCACAAAATAATATTGCACTTGCTATTGCATCATCTGGTATTGCAGCAACTCTTTTGGACGGTGGACGAACAGCACATTCAGCATTGAAATTGCCTTTAAATATGCAGGTAATTGAAACTCCAACATGTAATATTAGCAAAGATTCTGGGATGGGAAAAGTACTAAGATCATGTCAGCTTATAATACGGGATGAATGCACTATGGCATTCCGATAGAAAATGTTTTTTTAATTAATTAATTTATTTATGTGTTGTTGTTGATCTTTGGTTAGTTTAGGTACACAATTGGATCCTGTAGGCAGCGCTGTAATCGCGTTTCAGATTTTTTTATTTTCATGAATTTTAAAGCTGTATACACGTGCATTGAAAAACAATTAACTTAACCTACAAATTTGTTAAACAAACGATTTTGGTGTTTTTAATTTCTGTTTATTATTGTATTTTTGCATGTGAGATTAATATAGGCTGATATATTTGTGAAGTGGTCGCTCCGGAAGCGTTACTTGACAGAGGCATACACAGAATACAGCAACTACACTGAAGTGCCACTGAATTAGGGATAGAAAAGCCTATGCAAATTGTGTAGCGCTGCGCATCATGTATGCGCAAGTGAGGGCGCTGTGGTAGCTGCATATATAGCGCGTACTGTGGTTGTTCTGGATTAGTTGTTGGAATTGCCAGTATGGGTAAACTGCCTGATTTAGACGCCTTCGATCACGGACAAATCGTAGGTGCGCGACGCATGGGCCATTCAATTTCCGAAATCGTCAGACAGCTAGGATTTTCAAGGTCGACAGTGTCAAGAGTATACCAAGAATACATGGATGGTGGAAAAAAAACTAGCGATCGGGCAAACTGCAAAGGACAATTAGCCTTGACAGGGCGTGGTGAGAGACGGCTCAGGCGTATTGTACGTAGCCAGCGAAGCCAAGCATTAGCTCAAATTACCACCCAGTTTAATGACGGTGCCAGTCGTACAGTCAGTAAACGGACTGTGCAACGCTCGCCTCACCGTATGGGTTTCGGGAGCCGTCGACCTACGAGAGTACCATTGCTCTATACTCGCCATCGGGCTGCACATCTTGCCTGGGCAAGAGAGCACAGAGACTGGAGTGTAGAGGACTGAAAACGAGTAGCATAGAGTGGTGAGTCTCGATTCCGACTACTTAACGCCGACGGGAGGCTGAGAATATGGCGTCAGGCTCATGAAGCCATGGATCCTGCATGCCTGGCTGGAACTGTACAAGGGCATGGTGGCTCAATCATGGTCTGGGGTGTTTTTTCGTGGCACAGTTTGGGATCTTTGGTGCGTGTACCAACCTCCCTCAATGCAATTCGGTACGTAGAGTTGCTGGGTGATCACCTCCATCCGTTTATGCTGTTCTGTTATCCGCACGGTAATGGAGTTTTCCAGCAAGACAACTGTACCTCTCACAAGTCCCGGTTGGCTACTGGCTGGTTGGATGAGCATTCCTCTGACTTCTCTGTCATGAATTGGCCACCTAGAAGCCCAGACTTAAATCCTATTGAGCATCTTTGGGATTTTTTGAACAAGGCGTGAAAGGCCATCACACAGCACCAAAGAACCTTACTGAATTATGGATAGCTTTAGCCAATATTTGGCAAGCCATTCCCGTGGAACGTTTCCAGAAACTTGTTGAATCTGTTCCTCGTCGTGTGGCAGCCGTTATCAAGGCCAGAGGAGGCCTAACTCGTTACTAGGTAGGTATCCCTAATTCAGTGGCACTTCAGTGTATTAGCGAAATTATGACAATAGAGAATCCTGATTATGACATTAGAGAATTTAGTCGCAGACCTAGAGTGATTCTAGTGCTTGATACTGGGATTACTCCCAACTCTTCTTTCCCATAATTTAAATTTTTTTTCTTGATGTCATTCCGTTTTACTTAAATTCCTTCTAGACCGCCTAATTTTCATCCCCCTTTTTTTTCCTAATTATATGCAGTCACATCGTCTTAAGCTTTTTTGAAAAAGGAAGTGTGTCGTCTCGTTGGTGTAATATGCCTCTGCGAATCCTCATGGTCAATTTGTGAGCCGTCCTCCCTGATATCATCTTCTGCTAAGCTCCTGGATCCTGTTTCGTCAACCAATCAGGTTGCGGGACACATTTTGCTCTCGACCAGTAGTTAAGCTTGATCATTTTTACCCTCTGTAATACAAATTCATCATCTTGCTTCCTTTTTCGGCCTGTTTTCAAGCACGGGTTGCTTGATAGTTCTTTCCCATCCTGGGTTTGATCCCAACGTTTAATATCTTTGCTGCTCGCGGTCCTCTGTGGCTTGTCTTCGACTTTATAGAGTTTAATCTTTATATTTTGCTTTTTATTTTATCTTATATTGCAACTTTTTATTTTGACAAGTCTTACTGATTTAATTTTGTGTTAACTTACTAAATTCAAATTTTTTAAAAAAATTTTTGTAACTTCTTTAATTTATTTTGTAACTTTTTAAAAAAAAAACTTGATTCATTCCTTCTTGGACCATGCGTGAAAAGCTTCAGTGCTTCCTGTAACGTCCAGGAAACATGCCCGCGAGAACAGTTGAGCTTTGCACGTTTCACCAATTTGTGTGGAAATTGTTATATTTTATCCCACATGCAGGCATTCATATAAATTACTATTTTTCAGTGTGACGTAATGTCATTTGCATGCTTGGTTTTCATTTTTATTTTTTGGTTACGTTACAAGTACTGAAGTGGCAACTTCGATAGATATTGCGGAGTCTTTGAGATATACGATATACTCGGTGAGAAGAGGTTGTAATAGTGCTTTGGTGTTCTTGTGAATTTGTTTGTTTTAAATAAAGAAAGTTTGTTTTTAAGTTTGGAATGTTCAATTTGAAAAGAATCTTGTGAAGTCGAGTCAACACCCTCATTGCATGTGGAACCTAAAAAGGATATCGCCCCATTAACTCAGGCGGGTGATTTTTTACATATCAACTGCTCCATGCTCGGAGAATGAAAGAGTAAACCGCTCGGAAAACCTGTGAATATCTGACTTTGCGTCCTTGGACCAGTACGGTGGTTTACACTTCCCATATCCATACCGAGGGTAAAGGGCTTTCTTAGCCTTATTTGCAACCTCACGAAAACTTTTTGTCCATGTCCATGTCCATGGTGAGCCAACATCACTCACTATAAGTGGACAGCACATGAACATACATACCTAAGTATTCAAACATGATCCCAACCGTGAAAGCTCGTGAAGTTAATCATTATAACACGTGGGCTGCTAGAATGGGTAAAATAATTGTACTATTTCTCTGGCGTTTTTGTTCAAAATATTAAAGTAAACTTCTGTTAAATTATGAAGAAACCGAGTACGATTCTGGTTCTTTTTTCGTGTTAGAGATTTAGCATATAATATATAAGTAAGGAAGAAAAAGACATGGATATCACCTTAGTACAACCTGTTATCCAGCTGAAACACAGATAATTCTTTCAGAATGGCAGATTCTGTACACTTTTATATTTGTAACTTTGTGACGTCAGAAACCCATGTCTTATGGGCTTCTGACGTCCATGTCGTATGGTTGACAAAAAGACAATATTTGTGTGGCATCTTCACAATCGTTGGAAATCAAAAGGTCAATTGTTCTTGCACAGAGCTTCAAATGCCCCTACACAGTTTAATAGCTGCGAGTCTTCTGGATGCCGCATGTGACGGAATACTAAACATATGTTACAAAGAAATACCTTCAGATATTAGCTATGAAATTGATAAAAACTATTACTCGAATTTCTAAATCAAACCAATTTTTCTTCAGGATCCAGTTAGCAAATCCTGAGAAAGAATGCTGCAGGATTTGCTGCTTTAAGAATCTAGTAGCATATTTTCCAATCGCATTTTAGTAAGATTATTTTTATTCTTTGAAGTTTTATTTTTGTTAACCCATTTCATAGAGATTGTCTTTAGATTTTTTTCAATTATAACATTTTTTTAGAGTTTGGGCTTTTATTTTCTCTTTGCAAAAGATATGGATTTCAACGAGTAGTCAAGAGAGATAGTAATAATTTTTTTTAGTTTACATGAAGAATCGTGGACATTTACATGAATAATACACATTTAAATTTTATTTTTCGAAGTATAATTGTTCTTTCCTTACCCATAAAAACATCAAAAAAGGAGGCACTTTTCCGTTAGCCGTACTCCAATGATAAATCGCTAAATATGGTTCACAAGTCACGCAATATTCGGGTTTTTTTTTATGTTGTTTATTAACTGCATCTCTCCTGATTAATGTGCGGGAAGGAACAAAATATATACTAAGTAACCATGAATTTTATTCATAATTAATTAAATATTTAGTTAGGAGACCAAAATTTTTTAACTTTTTGACCATTCATCAAAATGTCTTCAAAAGGATCCTCTTATCATTATTACTTAGCATACAGGCCAGGGGCGTAACTTGGCTGGGGCAACCGGGGCAACCGGGGCAATGCTCCGCGGCCCCTGAGGATAGGGGACCCCGGGCACTAGAAAATGTTTCATTATTTTCCCAGGGGCCCCAATTTGCGTCTTTGCCCCGGGTCCCCTAAATACTTAGTTACTCCCCTAATACAGTCATTACAACGTACAGGCATATTATTTCGCATATCATTATTATTTAGCATACCTGTATTTATAAATATCATATCTATTTAACTGTTTTCATAGGGCTTCCAGGTTGGCAATTTTTCATTCCCGCTCATTGCGATACTTGTTGGCGCTAACGCTAAATGTTCCCGGTTAACAGAAAATTGCCAAATAAAAGTTTTAAAATGTACTAAGTAAGGAATTGTAGGACACAAATTCCATATCTATTCCATTTTTGTTGATTACCCTTCCAGGTACTTTTCCGTTATAAGCACTACACTTGGCGCATTTTTAATCTTGGCGACGCACAGATACAACACATCGTATTGGCGAATAAAATAACTCAAAATAACTCTGGATGTTACTCAAACGTATCCTGCTCATCTTTAGGAAAAATTCCATACTTTAAAATCCGTTACGTATAAATACGGTCCGATTTCCTGACGTATTCTAAATCCCTTACAAACTGAAGTAGGCGTATTTAATTACGACATTCCAATAGTCTGTTTATCTCCATGACCATGATAATAATCGTCCTCATATCGTCTCGTGATCCTTGAATCCCACGATTTGTATATTTTAATATTGTAATTTGACAATTATTAGTGTGATTATATCGCGTTACTTTTCTCTCGTTGCGACGATTTTTAAAAATGCGCCAAATTGGTGTCAAAACGATTGTAGTACTTATAACGGAAAAGTACCTTACTCCATATTTGTTGCATATTTTGTTGAAAACAAAATCACAAAATATTCTTACCGCTTTCCTATGTAATAAAACTAAATCTTTAGTTTCTCCTCTCAATACACTTTCAGTATCCCTTACATGAAATGCCTAAGATCAGAAGTGCTATGCAGTGGCGTACCTAGACCATTTGAGGCCCGGGGCGGATTTATTTTTGGGCCCCCCCCAAAAAAATGGTAATTTTTAACTTTTTCTAATGACAGCTAGCCTTTCTTTGCCTTAATCAGACAGTCTCCTCAGGCTATTGACCTGTGCAGACAGTGGCGTGCTCAGGATTTTGTTCTGGGGGGGGGGGTCAAGGCCTCCATGTGCTAGGGGTCGTCCATTTCCCTTACGCCCTATTATCAGGGTGGACTAGAAGGGAGTGTCTTTCGGGGGTCGGGGGGGTATGGAATACCCCCAGCCGAAGGGGAGGGGGGTCCGGGTGTCCTACCCCGGAAAAATTTTAAAATTAGGTGTTAAATAGTGCCATTTTAGGCTATCTAGAGTACTAGATGCCACTTCTTAAAAATCATATATCTATGAATTCGGATAAAATATTTAAAGCGACGTCCCCATCATTATTGGAATGAAAATCTTACAAGAAGTGCTTTTTAAAACAGATACGCGACGAAACAGTGCGTGCGTGCCCTGTTGAAAAAATACTCCTTCAATACTTTGATAGGCAAGGGTTCGGTTCACTCTCGCGCTTCGCCTATAGTACTGTAGAAGTGTATAAACAGCGCTCGGCACTTGGCTTTAGAAATACTGTTTCTGGCACTGTATAGCGCTAAAATTGTAACAATAAAGATCGCTAAAAATGTAAGTGCAATAAAGATCGTAATGGTAAAGAATAAATAACACAATTACTATTATGCCTATACGAAATATTTTTGCATTATTTTGTAAATTTTAAAAATTTATTTTACCTCTGTGGGGGGGGGGGGGGTCCTGTCCCGCTTCCCCCCCCCGTCGGCACACCCCTGAGTGCAGAGAAAAAATTGACAGAATAAGGGAGCAAACTCGTGAAGTACGAGGTGAGCAATGATCATTACTTTTTAAGCGTTAAATTGATAAAAAGATGTCTTATGTCAAGGCCTGGGTTCGAGCAATCGAACCAATGACGTACCGCACGGCACAGCTCCTAGAGCCATGAGCTCGCTAACTTACTGTTCGGTACAAGGTTAAAATCAATTGTACGGCGCCATCAGTTCTGGCAATTTCTCATCTGGAGCTTTGATCAAATTAACCGACTGAAGACTTCAAATTTGCTATGAATGTTCTCCATGGATTTTGTTCTTGTTTGGAGTTCCAAATACAACCTATCTACACATTGGAACATGGACCTCCTTAGTTCTTCTTGTAAAGATAAACCCTCATCTTTAGCTTTTTCACCCGGCATCATCTTTTTCGATCTTTTTCTGCCTCTCTTTTCAATAGCAATTCCCATTTCTTCACATTTCTGGGAAGCGAAGTCCAAAGCATCACTAACTAAAGATTCTCTGATTTCCTTAATAAAAAGTTCCAATGCTCTTAGTTTATTTAAAGCCTTGTCCAAGGAAATCCCTTGAATTTGCAGGTAGTGTTGAGTGTGGTTAATTTCCTCCAAAATGTCTGACCACAGGCGTAGAAACGCTATAAACTTAAATTCTCAAACATTTGCCATTATAATCTGAGCTGATCCTCTTGTATCTAGGTTTTCAGACTCGTCGCACAGCTTCTCCACTGCATCGATCAATTTTCTAAATTTTCCAAAACACACGACATTATTGAAATTTTTACACCCAAAGCCAGAATCTGACACAAAGAATCGGCTTACCTGTAATTTCCAGGCTCATCGTCGTCATCCGTCAGTCTTTCCTCAACCTAATGCGTAAATCAAGACTTCTGACATCAGAAAACTAACCAGTCTATAACAGGGCCCGATTTAGAAAATTCTTGACTTTAGGCACAACTCGGGATGGGGCGATGGGGGCCCCCTAATGGTGATGTGGGCGTAAAATTTCCAAAATTGGCACACACAAAAAATAATCATGAATCATTGTGAAAGTATCATTTTACCGCGAATTGGCTATTTGAAGCGTAGAAGCCTATAGAGCATTATCAAATAACAAAAAGCAATACAACATATTAACTTCTTCATTAAATTAAAACACCAATACAATGCAACCAGAAAAACTTAGTAATCCCTTATATACACTATAACATACATACGAACTATATATTTAACTATACATATGATGAACCAATCAATCAAATTTGAAAGGATATTATAAAAAAAATTGATATTGAAAAAGGTAAAATAAAAAAAAAAACTGAATTGGAAATTTTCTTTTTTTTTCTTCTTTTAAAATAAAAGTTTTTTGGGACCCCCAACATTCGGGGGCCCCTAGGCCTGGGCCTGCCGGGCCTAGTAGAAAATCAGGGCCTGGTCTATAAAGACTTTGCCTAAAATAAAGACTATCAGCCTATTTAATGATTTTCATGCATTTATTGCACTTCTAGGATAAATACGGTTACGTACAAAATTTTAAAATACGCTGCTGGCCACTGTAAATGCAACACCCTGAAGGAAACATGCAAATAACATGAAATTTGCAACATGCATTAGCGGAGGTGAGATATGCAAATGATTAGAATTTCAGCGCAGACGCACATCACGCGCGCCTGTGGCGCCACTTCAAAGCGCTATTTAAGGCTTGGAGATTTCAACGATTTCAAGTTCGGCAATTGTGTTTTTCTTGTGGTTTTTTCAAAAAAACGATCAATTATGCCTCGTCGAAAACAGCGATCATCTTTTGATCAAGTATCCGAGTTCGACAGAGGAAGGATAGTGGCCTACCGAGATTGTGGATTATCTTTCAGGGAAATCGGTAGTCGTGTTGGACGAAACCAAACAACTGTAATGCGGATATGTGATCGTTGGATGCAGGAGGGTACGACGGACCGGCGTGTTCGATCGCACCCACCTCAGCGCATCACTTCACGTGATGACAGGCAAATTGTGCGCATGGCAGTGACGGATCGCTCAGTCACATCACGAACCATAGCACAGCACATGCAGTCTGTAACGCATCATCCAGTGTCTGCGCGTACCATTCGACGCCGTTTACAGCAGAGTGGTCTGTCCGCAAGACGTCCATTGCTTTGTTTATCCTTGACGCAGAACCACAGACGTCTCCGCCGCCAATGGTGCGATGACAGAAGGATGTGGACGGCAGAATGGAATGAAATTGTCTTTACTGACGAGTCACGTTTCTGTTTGCAACACCACGATGGTCGCATTCGAGTCTGGAGACACCGTGAAGAGAGGATGCTGAACAGCTGCGTTATGCACCGCCACACTGGTCCTCACCGGGTATTATGGTATGGGGCGGTATTGGATATCACTCTCGCACACCTCTAGTACGCATTGACGGTACTTTAAACAGCCAGCGCTACATCTCCGAGGTGTTGGAGCCAGTTGTCCTTCCTTACCTTCAGGGCTTGCCCACAGCCATATTTCAACAGGATAATGCGCGACCACACGTGGCACGCATTGTCCAACGGTTCTTCGTCAATCGCCAGATTGAATTGCTTCCCTGGCCGCCTCGCTCTCCGGATCTTTCGCCGATAGAAAACATGTGGTCCATGGTTGCTCTACGATTGACCCAGATTCCATCCCCATTTGCCACAGCAGATCCACTTTGGCAACGTGTGGAAGCTGCTTGGTCTGCTGTACCCCAAGAACACATCCAAAGTCTCTTTGAATCAATGCCGAGGCGTGTGGCAGCGGTGATCTCCAACAATGGCGGCTACTCTGGCTACTGATTTTGGCAGGAACCACACTTCACAGAAGTCTATAAATTTAATCATTTGATACTTGGTCAACATGTTATCTACAAAATAAATTTTGTTGTGATATCTCTTGTCTTTCTTGGTGTTGCAATTTGGGTGGCCAGCAGTGTACATCAAGAAAAGTTCGTGGGTTCTGGAATCTGACGAAGAATGTCGGGCGATTCTCAGCAACTCAGCGTCAGCTCTATGGCATCTCTCAGCACCATAGGCGTAGCGTGCTTCTAACTTTTTTTTTGGGGGGGGGGCACGAATTGAATTCAGTTAGGGCCCTCCTCAGCGCTTTGACTACCGTACGGTCCTTAAAATATGAAATATTGGGATTTTTTGAAAATGAATAAAAATAGAATTGATGTTTCAGTAGTTAGTTATACAATGAGAAAAATAAATATAATATTAATAAAACCAGAAAAAAATATAGCACCGAATTTATGCTATGGATCATAACATTGTTAAAATCTATGTTAAAGCTAAAGATATAATCGGAATCTTCAGTTTCACAGTTTGAAAAGGCGGCAAAAAAGCCAGCTTTCTTAAAAGTTTTCTACAATTTTATGGTTTTAACTGAACTTCTATTAACGTTTTAATTTATTTCAAGTTAAGTTGGGGAAGGGGGCACGTGAAATGTTGGAAGTCGCTAAAATATGCAAGTGTAATATTTTGTAAAAACAATAACGTTCTTGTCTGATTTAAAAAAAAATTAAAAATGTAATTTTTTGTAGTAAAGTTATCATTGAATTTTAAAACAGGCCCCTGTCATGGGGCCCCCTTAGTAAGTGGAGCCCGGGGCGGACCGCCCCCCCGCCCCCCCTAAATGGATGATGCAGTAAGATTTTTTGACGTAACGTCACTGATGTAACTGCTTGAAAAAACGTAGGGCGATAAATGGATGCCATTCGTTTACCCGTGGGGGTACAATTTCCGCGTAGCCTTCAGTTTACAATGGTGCAATTATTTAGGCGTCGTTTCAACAGGAATTTTGGTAATTTATGTGTTTTATAACAAAGATTTTGCTTTTCTTTTTTGCCAGAGTTCCCCGTTAGGAAGCGGCACTGGCGGTTTCATTTCAGCGTTAGTCTTCGTCACGGTATCTGTTCTACTAGGACACATTGATCTTTCGGTTTTCTTCAGCTCTGACGGAGAAACAGAATAGTTAATGCTGGCCTAAGCTAGGGCTGTTTTAATTCCAGGCGGCAGCAGAGGGATTTTCAAAATTTCTGTTTGGCAAACAATCTCAATTCGGAAAATTACTATATGTTTATTAAATCTATCCGTTTTGAAGTGTAAACAGTGCAATACTTCGCATTGTTAGGTACTCCGTGAATCATACTACCTTGACCTTGACTTTTACACGAATTGCATCCATATTCTGCCCTTCGGGTTTCGCGTGGTTGCATCAGAGACGTTGCATCAAACTGCATAATTACATTCACAGTTATTTACACACGTGATAATAGCAATCAAGGAAACAAATAGGATAGATTAATTTATGTAACACAGTTTGGCTGTGAAATTGCAACAAGTGCGTTCAGTTATCGGGAGAAAGCTTAAGTCATTTTCAAATATTTTATTTTGTGCTGCTGTTATTCATGCTTTGTAGGAGCGTAGGCAATTATGTCACACTGCTTTAACCTGCCAAAATAGACATATGAATGAATTTTCTTCTGATTCACAAAGAGGAGAACCAAATTGCCCTCTGAAATGCTGTAAGAATGTCAAATGTGATATTTGGAAATGTATGAAGGTACTAAACTTGATGATTTTTATGTTATTGTGGGGATTTTCCACATCTATTCACATTCAATACAGAGATAAATTAATTTACAAGCAGCTTTGCATAGAACGCTTCCGAAATGATTATATGTTTTGTTTTAAAACCCATGAAGATTACAACGAAACAGAAGACGATCCTAAAGTGGTAGAGGTGATAAACTCTTCTAGTTCACACGTATTCGCAATGATAGGCCTGAAAATTATAATCGAGTGTTTTTCTGCCTGTCTGCTTTGCTCATGGAGTGATAAATGCGGGCGTAAATTTCCATTAATAATTGCCCTGTTGGGTGAAAATTTCGATATATCTTCTTTCTTCGTCAGTGACATTCCATTTGTTTATTTTATTTCGATTTTCTACATTTTGACTGCTTTATCTGGGTTGTTTGGTGGAAACATATGTGTTTTTGCTATGGCCTATTGTTATTTAGTTGATTGCTCTTCGCTTAAATACAGAGCTCTGGCTTTTACGATGATCGATTTCACGCTTGTGGCAGGAATAATTAGTGGAGTTGTGACTTACAAAAAGTTAATCCTGAGTGACGTTATATTTGTATGTTTTCTGTGTCTTGTAGCGGTAAGATGCACAATGGTCATAGGGGCGTCGTTAACGTTTGCCGAAAGAAAATTCGAGTTGCACGAAGAGAAGCTATTAAAGAAAATTAAGTTATTGCTTTCTTTAACTCACTTGAAAAGCACTTACGAAGCCGTGACAAGATGGAGATCGAACTGCCGAATGGAACAACTTCTACTTTTAATGTGTTCCGCAATACCGGTCCTGATCGCCTATTCACGTAAGTTACAAATAAAAACCATTATTCTTAACAATAACTGTAAAATCCGCAGTATTTTATTTTAAACCATGAGTTAATGTTTGTCAGTTTCTGACCAAACGTTACAAATTTTAATAATATTGAAAGCTTCCAAGATTATTAGAAACTTTAATGTTAGCAGATTAACTGTGAGCAGGAATATTCCGATTGGACTAACCTGAATGATTAATCATAAAAATTTTATTTAGAGAACTCGCCATATGGCTGAAATTTTTTTTATGGGGAATCAATGTATACTCACTTATGATACCTATTTGTCATTAACATTAAGTGTTTGTTCTTAAAATAACATTAAACTAGATTTTGGACTTAATTTATCACTCTAAGGATAAACTTACAAAATGTAGGTGGATTTGTAGTTGTTAGTTTAGAGAATCATAGTTTTTGCGGCTGTTTTTTCAAAGAATATTTGTCGAAGAATATTGTACAAATTAAAATACACAGCTTTGGTTTCAAGACTTTTTCAATAGTATCCAGCGAGTATTTTTCTTATCCCTTTGGATAAGAATTTGCACATATGCATTATCCTCCCTGAGTGAAACGTTTAACATCATAGGAAAATTTTCAATTACATTTTAAATATAATATGACTTTAGGGCAATAACATGTTTGAAATTAAGACCTTGAAGCAATTTATATTTATGGAAGGCTATCGCTAATCCTGACCTTTATGACCGCGCACGCCTCTCAACTTAGCCGATCTCGCGTTCTCACCCCTGGTGCCACCTCAGTTTTGATCGAGTACCTCCAGGGATGACATATGTGGAGGGGGGGATCGTACCTTCTCCACCCACTGACCACTTAGAAGGACTTTCCGGTATACGGATTTAACGTGCATACATCAAGCCTAGACACGTTGACATTTAATGGCGCTTGTCGGGATTCGAACCGAGCACGCTCAGTACGGAAAGCCGACGCGCTACCACAGCTGTAGATGATAAACTGACTGCCCACATCGTATAGTGGCTACGTCATGAGGTTCCACCTTGGAATCTCGGGTTCGAATTCCGGATAAGGCTTGTCCATAAAATCGCGAAGTTGCCGTGCGAATGTGCTTATGACAAGTGCCTTTGCAATGAAAAAAAGGTTTTTTTTAAAACTACCCTTTAAAGGAATGTGCTTAGTGATACTTTTATGCTGTACTTGTTAAACTGCAAATAAATACAAGAGTTGGTTAAGTATTTATTTCTTTAGCTGTTATGGACTGACAAGGTAATGCCGCCGAGGAGTGGATAACTTTAAATGGTTCGGCGTTAGAATTTTTTTTTGTTATCTTTTAAGTAATCTGATTTAATTCAGCTGCAATTTTAACCATTTCAGTGTAAAAGGTTAATATTCCTTCTTTAATTTTTTAGTAATCGAAGGAGTCATCCTAGGCAGTGTTATTCATGCAAGGCTTTTTGGGAGCTACAACAAGTACGAAGAAATTTCGATTTATTTTGCTGTCTATAGTTGTTTGGCCGAACCGCTTGCTATCGTCATATACCACGGTCTCTCGAAGTTTAAAAATTCGACGATTGGAATCATCGGGTTCTGCCAACTGTACCTGAACTCTTTCATAGAAGCGTTTGCAAAAGACTACCTGACGTTCCTTGTAGGTGAGGTTCCATAATTTTACAAAGTTGTTGAAAAATTATCTCCAACACATTTTATTACGTATTTTAAGAGCTGCTGTAAAGGATGTATGATGGAGAACTCGGTACTTTTTCACCCGGCTGAATTGTTCTTCAATCTGGTTAGAATGAGTTATTCATAATAGAATAGGTTTTAATGACAAAAGTAGAGATTTTCAATAATTTTGGCATGGTGATCGCGAAACTGAAAGTAAAATTTACGGTTAACTGTCGTTTTCGAGATGTGGGAGAATTGGTAAGTGCCAAGCGACTGACTGTGCGAAACTGTCAACCACAATGCCTCGTCGATACGCTAATCGAAAAGGCTTTTTTTGTTGTTTGTTTTAATTGTGGGGAAGTTCAGGGCCCGATTTAGAAAATTCTTGGCTATAGGCACAACTCGGGATGGGGGCCCCCTAACACTGATGTGGGCCTAAAATTTCAAAATTGACACAGAAAAAAAAATAATCATGGATCATTGTGAAAGTACCATTTTACCAATAATTGGCTATTTGAAGCGCAGAAGCCTAGAACATTATAAAATAACAAAAAGCAATATAACGTATCAACTTCATTAAAAGACCAATACAATGCAACCAGAAAAACTTATTAATCTCTTATATACACTATACCATATATATGATGAACTATACATATAACAATACATATGATGAACTATACATATAACAATACATATGATGAACCAATCAATCAAATTTGAAAGGATATAAAAAATTGCTATTAAAAATGGCAAAATAAAAAAAACTGAATTGGGAATTTTTTTTTCTTTTAAAATTAAAATTTTGGGGGGCCCCTAGGCCCGGGCCTACTGGGCCTAATGAAAAATCAGGGCCTGGGGAAGTTACTTTGATATGACAACATAAAAAAACTGAGAGCACAACTATTAATGACAGCTGACAATGTACCAACCAAATCCTCTGCCGTGTCGAACAAGATCTCCATTTTCTCCACAGAAAGGACGAATCTATGAAGATCTCAGTAAAGACCATACACAAAAATAACTGAGGATTTTTGTAGCCTCGTCAAAAATTTGCCACGACTAACTTTGTGGAGGACTGGAGGAGAGGGGGGAGGGGGCAAAAAAGGAAATGGACGTTCTGTAACCTTAAATATCTGTCAGATTGTCAGTCATGGACATTTTGATGATATTCTCTCAAGAAGTGATGAATTGTGTTAGATTTAAATGCTCTACAGATAGTTACCATGAAAAGAAAAAGATTGTAATCTCTCAGTAAGGGCCTGTTCATATAGAATCCGTCAACGTCAGCGTAGAAAAGTTTAACCAATCATACACTAATCATTGACCCATTTAACCAATCAGCACCAACGGAATCTTTAACGCTGACGGATTCTATGTGAACAGACCCACACTTGTTGAAAACCTATTGCAGCTTTACGCACAGGGATTCGGCATAATCCTGGATTTATATTTTTAATATCCTTATCTGAATTTATTCTCACTTACCTGTTGTAATGTAATGTAAGAGATGA
The DNA here is from genome assembly GCA_907164885.2 of Dolomedes plantarius. Classification (NCBI taxonomy): domain Eukaryota; kingdom Metazoa; phylum Arthropoda; class Arachnida; order Araneae; family Dolomedidae; genus Dolomedes; species Dolomedes plantarius. The sequence goes on from OU015496.1 coordinate 78,203,493, forward strand.
TCTAAAAATGGTTATCTCGAATAAGGTACCAAGGGAGATTGAGTTCTGAATGCGAGCAGTCTATTGCAGGAAACTCAGAGGAGGAAATTCAGAACTTTAATTAAAATTAAATAAAATTTAGAAAACTTACTATAAGCAAAGTGTGGAACGATTTAGCCCTTGCTAATATATTCTTTGATGATGGTTATGTGACAGAATAAATATATGAAAATGTGTAAAAATTTTTATTCGTATCTCAAAAACTAGAACCTCATTTAATGCTTTACTAATAAATTTTTTGCTCTTATTATGAAACATAAAATCATAAAAAAATACTCGTTTTAATCTCACAAACGTAAAATAAAATTAAGTTTGTTGAAAATGGATACAGTTTTTGATTTCAAATGTAGTTTTGTAAATGAAACACACCAAACAGTCATGCATCTTTCGCATTTTCATATCTCAGTCAAATACTGTCATCCTCATTAATGATATGCAGCTGCTCAACGCAGATCGTGATTGCGCGAGAGGAAAAACAATCTCTTCGAACAGTCCTTCTGCGCTTTTGTGGGTATTTATTTCCGCCGTGCCAGCTTGTTAATACATTTTATGCAGGAAGGATATTTATAACCGTACCAACGGTTACCAGTAAAAAGGGGATTCGTATTAATACCTTGAGATGTCAACAAGATCAGGGTCTATTTTAATCTCTCCAGGCAAATTTCCTGTTGTTATTGATTGCGTTAATCCTTGCCTGAACGACTGTTGTCGTGATGCTCTCAAGAGCGTGACGTCATAGGCAGTTAGTGAATATATTCTTGTGTATTAAAAAAGACGAAAATTTGAGATTTCGAAATTTAACCGTTCATCCTGAACCGGAGGTTAACTCCATTGCATTCATGACGTAGAAATTAGTCTTTATCGCTGTTGCAGCTCTTTGATAATAGTTTGTGAAATTCGTTGCAATTGAGTCAAGCCACCACAGATTTATGAAAAAATGTTTTCTAAAGCAAATAATTTAAATTACTCAGCAATTAATCTTTATTTGTTGACGACTGTAAAGTTCTATTTTTTAAGCTACAAATAAAGCCTCCAAGGTCAACGAAGTAATATTTGCATAAAGTTTTTGCCCTAAAATTAATTTTGAATTAAGTTTATGTTAGATCGTAAAAATTTTTGAACAATTTTAAGACTAGAGACATATGAAATTAAAAAACAAAGAACAACAAACAAACAACAACCTCCCCTCCCCCCTAAAAGTTAAGCTTCGTAGTTTATTGCTTGACGAGTATTTAACCTTTCCTTTAAAGACTCTAAAATTTTAATTTAAAAGAACCTTTTATGTAATTTGAAAGATTTTTTTGATTGATATATTCATAACCTATGATTTGCTCTCTTTCTGTCACGGATTATATTAAAATTTAAAAAAATTATAAGTGTGTCTAAATTTATTTATACGATATCAAATTTTTGTTTGTTTCCTAGTTGAAAAACTTTATTTTTTTTTCAAAAGAGTTTATTTAACCATAACACTCTTTTTTCTCTTCTTAAATTTTTTTCCAGGCTTGGGTTTAACCCCTTTGAAAGGATTTGCAGCTGTCGGTTTGCGATCTTCCTATTCTACAATGGGAGATAAAAAAGAACGAGGTAAGTTAGCCAGTGTATTACGACTTTTTTAAAAAACTCTTGGGCAGCCTGGACTTTCCACGAAACAAAGGAGGAAAATTATCAGGTTACTTTTGTTTCAGAATGAAATGAAAAGTAAAACAAGAGTTAACTAAGAGCAGGCGTTTAGGCTAAAAGCTCATTTCGCGGAAAATTGGAGCGATTTTCTGACAGGATCGGTAGTCTAAATCTAGGATCATCCGATCAAACAATGGAGCTAACTTAACGACTGTTGCCGAAGATTGGAGGTCTTATTTTGGAAGACTTTTCTCTACGTCCTACCCACAATATTTCTCAATAGCATCACTTACAGGAGATCGGTCGAATTTCAACTTGTTTGAAAGCACACAAACTGATTTTCTCCGAAGGAAGCATTTAATCGCTTTTGATAGCTTTAATCTTTTCGGCCTGTGCTACAAATATTGCTGTGGTATGGGGTTTCTGAACTCATTTGTCCACTTTTATACCTCTCTGAAAACGAGATGGGATCCGTGATCACGAAATCCTCGATTTGCAAACGCGTCGTGAAATTTTAACGTAGGATTATGTTCTTCCATGACGGTCCTCCCGAAAGCAAAATTTCAGATGTCCTGCGTCACGAGTAATAATTTTGGCAGCGCACCAAACCCAGTCTGCTTCGTTTGGGCAAGCAGTAAACAGTTAAATAGAAAAGTACCAAACTGCGTCAAAATTTTGACTGACACACCCACACACACACACACATATATATATATATATATATAGGGTAAGTATGACGAAAATGAGACCCCTTTGGATTTTTATAAATAACTAGGAAAGTAAGTGAGGGATTATAGTATCAACTTGATATCCTTTTAATGCATGGATTTTACTACTTATAACAATGACAGAAAATGAAAATAACCTTACAATTTTCTTGTATGAAATTATAAACACAAGTGTTCCATTTTTTGGAGTCTGAAAAAAGTAGTCCTAATATGAGACCCCCCATTCTACAACTCTAAAAATGAATAAGAATTCCCGAAAAGTTCGTAAAAAACAAAACTGTACACAATAATTAGATAACAGTTACCTATATACACTAATAGGTGAAAACGAAAAGTGACATTTTAAACAAATTAGTTGGTTTACACTACAGGCTTTGTTTACTTTTTGTTTTTAGATTCAAACTTTTCACATTGTTTACAAACAAAAAGTTCGTCAGCTCCACAATCTTCATAGGTCCACCTGAAACACCTTTTACATTGACGACACTGCTCTCCCCGTTTGTCCTCTGAAAATAAACAACCACAAAAAGGCATTCAGCGTCATTTTCATCAATGCTCTCATCACTGCTGTCATGGAGAGAAAGTTTTTCATCATCTTCAATTGAGCTGAGATCATTATAACTATAATTTGGCTTATTCGTTCTCTGTTTTTTAACTAGTGTTGTATTTTCCCCCATTCTTAATTTTCCCCTTCCTGTATGGACCCCTTTGCCTTTTCATTTTCCCTTTATTGTTTCCCTATCCTTTTCTTTTTTATCTTGATCTCCATTTCCTTGTTTATCATTTCAATTCAGGTCTATCTTTTAGGTCTATACCTTTCTTTTCTTTTAGGAAACAAATTTTTTTCGAATATGCTGCATTTCTTTTATTAATTCTATCAATCAATTTATTTTTATAGGGCGATGATGTGATAATATCGGTTTTACGGGTCCTACTTGGTTTCGAGGTATTTTTCTCGTGTAACGTAGGCAAGAGATTTATTTCTTCAGGAGTCACGAAGAAATGGTTTGAACTTGTTGTTTGATCAATACCTTCCACATTGTCACTACTGCTACATGGTTGTGGATTTCGCCTGGGCGTCATTGCATCTGCAGCTTCAGAGGAAACAAGGCTGTGAGAGTGAAAACTAAAATGCCTAATATGAGACCCTATCTCATATTAGGCATGCTTTGGGGTCTCATATTGGGCACGACCATGTTGTTGAACACGCCAACGAATTTTTTTGGTTAGGATTGACGTTAGCTTAAAAAAAACAGGTGTGTTTACTTTCCACATTTATAGCTACCTATCCAATACTAACAGTTTTAATAAGAGTCTTATCTTAAAGGGGAAAACAGCAAATGAAAATGGTGATGCAAAAAAGTCGACGAGCACACATTCAGGAAAAAAATACTGTACCTTTGTATGCGCTTGCAAAAACTCGACTGACTCACCGATTACGAATGATGCAATAGACAACTTTCTTATGCTCCAGTCGCCAGGCAGCAGCACTTGATACGTCCTGTAAGATGGGGTCTCATATTTGGCAAGGTCTCATATTCAGTTTACTTACCCTATATATATATATATATATATATATATATACACATGCATACATACGTACATATATATAGATGCATATATACATAACACATACATACGTATGTACATACAAAAGAGGTAAGCAACTATATGTAATCCTGCGTTAATAACTCGCGGTAGTTTCGTTAGAAGAAACTACCTGAAAAAAAATTATAATTTGTTGACGGTGCAATGATATTTCAAATAAACGTCGATGTGAAAATTTATCAGTTCAATATAGACACTTTCATGTTTTCTACTAAACAGAAAATATTCAGCTCGTAAATATAGAAAATTGCAATATTAAGGAACTGCGGTACGTTTCCCACACGCACTGTTTTGAGTGCTCTTTCTCATGCATTTTTAATATAATTTTTGTTAGAGTAAATGGGACACACTTCCTATAATACAAAGTCCCAAAATCTTTAGGCAGATAATTCTGGACTAGTCTTTCCATATCTGAATGCAAAGCATGGGCGTGAAATTTTTATTTCGTAAGCAAGTACAAAGAGGAGAGAGAATGGGTAGTGACGTGCGTTTCAATGCATATCCAATCTCTAAATGCGCAGTTCGACACTCACACCAGCACAAAGAAATTTAGTTCCGTTTGTCCACGTGATTATTTGTGGTGTAATATGGTTCCTACGAAAGCTAGGCGCCCAACCGTAAAACGCTAGAAGTTACGTAAGGGGAAAGAAAATAGTAAAGTAGATAATCCATGGAATAGAATTAAAACTGGTGGAACGTTGCTATTACGCATCTTCTATCCACGCGTACTCTCAAGTTATGAGATACAAATCATTTTAATCTTTGGATCTATCAAGAGGCAAACATAAGTTTAGTTGCTGCAAAGGTTGTCCTAATTATCACACCTTGTCGTTTCTTACAGGAAAGCTCTTCTTCTTCTATTCACTCAGCGAAGTATTAGCGAATTTTTTCGGTTTTTTCTTGTACGAGAAACTTCGCTTCATTCTGATGCCCAAAGACGATATCTTGCCACACATGGTCTTGTCCATGGTTCTGATTCTGGCACTATGTACTTTCACGTGAGTGTTTTCATTTATTTAAAACTGAGATATTGCATAATACATTTAGCTATTTTTTAAGATCATAGAGTTAAGATTTTACATTAATTTTTACTTTTTTTAATCATAAAAACCTTATTAAGGTTTTTTATGATCAAAATTTAGGAGGGATTCCTTTTAAAATCATTATGGGTTAAAATGATATTACTTGAAACTAGTCTCAAATATTTTCAGTTTTTAGTTACTTATTGTGAGTATTCAGCTGAGATAAAAACAGTGTATATTTATGTCCTTCCACAGAAAATTTTATCCCATATGTTCGGAATAAAAACAAATTATGCATGTAAATTGCATTGGAAGTTTGAAGGGAAAGATCCCTTAAATGTTTCAAAAATAGAATTGGTTATTATATATGATGTGAGTGTCATTTCACAAATTTTTTGGCAATATTGCTGATTGGCTAGTTTTTGAAACGGCATTGTTTTCTTTTGTTGTATGCTAAACTTAGTGAGACATCGAGAAGTAAATTTTTTGTTCAAAATGGCATAGTTTACATGCCATTTTGAACAAATTCTATTTTGTTTTATTTTCATTCTATTTTGTGGCACCATTATTTTAAGGTGGCACATCATTGGTATCGTAGATATTCCCCATGTTAAGCTAGGGGAAATTTACCTCTCAGTATTTTTCTAACCGTAAATTAGAAAATGTATATTTTCGAATTATATATCCCGCATATGAAGGTAAACATTTAAATAGAGAGCGTATAGTTTTCAAATTTTTAATCTCTTTGTATTTAGTTTTTTTACAGCGTATAAAATAAATGATATCTATCTCTGAAAAATTAAAATTGTTTCTGCAAAATTAAATTAAATTTTCTTTCTGTAAAACAAGCGCATTGCATTTAAATACCTATATTAGAGAGCACGGCGGCCTAATTGGCAAAGGCAGCGAGCCAGTGACGGGCATTGACGGGCATCGAACGTCACTGGTTCTATGCCCGTCCCTGACCAATTCACCACCGTGTACATTAATGGCGGCTGGAGCACGAAAAATTTGTCGTGGCTGCAATGTCCTCGAAGTTCTCAAATTTACCTATGGAGGTGCGGGGTCAAGTGTACCGGTCTCGTCACTTGACTCGGTTCAAAATGACGGGACCGGTTCGTAGCCAAGTCGGACTCCGATCCTTGTGGTGCTAATGAAAACGGGAGCTGCCCCCCTTCAGCCTATATAGAACTTATTTGATGTTGCTGTCTGTCAAGGGGCATAAGCAACAACAACAACAACAACAGACCTATATTCTAATTCAGAAAACGGAATTTAAACATACGCAATTACTTATTTGCGATTAGATAAATACTGACAGGAAATTATCAGCTCTTTAAGATGGGAAAAGATCTTCAAGCTGATGAAACTGATGCAAGCAAAACGCATTAGTAGTTGTTGTATCCTCTTTTGTTCAGAATACGTAATTGCTCCTTCTGAGATTTTCAAAGCCAGTGAGGATGACCTTCCTGCTTTCTGTCTCCTTGAGCTCTTTTTCAAAGTAAAATCACCTTGATTTACTTTAATAAGTATTTCCACATCTGTTAAGTCATGTTCATCAGTGTTTGATCCAAGCCAGGCTTCTCCCGCACCTTTTGTTATTTTTATAGGAAGCTGCTTGGACCTTTCATTAAGCGATTCAATGCTAAAGGTACCCATAACATGTAGAGGAAATCCTTGAGGTTTTGACTGCGCAGTTTAAACCTTGAGGACTTCTCCGTCGTGTGTGGGAAAGACTTGAGACCGATGGCGAACTGTACAGTCCCCGAAATCCCGATTGAAAGATGTGCGTATTGCACGTGTTACTGCGAGAGTTCAGTTAAGGAAATCGTCAAGGAAATCCTGCAGACTTTTCCCTTGAGGATTTTCTGCCCGTTTTTAGCCAACCCGTTATGGCCCGTTGGCCCGTTATGACCAACTTTAGAATGGCAATGTTTTCCGAATTTTCAAGCACATCTTTTTTAACACTAGCTACAAAAATTTACAGACTCAACCACAAGTCAAGTCTAGCTATGATGGTTGCCGAAAATTCCTTATAGAACCTCACTTTACCGAACATGCTTTCCGGATGTCTAAAGTTCTCCGGATAATCGGGGTTTAACCATAATTTTTGTTAAAAATTTATTGAAGAAGTGCATTTAAATTATAATCTCAATGTGAGGAATAGAGGTTCTCACAATATATATTTTTATTAAACTTCGGACACTCACCCTCATAATTTATACCTAGGTTCCAAGCGATGTCTATCCACACAGACCACCTCTTCGAAGATTGCTATAGGTGCGTTACGATTGTTAGGAATGAAAATGTATCTCGGCCTAGTAACAGAAGAGCACCCCGGATGTAGAGTAATAACACCTTTTGAATCTAAAAATAAATTTCCAGTCTGTAGAAAGTTCCTATTTAGACCAATGCTTCTTGATAAATCAAGTCGCTAGAAAACCCAAATAAGCACATTTTTGTATGCCGTTTAAAAATAAATTTCCGTATGAATTTAACTGGTTTGAGTTTACATTTATTTCCTTTTTATCAGTTACAGAGCTATAGCAGCCGTCTGCTGGTTTAGAACATCAAAAGATTTAAAGTGTGATTAGAAGCAGTAATCACTGGGGGCCAAAGCAGTTTATATCTACTCTTTTCGTGGTACTACAACATAGACGTGGTACAGAAATATTCGGCCTTTAAAAAGGTGAAGTTTTTGTGTACATTTGGTCCCAGAGAATATCAGTAATCAACGCCTTTGATTATCTATTTTTTGGCCTTGAAGTGCTAATGTGGGCCTTTTTCAAGTTCGCCAAATTTTCGCCAACAAGTAATATAGCCATGCATTGCCGATGCTTAGCCGAGGAAGAAAATATAATAAATTTAATCAAGAATGCCTTGGCGCGTATTCAAAGTCTCGAACCGCGTTTTTTCATTCATTACTCCCTCGGTCCCAAAGTGAGAGTCACATTTAGCACTGGAAAGAGTGCTTATGTGACACTTATTTTTTGAACAGATGGAGTACTATTTTAGAAATTATAGGTTTTTTTTATGGAAAACGCATTAACATTTTTTTTTGAAGTACGGACATATTATTTCCAAGAGTCTTTAAAGAGTCATGGTGTTGATGGAAAAGGGGAATGGTCCTCCCAAAGGCCGTGTTAAGTTGTATATGGTCAGATAAATAGAAGCCACGTTGTGTTGCCGTATTCAACATAACGGCCTGTTCACATAGGAGTCCGTTGCGTAGCGTTAAAGTATTGAAATATATTTAACCAATGACAAACCTCCAAACGATTAGCAACGAAATTTTTAACGCCTATGATTGGTTTATTTTCGTCTCAACGTCATCTTTCCTTTAACGCAACGCAACGGACTCCTATGTGAACAGGCCCTAAATCAAACTAAACTGAGTACACGCGTCAGCATGCCCTTTTGCATTCAAGAATTTCTCTGTGATGTGCGCCGGGTGATGGCCGAAGGGGTAGAGCGCTGACATTCGGTCCAGAGCTTGTGGGTTTGAGTTCCACTGTTTGCTTGGATGTTTGTAGCCATTCAGAATCGGCTTTGAATTGTAGGTCCCAGTCTAATTAACCCTTGTGTAGCAAAAGTTGACTGTAGCTCTTTCAACTAACAAACCAAGCACCTTGTGACGAGCATTAAAGAATAGCGCTTTTAGTACTTTATAGTGTAGTAAAAGTTTAAGGAGATCACAAACCGAAATTTTCCAGCCAGTAGACACCCGGCGAAGAAATGCAGGGGGACTTCTCGTATTTCAAATGATTTTAAAAGCTATGAGTAAGTGATGATGATTTGATAATTTGTCCATGTAATACTTCGAGTCATCTTCAGGAAGTTGTATATGGTTAGATATACAGAAGCCACTTCGCGTTGCCGTATTCAACATAAATCAAACTAAACCGCGTACATGTATCAGCACGACCCTTTTGCTCTCAACAATTTCTGTCTTTGTGATGTTCGCCGGACTGTGGCAGAAGGGGTAGAACACTGAAATTCGGTCCAGAGATTGTGGGTTCGAGTCCCACTGTCAGCTTGGATATTTGAAGCCTTTTCGGAATCGGCTTTGAACTGTAGGTCTCAGTCTAATTAATCCTTATGTAGCAAAAGTTGACTGTAGCGCTCTCAGCTAACCAACAAACCAACCAACCATATTGTGAGGAGCAGTGAAGAATAGGGTTTATAGCTCTTTTATAGACTCTGTGGCTTAAGGAGATCACAAATCGAAATTTTCCAGCCAAAAGACAGCCGGTGAAGGAGTACGGGAAATTTCTCGTATTTCAAATGATTTTAAAAGCTATGAGTAAGGGATGATGATTTGATTATTGTTCATGCAATTCTTCGAGTCATCTTCATAGCATTCAGAATTGTGTCTACGGTTAATTTGTTGTTAGTCTGGAGCAATCATCTTTTGCTGCTCTAGTGCAAAATAGACCAATTGTTTTCATAGATTAGGATGTTCTACCATGGATCCTTCACTTACCGCAAGATGTCTACGTCACACTGTGGCCGATTGGCTCGGGCTCGAAAGATGCAAACGTCCGAGTCTTTGAGTTTAAGTCCCATTGTTACCATGAATGTTTGTAGCTGGTAGGAATCGGCTATAAACAGTATGTATGCCCCAGTCAAATTTACACTCGCGTAGGAAACTGCTGACTGTAACGCTCTCAACCTACAACCGCAACCCTGGTCATCTAGTACAAAGACTGGGCTAACAGGTCTACTGCTGTGAGCAATCTTCTTTTTGTAAAAAAAAAAAAACTTGCAATCAAACAAAGAAAAAAATCGGAACTTTGTATGATTTTTATACTTGCCCAGTAACAGACAAAACATGAAATTTAAATTTGCAAGAAAACTCGTCATATATATTCCTCATATTTTTTGCAAAGACTTTCTTAATCACGAGATTTAAAAGCTGTAATTTCGACAACCAATAGTTTTTTAGTTAAAGTTTTAGAAAGAAATTTATTTCCAAAGAAAAGTGCAAGCAATCAATAATTCATCGGTTCTATTAAATATTAAATCGAACAACTTGTTTTCTCCAAGAGCTCCGTTATTTAATTGTTATGAGTTTTAATTCTTAATTCCTTTTATCGATTGTTCGATTGCAATGAAATGGATGTTCTAGAAATGTTTAAACAAAATGAAAATTTGTTAAAGTTCCAGTAATTGATCGATTAGAGAGTTTTTATTTTCATATCAAGTTTTTAATACGGACAAAAAGGTTTCATTAAAGCTTTTGAAATTTTTAGGCTTGAGAAACATTTGACGGGTTTACTAGAATGCCATGTTAAAAAAATGGTGACGAGATGTATTTAGGGTTACCATAATATCTCTTAAAAACAAAAACAACAAAAAACATATTCTTTTTTTCCCCCGATCTTTTCGTTCATTCCCCCTTTTTTTAATTCTGATTTTTTTGCCCTTTTTTTCCCACTGTTGTAGTTTATTTAATCTTCTACCTCAAAAATTGTCAGTATTACTTTTTAAAACAATGACATAAAGAAAACATAGTAGAAAGATTATTTTCGATGATTGGGACACAATGCACAAAACGGATTGTTTACCCAAACAATCTTCATTGTATTAAGTTCCATCAGGATAAGGCTACCAGCCATACCTCTAAATCTACTGCTATACTTTTAGAAAAAATGAGAAATGAAACCGGAATCGAGGCTATTCCATTTAAATGCATCTCACCCAAGTACCCCGACGTCTCTTCTATAGATTTCTGTGCATTTGGACTTTTAAAACAAGCTCTTTTTAAGCGTCCCAAAACATTGTATGGGCTATAGAATATTGTAGTCGAGAAGTGGAACAGAATCAACCTTGATATTTTAAGAAAAACTCTTTTTTCATGGAAATCTAGATGTAATATGATAGTTCAACGACAGGGCTATCAAATCGAACATATTAAAAAACAAAATTTTTATCTTTGTTTATATATATCTTTTTTCAAAATCGTTGCAAAAATGTGTGAACACGCTCTGTATTTAAATAAAAACGTTCTTTTATTATTTTTCCTATCGGACGTTTTTGCTTTGGATACTTCTATCAACAGGGAAATAAATAAATGTATGTATGTATATATATATATATATATATATATATATATATATATATATATATATATATATATATATATATATATATATATATATATATATATATGCAGTGCCGTAACTAGGCAGGTGTAACCGGTCCCGGTCCCTCCGACGTAAAAAAATTCTATTTTAAGACGATTTTTTTTCTATTTAACGATTTTTTTTCTATTTAACGACGATTTTTTCTTCCATGATAAACTTTTTCCTCAACATTTTATCTACAGGAGGGTTACTTTCTGTGGGGGAGTTTGGTTTCAATAACAGACCCGGAATTTCCTTTATGTTTGTTGTAATCATAGACTTGTTGCAGTGGAAAAAACCGGGGGAGGGGGGGCATTACTGTTTCTCGGAAGATCGAATATTCCTCCCTGGTGGATCGAATTTCTTAGTGCGGGTGTGGAATCACTCGATTGTACCTACCATGTTGTCATGTGATTTACGAACTGTCCAAAAGCACCCCTCTCTCACTCCTTCTGGGAAGCACGTGTTCATGTTTTGTGAATTCATGATTGTGTGTAGGAGCTCATTCCGGTACGAATACGAGGTGAGCAGAAATTTCCACCACTAGTTATAGGCAAAGCAAAGCAACCATGGTGTTTTAAGAATATCACCAGGAAACCTTGTGAGTACCGCAATAACAATAAGGCTTGGATGACATCACAAATTTTTATTGACTGGATTAGAAAATTTGATGCAAAAATGCATCGAGAAAAGAGAAAAGTTTTACTTTTAATCGACCGATGCACATACGCCACTGCACATACTCCAAATATCCCTGGACTTACAAATTTGACTATCCATTTCATACCAGCTAATTGCACTAGCAAGTTGCAGCCATTAGACCTGGGTATCATTCGCAGTGTGAAAACATACTACAGAAAGTCTTTAATTAGGAAATTAATAAACAATTCGGCTGACAGTATAAAAATTAGAAAATTTACAATCTTGGAAGCAATGCACATGATAACATCAGCATGGAAAGAAGTTTCTTCATCCACAATAAAAAACTGCTTTCGCGTTGCTGGAATTCACAAAGAATTTGTAGTGGAACTGCAAAGTACGGATGTAGAAATCAAAGAAGATGACATTATCCCTGAAGAATGGAGAAGTCTTGTTGAAGATGAGGATGTTTCAATTCAAGATTTCTACAATTGTGATAAATATGTTTTAACAACAGATTTCAGAAATGTAGAACAAATTTATGAAGATATTGTAAACTAAAACACAGTGTCAAACGAAGAAGGTGAAGTTGAAGACACGGTAAACGAGACACTGCCACCGTCTTACACAGATGCAATTTCTGCTCTAGATGTTCTCCGATGCTATATTACATCGAAAATGGAAGGTGACTCATTTAACATTTTAGAAAATCTGGAAAAGAGAATAACGAAAACAAGGCGAATGAAGCAATCAACACTTTTTGAATTTTATAAAACGTAATTTATTGTATTGTTTGTACTCTTTTTTTCAATGTAATTTAAAATAACTTTTTGTGAATAAAATAATGATGATAATAAAAATAACATTTTTAAACACGCCAATATATTAAGAAATATATTGGCAGTCCTAAGCCTGTAAAGTGTGAAGGGAAATGTTATTTTTTCACAAATTCTGTTTAACGACGATCTCTACTTAAGGACGATTTTTCACGGTCCCTTGAAAGTCGTTAAACAGAGAACCAACTGTATATATATATATATATATATATATATATATATATATATATATATATATATATATATATATATATATATATATATATATATATATATATATATATATATATATATATATTTTTTTTTTTTTTTTTACAATCTGGCACAATATCAAAGCCTGATTTCTTCTGCCATCTGAAGATCGAGGCGAAAAGTATTCTAGAATATTTTTTTCCTAATAAAGTTCATGGATAAACCGTACAAAAAGGTAACACCATGAAAATGGAGATCAGTATCTCACTTCAACCTGTATAATATATCATGGTCTAATTAATTAATTAGTATATTAATTTCCGAGATTCATAGTACGTAGTCCTTTTAAAAAGATATATACTTATATACACTCATGGACAAAAAAAATTAGCGCACCAAGAAATAATTGCGGGATCGTAACGAAACTTGCAATGAAGGTACATGTCGGGGGGTTATGCAAATGATTAGAAATGCAGCGTGATTGCGCATTACGTATAGCCGGTAGAGGGCGTTGAACATCGTACTCTGTGAAGTATAAAACAGGTAACCAAAGCTTGTTTGAGTGTGCTGAATCATTTACAAAGGAAGAGCTGAGATAGACATGCCATTACGCCATGTTCGAAGACAATATATGCAGTTGTCGCAGTTTGAGAGGGGGAGAATCGTCGGGATGATGGAAGCTGTGTGGTCAGCTAGGCGAGTAGCTCGTCAATTAGGCCGCTCTGATTGTGTTGTGAGGAGGTGTTGGGACCAGTGGACCCGAGAGATGTCATGTACACGAAGACCAGGCTCAGGACACCCTCGACAGACCAGTCGTCGAGAAGACCGTCACATCGTAAGAAATGCACGCGTACAGCCAACTGCTTCATCGGCCGCCATCCAGGCACAGGTAGCACCTTCACTAGGGGCCTCTGTGTCTTCTCGAACCATACGAAGGCGCCTGGCTGAAGGACAGTTGGTATCGCGGCGCCCATTACGTGTGCTGCCCTTGACGTCCACCCATCGACGCCTCCGTTTGGAGTTTTGCCGCGCACGAGGAAACTGGACTGCAGCGGAATGGAACCAGGTCGTCTTTAGCGACGAATCCAGATTCAATCTCGGCAGTGATGACAATCGTGTTCGTGTGTGGAGAGCCCGTGGTGAACGCTTCAATCCTGCCTTTGCTGTACAGCGACACATCGCTTCCACAGCTGGTGTGATGGTATGGGGTGTCATTGCCTACAATACACGGTCACCCCTAGTATTGTTCCGTGGCACCATGACAGCCCAGCGGTATGTTCATGAAATCCTGCAACCACATGTGTTGCCACTCATGCAACGGCTCCCAGGAGCCATTTTTCAACAAGACAATGCTCGGCCTCATTACGGCAAGGGTGTCACAAGACTGTCTCCGCACTGTTACTACCCTTCCTTGGCCTGCCCGATCCCTAGATTTGTCTCCAATCGAGCATATCTGGGATCATTTGGGACGACGAGTTGGGCATCCCACGAGTTTGAACGAACTAGAGGCAAGGTTACAGCAAATATGGAACGAAATGTCTCAAGACATCATACAGAACTTGTATGACTCAATGCCCGATCGTATGGCATCGTGCATTCGCGCTAGAGGGGGTCCAACGTAGTATTAACTCCTCCGTTCTTTTGCCTTTTTCTCTGAAATAAATTATCCTTTTTCTTTGATTTTCTTATCATTTACTTATATCAAAGTAGTCATTACGTATGTAAAATTTCGTTTCATTTTGACGACTCCTTCTGGGTGCGCTAATTTGTTTTTGCCCATGAGTGTATGTCCCTTAAAAATCCCTTAAATATACATATATATATATATATCTCCCTTAAAATTCATTATTAAGTGGATAATAGAAAAAAATCCTAATAATGTGAATTAATTAAACAAGTTTTCATAATTGGTTTAATTAGTTCATTACTCAGATGGTTATTACAAATATTTACGAGGATTTAATCATAATCATATTTTAGAATATTTAACATATTTGTAAAATTATTTGTTAAAAGCTATATCAACATTATTTTTTTGAATTTGTGACTCATTCATAATATTCTTAGTTTATTATAAATATAGTCAGAGGATATGATAAGTTGTGGATTTTATAAAATGAACTAGCTATTTTCTGGAAGAAATGAAGACGTATTTTAAATAAAAGATCGATATTAAAAAAAACAGACTGAGCTTTAATGTTATTTAAAAAAAATAATTTTTATCTATTTATACTATATAATTTTAACATGATTGGGATCAAAACATACATATATTTATAATTATCGTTTAAGTAATAAATTTTACTTTAAAAATTATAAAAATGGGATGGGATGTGTAGAGATGTTGGGAAATCATTTTAAATATTCCCTAAATTAAAAAAACTATTTTTAAAAATTCTAAATACTTATTTATTCACAAATGCCGGGCTAATTCTAAATATAAATGGCGTACGTATGGAATTTGTAACAAGGATATACAGCTGCTTCTGTTTAAAAATGTAATTCACTACGAATTTTTAAAATTAATTTATTAATTATATATAGTCCATTACATACTATTGAGGTTAAAACTGAAATACTGAACTTTCTTTTTCATTGTTTTATGTTTTTTCACGGTTTTTTAGAAGCTAAAGAGGAATTAAGAAATGTAATTAAAAAGAGGAACAACGGTTTTCGTTTAACATTTTTTTTTTTTGCTTGTTGCCAAGCAAAACCTCAGAGGACTTTCTTTGTTCTAAACTTAAGTGAACAATCTTTCACGGAGTTTCCCTATCAATTAAATAGACGTAAAAAATTAAAACATATTTATCTGTCAAATGCAGTAAATATTAGTAGTGGAGCAATGTTAACAGATAATCATTATCAGATCTGGATATTTTTGATGTTATTCGTACACGATAAATCCCTAAGCAGACAAAATTCTGGATAGGAACACCACAGTTGGCTCTTAATTGCCATCGCGGGAAAAAATAAACCACGTAATATTTTTGATAAATGCATGTGAAGATTTAAAAAGACCGTTGATTGTGTAGCCTCGGAAGATCAGTTTTAAAAAGATAATAACAGAAATTAAGTGTTGCGGCTTCCCTTTTCCTCGAAAACTATTACTTTTTAACAGAAATGTATGTCTCTATAATTTTATATGCTGTTGTACACATGTATAAAGGTATGGTTTTATTTTAATGTTGGCAACGCAACACAAGGAACGCATCTCCAAGCTAGCGCAAGTTTGAAAATTCTCCGACAGCGTATGATTCCAATGAAAATTTCCCACTATTTTCAACAGTTCGGTTGCATGTAAGGCTAATTATCTCTCAGAGAAAGTGTAGTAAATTCTTATGGTGTTCTAACCCTATTGAGAAAATTTGTCCAAGGATTGTCGACTTGAATTAAAATTTTTTTTTAAAGCTTTCGTTAGTGAATGCCTGAAATCGAGCGACAAGCCGGGCCACTCAATTAGAGAAATCGTAATCCACTAGACTGTCTGTTTCTTCGCGAATCCCTTTGATTCTTACATTGCAAGTTAGTGCAAGTCACAGTGGAACACCTTTTGAGCTGAGCATTCAAAGCGAGCATTCGCGAAGAAACATGGCTACACTTGTAATGGAATGATTAACACGACCATTGCATTACAACGTTTCGTTACAAGTCAGTCGCCTCCTTAATAGCAAAGAGGATTTTTGAAGACGCTCTCAATGAATGGCAACTTTGCATTAAGTCTCGTAACACCTGTACAATGGGAAATAATTGACAAAGGAATTTAGATAAGACATGCCTTGAGCCGTACTTGACGCAATTAATTGTACAAAGAACTTTGTTGTGTCTTTAAGTATGGACGTCCACGCAAAGTGTATTTGTACCATACACCAAATTTTGCAAACTCTGCCTCAAAGTCTCATCTTCGCAGAAAAACTGGACTATTGACAAATAAAAAAGACGATATTTTCTGACAAATCGTTTTCCCTGTTTTCTGAATGACTGTTCTATAAAGAGATTGTCCTGCGGAGAAAGTACGATGGTAAAGGACGGAAGTGGTAAATGTTCTGCAACTTACATGATATGTTCCTGGAAAGGTTCGATCGCAGTCTGATAAAACAGGTCGATTTCATAAGGAGAATGTTGTTTACAAGGTTTGTTTGCAAATAATGAAACGCTGCAATTTCGATTTACTTTCTGCTCCTCAAAGCTTAACTTCATTGAACATTACAGAAATTAATTTGACTGATACATTCGCATCGCCCATGCATTTGTCTTGAGGTCTTTTTAACAGTATGGTGAGCATGCTCTATGATATGACCTTTTCTTACCGTTGCAGTAGTTGTGTCGTATAGAAGTCATAGAACATACTAATTTACTAAATTGACCGGACATTAAATATATATTAAACACCTCAAACATCAGCCTTTGATGTAATAATTTTCTCGCAAAGATAACATTACATTACAAAACTATGTTATAATATAACAATCATACTGATGATGTTACTTATGTAATTATTTGACATTTACAATAACTATTGATAAGTTTTGTATTGTTGAAATTAAGGTTAGTAGAACAGGATAATAGACAAAAGTAAATTTTAACAAACCTACTTTTGTTGGGAAAAAGGTGTCCTGGGCCCCGAAAATTTCAATTTGACGCTCATGTCTGCAACTTTTATTCAGTTAGGAGTTCGCTGTTTTTCTACCCCTTGAAACTTATTTTTCTGGATGAATTGGAGCGTAAAATCTTAATTTAAATTTATTTATCACACTTTTTTTCGTAGCTGAGAAAGCTGAGGTATTTATGCAAACATTATACAGGGTTATCAGGAGAGAATAATCCGATTACAAAATTTAATATTTTACATAATTACAAACAGAAAATTACAATTAATATGTCATTGTAAAGGAAAAATGTTAAATTTTTAGTTTGTAACATATTCTTTTCTCAATTGGTGGCAGCACTGTTCTCATTTGCTGTTTTTGAAATTTTGATAAGAAGTGGAGATGGCGTCTAAGCAGGAGAAGAGGCTTTTTGTGTGCTCTCCTTTGCAAGAAGTCAGTCAGTAACCACTGTTCAGCGTGAATTTAGGAGAAAGTACCATACAAATAAAGCACCGAAATCTCAGAGTATCAGAAGGTGGTGCAACCAGTTCCAGGAAACTGGATGCTTGTGTAAAGGCAAAGTACAGGGCAACCAGGTGTTTCAGCAGAGAATGTTGGAAGAGTGCGAGAGACTTTTTTAAGCAGTCTGAAGAAATCGACGGTTCGTGCTAGTTGTGAACTTGGGATACCTCAGTCTACCGTTTGGACTGTTAAAAATAAAATTTCATTTTAAGTCTTACAAATTACAAACCATGCAAACACTGAAGTCTAGTGTCGAAATTTCTAAACAGAGAACTACCACACCAATAGACTGGTCGCAGTGCAGCCGATGATTTGGTACTACAGAGCTACCCTCCTAGGTCTCCGGACTTAACCCCATGCGACTTCTTCCTTTGGGGATATGTCAAAGATCTTGTGTTCATACCACCTTAGCCTACAAGTTTGCCCGAGCTTAAACAACGTGTTTGGCAAGAAATGGCATATAGCAAGGATATTATATTGGTAACAATAGGAAGTCATATCGAACAGCTGTGAAAAAAAATTAACATTTTCCCTTTACAATGACATTAATTATACTTTTCTGTTTGTAATTATGGAAAAATATTAAATTTTGTAATAGGATGATTCTTTCCTGATAACCCTGTATATTATTAAACGCAATATACTCTCGAAACATACATGTAATTTTCTTTCACACTATTTAGTATATAATTTGAAGTTTTAAATATTTATTCTGTACATACATCCAATGAAAAGAACATGCAATTAAAACTATGCAGATGTTACATTCTCTGTTCCACCTATTTTTGATTCCTCCTGGGACTCTTCCTCGTGCATCTCTTCATAGTTAACGACGGGCAAACGAGAAATCCATCTGTAAAAGGCAAAAAAATTAAGAGCGAAAACAGCGCTCAGGAAACAGCTATGTAGGTTGATTATAAACATTATAAAAGAGTATATAGACAAATCCATCTGTAAAAGGCAAAAAAATTAAGAGCGAAAACAGCGCTCGGGAAACAGTTATGTAGGTTAATTATAAACATTATAAAAGAGTATGTATAGACAGCAAATCAATCAAATTAAAGTTGTTATTTAACACTAAAGATTGAGCACCAGTAAAAATCTTTGACTTATCATCATACATAAATAGATAAATTTCTCACATTTGGCGCTTACAGGCTATAAAAAACCAAGAACAGGATTTTCTCCATTTATCAAATATCAGTTAGGTAGCGGTCTCACTCCTTTTAATTTTAGAGGTACTAAAACACAATGCGAAACATTCAGTTTTTATTATTCCGAGTTGTTACTATTCTCAGCTCTAAAAACACATAAAAGAGCAGTCGGTATAACTGCATCACAGTTAACTAACACTCGAATTTCTGTAAGAACTCCGTACGAAAAAAATATTGCTTTCATGCCTTTCGTTTAGAGCGTACGGCTGAAAACTAAAGATCTCTAGTTTATTTTATTCTTTATAATACCTTTCTCAGAGAAATATGGTACGGTTTAAATCTTGATTGGTTATTACTATTCCGTCACATCCAAGAACAGCTCTTTAGAAAGGTACATTTTCATGACTTAAGTACAAGATAACTTTGAACATTAAATCAAGGAACTTATATATATATACGTATACACACACACACACATACATATATATAACTAGCAGCCTGTACCAACTTTGTCCGGGTTGAACAATTATCTATCTTAAGTAGATGTTAGGTAGGTATAATTTATTTTAAAACTTCATGGTATACCACATTTTTCGGTTTTCTGAGGTTTTAAAATAAATTGATTTTCCACATTTCCTGACCTAGAGAGTCCTAACTGTCCACGAGTAAAGCAATCTTCCCGTAAGTCAAGTCCAATATATTTGTCTGTTTGACCTTGGGATTTGTTGATGGTGATGGCTAAAGAAATTTTTATTGGAAACTGTAACGTCAGGCATTGAATTGTGTCCGGGGGCCACCCGCATGCCGATTTTGATACGATTCGGCCCCATAGTCTATCCACTGCAGAGTCTACAAAAAAAACAAAAAAAACAAAAAAAACAAAAAAAAAAAAAAAAAAAAAACACGAAAAAAGCACCAAAAATGGCACAAAAAATTTAATATTTTTCTTAATTAAAAATTAAAAATCCTGCTACGTCAGGCACTGAATCATGTCCGGGGCCACCCGCGTGCCGATTTTGGTACGATTCGGCCTCATAGTCTCGCTGTCAGCGAGGACAGCCTCGGAAGCTGTCGAAATAAGCAACTTTTAGGGGTAAAATCATTAAAACATTAATTAAAAAAACTCCGGGGCTCGATTTTCAAAAAATAATATGCCTATGTTTTAATCTGCACTATCAACTATATCTATACAAAATTTCAGCTCAATTGAAGTAATACTTTTTCACTTATAAAGGAACAAACATAGGCCTATTCGAAATAATCAATTAATTTCACGGTTTCAATGAAACACACTGATTTTTTAATAAAGTTCAATAATTCAAGTTCGATTTACGCAAATTGTGCATAAAATATTGTAAATAAATTCAAAATATAAAGTTTATAAGTTAAATAAAGTTCTGTAATATAGTACCAAGAAATTTCCAGTTTATAGAAAATAAATTGTAAACTTTTTTTTACCTTAAATGTCCAATAAAAAACGCAGTTTCAAATGTAATTTTCTTGAAAAAACCCCTGAACGTTGCCAATTTCAAAAATCCGTTTTGTATTTATCAATATCTCCTCCACTTGAATCTTTAAAATATTAAATGTTTTACTGATAATAAATGAAAATGTAGTTTGATGTGTTGCTATGGTTACTTGACTATGGTTGACAAAGAAAATTCAAATGTTAAATGTTTTACTGAAAATAAATGAAAATATCGTTTTATGTGTTGCTATGGTTACTTGACTATGGTTGACAAAGGAAAGTTGTAACGGTGAAGCATCAGCTCAACATTTAGGCCCCTAACTTTCTTTCTACTGATCAGATATACATAATATATAGCCTATGTCCATCTGGAATAATGTACCTTTCAAATAGTGAAAGAATTTTTCAAATACGTGCAGTGGTTCCAGAGATTACCCTCCACATACAAAATCAGCTCTCTCTCTTTATATATTAGTATAGATTACTTGTAAAATTTAGTTAACTGAGACCAACAGAATTTTTATGAAACGATTGTATATGCTATTGTCCCATTGGGGAAAGATAAAATTCGAAATTTCTTTTCAAAATTTCTTTGTTTTAAGAAAATTCCCATACTCGAATAGATGAGGCTAAATAACGTTTTTAAAGTATAAATATTGATAAATGTTTTACATGAAGAGAAACATTTACAAATTAATTTTTTTCTTTACAGGTAAAAAAATTAGGAAGTAAAATTTCACCTTTTGATATTTTACACAATAAGTTTCTCAGAGTACGGATATATGAATTTTAATTATTTTTGAGAAGACAGGTTTAATTTCTGACATTTTCCTTCATTCTTAATAACAATTCATAAATTGTAGTTGATTTTGTCATACTAAAACCTTTTAGCTGATAGAGACAAAATACAGCATAATTCTTTTTATTGTAAAATGTTTCTATTGATTAATCAATTGACTTATTCAACTGAAGAGATCAGCTGTTTTGAGGGTTGATAAAGTTATAATCATTTATTACATATGAGCAGTGTTATAATGTATTAGGCAGAATTGCAAATTTATTATTAGTTTTCTCAATATACAAGAATTTTACGGTAAATACTACGGTAAATACCGCTCTAATAAATACGGGGTGCCCGGGCTAAAGGTATCCAAAAGTTATGACTTATTTTTACGGAACTACCCATTAGAATTTTAAAAAAATTATTTAAATAGAAAGAACATCTCACCAAGTTTTAATATCAGTCATACATTTCGATCATAGTATCATAGATTTCGACGTGTACACCTTTTGTAGCACGGCTAACGTCTAAATGGTAATCCAGTTCTCTCCAAGTGTTTCGTGGCATATCAGGAGTTATTAGACTTTTTTCCTTGTGGATTTGTTAAGTCCGTTGTGTATAAACAAAAAATTGAAACTGTGGATGAGTTGAAGAAGCGTATCATTCAAGCAATTCGTGTAACAACTCCTGATATGCTACGAAACACCTGGAGAGAACTGGATTACCATTTAGACGTTTGTCGTGTTACAAAAGGTGCACACGTCGAAATCTATGATACTAAGATCGAAATCTATGGTTGATATTAAAACTTGGTAGATGGACTTTCTATTTAAATAATTTTTAAAAAAATTCTAATGGTAGTTCCGTAAAAATAAGCCACAACCTTTGGGTACTTTTAGCCCGGACACCCTGTATTATGAAAATTTTTGTGATTTGTAGCTGAAATATATTAATAAGTTAAAATGCATTGATGAGATAATTAGAGCTATAATGAGTCAGATTTTATAAATCCTAAATAGTAACAATGTAATTATGTCCATTTTATAATCATTCTGTTGAACTTGAATGAGTCTCGTTGTTTATTGAAATCGTGACTTCCCAGATGTATTACGAAATGAAAATGTTGTTGTTAGCGAATACGGGACTGTTGTCAATGAAAATTTGCATTTTAAACGCGAGGATCATCAGTTGCTTTCAGTGAGGACACCGTATAGGGGAATCAATACCACCCCTTGGTGCCACCTCAATTTTGACCGAGGACACCAGCGGTCGACATCGGAAGGGGGGGGGGGTCTCGTATCTTCTCCCGAGTCTTCTACAATCTCGCTCTGCTTATGTGATCATTTTGGGTTCCCTTATGGCAACCATACTCTCGGTATGGTGTGCTATACACTCAAGTTTATCTAATCATGAAGCGACAATTTTTCTGAAGGATAAATGGCAGCATAAGGATTACGTTTGTGCTAATGGTTAATTTAGGGTTATTATCGGTACTTCGATCCGATTCTCCCACCTTACCTGGCCTCATAGAAGGAGTTTCCGGTCTACAGATTTAACATGCCCTTTTATTAGGCCTAGACATGAATGTAATCAATGGCGCTTGTAAGGATTCGAACGGGGGATCCTCCCCCCCCCCCCCCCCCCACAGAAGCCCAGCATTCTACCACTAGGCTACCTCAGGCCCTCACAAAATGAAATATATTTTTGATAATTTTCATGTATATATTAAATTTTATACTTACATGTAAACACTAATGGGTATGATAATTAAAATTCCCATGACTATATACATTAATCCTGGGAAAAAATATAAAGTTGCTTTGAAACCTTCAGAAGCTAAGGTGGTCGCAGCGATGGGAAATATTGATTCGGCCGTTGTCAAAAAAGCGAATACCTTTCCTGAAATGAGAATGGAAACAGTACATTGAAATTTGGAAGAACCATACCTGCCAACACAATTTTTAGCCCTTACTCAAGAAGTTGAGGAACAAATCCGGCAAGAAGTTAAACCAATTAATTCAAAAACATAAGTAGTAAGGGATTCAGGTACAAAATTAAATAATTCGGTGATAATATGCTGAATAGAAAAAAAATTTACCCAGATCGTCTTTAGGAACTATTTTGGACAGTATTGAACGGCCAGCAAGAGTTCCTACACTTGTTAAAAGTCCAGTGAGATATGCTAAACACAAAGAGAAGAAAAATTATTTTTGCGATAATATTCTATAAAAAAGTTCTTATTTTAAAACAAGAAGGTGACGAATAGAACTTGTTGCTATGAGACCAGAAATAAAATCTCCAACAAAACAGTCTTCGAAAAAATTCAAATGATAGCGAATTAAATACTTTTGACGTCTCGATTAATAAAAAATATTGGAATCTTACCGTTTGAGAAAATTTTGTTTTTCAGAGGGGTTTGGATTTTATGTAATTGTTCAGTAAACTTTTTTTACCGTATAGACTAGACTATCCACAGTGTTTTTCTACCTTTTTTCCCAATTAGGAGATATTTGTTTAGGATAAAAAAGAAAAAAATAAGTGTATAATATAATTTCGTAAATAATATTTTCCTATATCAGTTTCATTACAAAAGAAATTTCATTTAGTTGTAGAAAAGTGAAATAATAAGTAAATTGTTAAAGCCCATCTCTTTTGGGCAGATGTAAAATCAGAAAATCAAACAGTGCCAATGAAACATCTAGTTATTCTCTTCTATTTATTCATAAGAAAAAAAAAAATTCTTCGTCTTCGGGAGATGAAGGGTGTCATTATATGATGAAGAAAAAACATCACAGTTACCCATTGAAAGTACTGAAAGCAGAGACTGTAAAAGATGCTAACAGATATATGTACCTGAGAAATTTTAAAACTTCTGATGTTTTCCTGAGAAGAACGAAATTACTTGTACGTTAGCTATGATTGCATATATCTTTAACATATTTCAAATGCCTTCCTGAAAGTATTGTAAAGTTAATGAATAAGACTAGACGCTTCCTCTAATATTTCTTTTATTCAGTACTGTTCAGTTTTCTAGATATCAGGGAGTCTCGATAATCCCTGATATCTAGAAAACTGAACAACACTTATTACTAAGTCATTCTAAAAATTTTCGGCATGTTTTCCTCTCTTATACAACATGTTCTTTGATAGGATTCGTGAATGCGACCGAGGAGACATTTGATATTCCAACTGGAAGGTTCGGCGGCATTAGAGATAGTCTTAGGATAGTAGAGCAGCAACTGGGCCAATTGATGCTTTTATTAAAAAATCTTATTAAAGATTGGAGAATGAAGTTTATTTTTTCCCTCTTTATTATATAAATATTTGCTTAGAGTTTTGATAATTCTTTAGTCATACTTGAAATATTTTGATCATGAGATAGAGGTCCGTATTTAACAACTTTCGATATGCATCGTGTTCGGGCGCTGAGGATCTGTATTCCAAGTTGGTACCAATCCCGATTACCTCGGATCGTTAGGATTCTACTGCCCCGTACGTTAACAGTTATTATTCAATGGATTTAAAATGCAGGCCAAAAACAATATGATATAAAATATAAAAATGAACAGCAGTATCCATGAACAGCAGTAATTTTTTTTTTATCTTCAGACCTTGGAAGGTATCAACTCTACAGCAGAAAAAATTAAGTCTATCAAAAAGAGTTTGGATATGTTGTAGAAACTAAAGAACTGTTCCATACTACTATACTGAAAGTTACCATTGCAGAATAATTGTTAGCTAAGGATCCTTTTAAGTGCAGGTAGCCCTCCTACAGCACGGCATCTTACAACACGGTTTCACTCTAACACGATAAGATAAATTGCGGGAACCCTCGTATAACACTGCGACCTGTAACACTGTTTCGCTCTAACACGATAAAAAAATTGCGAAAATCTCTGTACAACACTGCACTTCTATACCTATAAATTTATTAAATTAAGGTCGCATTAAATGAAAATAATATTTTTTTGTTTCTTTTCGTTTTGCGTTATACATACATTTATATTTTAAATAAAAATTAAGTTGTTTATATGGAATTTTTAAAAAGATATTTGTTTTTAATAAGTTTTCAGAACGTAACCCCCTTTTTTGAACTGTCTCTGGGTCTCATATAACACGCGTTCACACAACACGGCACTTTCTAGGAACCTATCTACCGTGTTATAGGAGGGTTACCTGTACTCATTTTTTGAGTCTTTTATTTTGCACTTATATTTGTTGTCATTATTTGAATATCTGTTCTTAATGCAAAACTTCCCTTCTCAGACAATAAAATACTGTTGATGCGCCGTTTATTGCTTATGTCCATTGTAACGGAATTCCTTCTGATTTCTAAAGAAGGTAAATTGGTAATATTGCTTAGAATCATGCAACTAAATAGCTAGAATTCTCGTGTAAGCAAACAAATAACTTTATTTACTGTAGAAACTTACCCAAATGATAAATCCACGGTTTAAAGGACAATCCTGCGCATATATTTTTCAGCATAAGTGATACGGATCCTATGATTCCAAGCACAGGATCCCCAATGTTCCTTTTTCTGAATATTGGAACGATTATCATCATGACAGTGAGTCCAATCACACTGTAAACAGCTGATATTGTAGAATACATTGTATTTCCCCAGTTAAACTTGTGCTGAACGTAGAAAAAGGAAATTCCGTCGACAGCTATTGAAAAAGACATTAGATTAGTGCGAAGGATTAACAAAGGGATTATTCCACAGTCTTTTAGAGTTAATATAATTGTTTGAGGAATCGATGACTATCACGAGGGTTTTCGATGGAATTATGAACATAATGAAGACAATTATGGCGAGATCTATTGAAAAAGACATTAGATTAGCACGGAGGATTATCAGAGGGATCATTTCACAGTCCTTTAGAGTTAATCTAATTGTTTCAAGAATCGATGACTATCACGAGGATTTTCGATAGAATTGTGAACATAATAAAGGCAATTCTGGCAAGATCTATTGAAAAAGACATTAGATTAGCACGGAGGATTATCAGAGGGATCATTTCACATTAATCTAATTGTTTAAAGAATCGATGACTATCACGAGGGTTTTCGCTAGAATTGTCAACATAATGAAGGCAATTCTGGCGAGATCTATTGAAAATGACATTAGATTAGCACGGAGGATTATCAGAGGGATCATTTCATAGTCTTTTAGAGTTAATATAATTGTTTGAAAAATCGATGACTTTCCTGAGGGTTTTCTATGAAATTATCAACTTAATATAAGTAAAAATTCCTTCATTAGACTTATCAAGGTGGCAATGGAATTCTTTCATATCCCAATCAATGAGCAATTGATATTGAGTGGAAATACACTGAATTTAACTTTTTTGATCATCTCATTTTTAATATTTCTTGCTGTATCTAAATATTTTATTAAAAATGGAAGGTAGTGTTTCCATCGAAACTTAAAGTTTCCTGACGGTGATCTATTTCATACGGGATCTAGCATAAAATAAAATTATAAATTTTATAACAAATGGGGTGTCTTTCTCTGTTTAGCTCTTTGAAATATCGAAGAATATTTTTGAAACAAGATAGTTTTTTTAAAGGGTTCCGTTCATCATGAAATCCCATTAGAAAGAAATATACTCAATACAGTTTTTAATGCTTTCACCAATAGTTGCAAAGTAATGCTTGGGTATTTCGTTTTTGCATTATAAAAAAGATCTATCATAAAAATTAATTTTCAGAGCATTTAGTACAGTAATGGGAAAGAAATGTTTGAAAATGAAGCAATTTCTCCTAAGATTTTATTTAAATATAATGTAGTTAAGGTGCTATTTTTTGATTAAAACAGGCACACAATAAACTTAAATCTGTCAGTAGGGATGAACTTTTTTTATAAATACTCATTTAAAATTAGAAATAAAAAACTTCAAACTCCAGTACGGCTTTTGCCAAGAGAGCTGAGTACAAAATATCCATAGTTCAAGCAACTGTGGCCAAATGGCCTACAGAGACTGTTTCCATTCCATAATAGAAAATTTCTTCCCATTATGTCTTACAATTTCCAATACGTTTGCCAGTTTTATGTTTACCGTTGATTCCAAACAAGTCAGTTAAAAGCATTTTCGATCTGTGAAAGATCTTATCTCTCTTGATAATTTCTGGAGTATTTATTTTATTCCTAAGCAGCTTTGTCTACTTTAGCCAAACTAGAAGGACAAGGCTCCTAAGTTTTGATTCGAAGAGTTTGTGAGCTTTGTGATATAAAAAAAAAGACATTTCCAAGTCTACTGCTACCTTCTACTCGCCAGATTCACACCAAAAGTTTGATTTTTCAAAGGCGCGTACCATCTGCTCTACCAATTCGATTTTTGAATGGGGTTACGTTGAAAACTTTTCATAATTCGAAATGTTGACACTTGATTAATGATCGCAATTTTGTGCTTAACATTGCTGAAGGACCCATCGTGGTAGCATCAGTTTGGCCGTTTTAAAGAGGTTTTGAAAACGTCTGGAGACGGGTGGAACGTATTACTCAAGCTGACAATGTCCTACAATCAAGGGCCACGATATTGGACGTCACACCAGGTAGAAATAAACTCAATGGGTGCCTTATTCTTGAAAGACAATAATGTGATAATTTTTTCTCATTTAATTTATTTCGTCATGATTTTACCTACTCTTGCTTTTTTGCGAATCCCTCGTTTTTTCCCTTTCTTTTCTGTTTCTTGGTTGCAAATTTCCGCCCTTCACCATTATCTGTTAAGGAATGGTACTACTCTCTGCACGTCATTTCGGAGCCGTTGATTAATCGTGTGCGCTTACTAGTTCAGCTTCTTGTGAAGAAACGCTTATCGACTTTTGAGAATAAGAATTTCTCACTGCTAATTTATAGCAAGTATTTTGAGATTATTTCTTTCCTATCTATTTCAAAGGTTTAATGCTTATTTTCTCCATAATTTGCGATTGGTCAAACTTAATAACTATCATATAAGAGTTAATAAAAACAGACAAAGCCATCTCAAAAGTATTTCTTCCTGTAAAATAAGTCAACGTGTCATTAACTCAATTCATTTAGGCGAATTAGTTTCGTTACCATTTGGTATGTTTGGATATAATTTAGATTCCAGAATTTAATTATCAAACAGCCTTGAATTCTAAGGTCTGTAATTTAAATGACAAATTATAGGGATAAAGTATCTTCTACTTGGTCTTGAATAACTTACTTTTTCCTTAGCAATCATTATGAAACTTTTAATTAGTGGATCGTTTAACAGTCAAATGTAGTAAATTGATTAACTAGTTTAATGATTTTTATGTGGGAGAAAGTGAGTTTTACGTTCTCTTAATTGAATGATTAAATCGCAAAAATTAATGTGAACTTAAACAAAATTATAATAATGTAAACAAAATTAATGTGTGGCTTGAAAACATTTTGCATTTATAAGTTTATATAAGGTAATTAATTAGAACGTTTATACAGCACACAACAAGAATACAATAATTAGAGCTTTAGAAATTTACTCACATGCAAAACTGATAACAGCAATGCCCATTGCCAGAAAAAGAAGCCATATTTGTTCTCTACCTCTGTTCGGACGCTTTTTTGCAGTAGTTTTAAAGCTGATTATCAATGCTTCGAATGACCAGAAATTACGCAATTTCGTGATCCAATTATCATTATTATCTAGACCTCTGGTTTCTTCCATACAGAAAATAACGCAACAAAAGCTCAATATGTGACCGCAAGTGGAGGTGAGGAACACAGGAACAAAGCTATAAAATTTGAAGATCCAACCACCTGCAAGGGAACCCAAGGGCATCGATAAACCGAAAGCCAGTTCCATAAAAGCGTATTTCATGGTCCTTTTCCCAGACTGCGTGATATCAGATGCATAACTATACAATGTCATAAGAACTCCAATGTACCCTCCAGAAAGACCGGTAAATATTGCTGGAATGAATAAGTACTCAACTCTGCTGTAGAAGTAATAAGCACATATTGTTGCTCCGAAACCGTCTAATATTATTCCAAGTTGTGCAACTATTATTGGAAATTTTCTTCCGTACTTGTCACTCCAAGATCCGATAAACAGTACCATGAGAGCTGATGGCATGAACTGTAGAAGAGTGTGTCCTAATTGGTAATTAATTGCCATTTTCTCGACTTCCTCTTTTATATCTTCATGATCTTTAAGATTGTGGCACGCGTCTTCAGAATACCCTAAATGAACGAGACACACCTTATCCATTATCATACTCGTGGAAGTATTGTGTCTCATCATACCCGAGAACATGTATAAAAACATTATAACTTCAACCGCTATTGGGGGAATTCTGGACATGACGGATCTTGCTTGGTTTCCGACGTAATATATCACAGAATTGTTTTCATCTTCCCCTTTATTCTCCTGTTTATCGTAGGTAAATTCATCAAGTATTTCTATCTGCTGATTCACCATGCTCTCTGCCCTATGGAGTTCAATATTTTTTAAGTCCTTATCGTCCACTATTTCAACGTTCTTCTGCGAATTCATATTTTATGTGTGGTTTTTTTACTCAGTCTATGGATGCAAATGGTTTTCAGAAAAACTGAGTTTGATGACTTCCATGCATTAGCGGGATTTACATTTTTGTGGGCACATCTGGAAATAAAATTAGAAATATTACTTGGAAACTGTCTGCTATCATTTACATCTGAAAATAGTCGCATCAATATATATATATATATATATACAGTCGAACCCCGTTATAACGAACTTCAAGGGACCAAAAGTTTTGTTCGCTATATCCGGTGGTTCGTTATATCCGAACCATTAAGAAATATGTTAGAGTTCACAAAATGCATAACTGATTAGTTGCTATGTATATTCAATAATGCTGTATTGAAAAAATGATAAAATCTATTAAAAATGATCATTAATGAATTATATTCACTAAAATCGATTAGATTAAACTGACACAATACTAATTAAATTAACTAAAAATGAAGACAAATGGAAATAAATCGAGTTTATCTTTAAGAGTTGCTCACTGTTTTCATGCAGAAATAATCGGTTATCTTCTGCTAACGTGATGCCGATTTCAAAAACATTTTATGAATTTCTTTGTCCAATACATAGAATGACCCCAACACTCTTTCTTCCGCTGATTGTGTCGACAAAAACTTTTTAATGACACTCATCGCTGCTGTAGCATCTAAAATGGTGGGGATTTCGTCATTTATGTGCTCCTCTTCATCAGCTTCAGAATCTTTCATTTTAATGATTTCAGAATGATTCATTTTAATTTCTTCCACAATGTATTCATCAGTCGAATTTTCACATGTAATGACTTCATCATCACATGCTTCGAACAATAGCATGTCACAATCTGAGAATAATGAAATTTTGTGCTTTTCCATCCACATAGCGATACGTAAATCTTCATCATCTTCTTCTTCAACATTCGTTGTATCTTCAACATTCTTAAAAAGTTTAAAAATTTTAAAAAAATTCAGTTGACGACTGAAAAAAATGTTCGTTATAGCTGATTCTTAAGATTTCGAAGGTTCGCTATAAAGGGATAAATTAGCATTAAATACAATAGGAAAACGGCGGGACCAAAATTTTTGTTCGTTATATCCGGGAGTTCGTTATATACCAGGTTCGCTATAACGGGTACAGTCGAACCTCCATATATCGAAGTAGCAAAGTGCCACAAAAAAATTTGATATATAGAATTGATATTAGTTTTATCATAATTCTCCTAAAACATTAAAATTAAAGGTAATTTTCGTATACGAAACTCCATTTCCAATTTATATGCGAATCACATTAAATGAAAGTTAATAACTAAAAAATGAATTAATATGAAAGATTTATTGATTACTACATACCTTTAAAAGAAACAATAATCCAGATAGTGGTTACAATGATCACAGTAACATTCTTTAAAATAAAAAACTACGAATATCTTGCTGACCAGCTAGTTTTGCAGAAAGTTCATCAAAGAAATGTTCGCATTTATTCAGTCCACTGAAAACTTCCTCAGGGACATTTTCCGCGAATTGAAGTCTGCGACGTATTGTTCCAAACGCCAAAAATTGGGAGATTGAATTCTAAACTGGAATAAAATCTCCCAATATGTCTTTAAAAAAATTTCGATATATAGAGATTTTTTCGATATATAGAAACAGTTTTTCTATGTAATGAACATGGAGATTTGCTAAGAGTTCGATATATAGAAAATTTCGATATGGGGAAGTTCGATATATGGAGGTTTGACTGTATATATATATATATATATATATATATATATATATATATATATATAAATTTGCATCAGGGAGAGACTATGGGGAATAGGTTAAGAAAAGTTTCAGGTAAGTTTTCAAAAGAATACAGTAAATAGTCAACGGAATTGAAGGTAACAATTCTTATTTAAAAATCAATTCGAAAGATATATATGTAGAATAAAAGGAGTTTAGGGAACAAAATGTTGTCCTCTTAATAAAGTGAGGTACCTAGTTATATCAAACTGGCATAAAATTTAGTTGTCGTCCTAAATTCAACAGCGAATGGCTTTGACCTACTGGCATTACGTTTAATCAATATTCTGGTTTACAGACAGGGTATGTATTTATTTACTCAGCCTTTCATCCCTTGAGTGGGTCGATAAAATGAGGACCAAGCATGCTTGGGAACTAAACTGTGGGGGTCCCACGTCAGGTTGACCACCTGACTGAGACATATGCTGTATGGCACCCCAAGCCTCAAGGTCAAGAAAGTGGAGATGGGCATCGCCGGCCCTGGTCCACATCGGAGTGTTGCGCCGTGAGTTTAGTTTAGTATGTATTTATTTATTATTATTTTTTGCAAAAATTTAGTAATACAATTACACTATATAGAATATAGATCGTTTCCTTATAATCGAAAGTGGATAAGCAATCTCTTACCTCACATTACAAAACAGCTTTACATATACACACAGGTATTGGTCAGTTACTGTATTTCTCCATCAATTCACCAACACATTTAAATCAAACCTTGCGTTGCTTTGGTGATGAAGGAATTCTACATTTTTCAAGAACGACAATGACACTTTAATAGCAAGGTGTTATATGACAACGCGTTAAACTTTTTTGACAACTAGGGATTTAGTGCTGTCATTAATTTGCCGACCAAAACTATGAAGGATCTGTCTGTCATATATAAAATTTCTTATTTGAGCTTAGGTCATCCTTTACTGACTTTCATCTAAACTTGTTTACAGTGCTTTGTGATGCCGCTAGAATTTTTGAATCGGAGCATAACATAAATAAAAAGCTTAAAGCAGATAAAGTTTAAACAAATAGATCTATGTGTTTATTTATGAATTCGTGTTAAAACGAGGATTGTTTGGACGAATGTAAATAACTTCATTTCTAGAGAAAAGATTTGGGCCTTAGTAATTATGAGTTTCTAGTAATTAATTGAGTCATGTTTCGGTATATGAAAGAATTCTTCTAGTCACTCCATAAAAGGGGATTTAGGAATATGGAGCAATCCTTCAACCTTCAGAAAAGGAGTTTACTTTGGAGGAGATTAAGATTTTTAGCTTATATATATATATATATATATATATATTGTGGCGTCACTGTAAGTTTGTAAGGCGATTCTCTCTGAGGCATTTTGAAGAAATTTCACAACTATTGATCCATACCAAAGACAGAGTTCTAATTTACAAATGAAGGCCAAATTTTTAAAACAAAATTTAACAATTTATTAACAAAAATAATTAACATTTAAAACAGTGCAACATCTTCAATTTAACAAACCCGTGCATATTCACAACGTACGGAGCTGAAACATACATCCGCACCACCCGCGTTCTCAAGCGTCTCTCCCCAATGTCTGGATTTTCAGAAGGGGTGGAGGGACCGGCAGATTATCGGCTGACATCTCTTCTTAGACGCCGAACTTTTTACTACATTCCAGAAACGTCAAGATGACAGCTTTAGTGGCTGCATCTGTAAGGAAAACGGTTTTTAATGCCCCCACGTGTTCCGAACTTGTGGAACCAAACAACGCATTCCTTGAAAGACACGCAGCTGTGTTTCAAGCCCTTGTGGGGTCTCGGGAAAAAATAAGACCCCATTTCCAGTACGCTACAGCTCCTCCACGCTCCAGGAAACTTTTTCTTCACAGAAGAAAAAGTTTGTCCGTCGACCACACCTACACCCCAAATAGTTTGTGCACCGGCATACAGAGGAGTTAAAATAAAAACACATAGCCAGCACCACCTTTAACACTCAAGTTGCAACCAAAATTAAACAAAGCACATAACCAAAATTTTGAAAATGAATAACCTATTACATTCGCGTTCAGTGCATTTATTTTGTACGGGATGTCATTTTCAACAAAAACACTTAAATTCCATAAATCAATATTCAGTCACTGATAAGAAACAAAAATAATACTAATAAACACTTAAATACACATACCAAAATACAACAATCATATACTTTTCTATTGCATGAAAAAAAAATCAATTTAATAACACATACAAGCAATACAAGGTAAATCAACCTCCTGTGTATTTAATCTGGATTTTCAACATGGGCTATCCACTTACTAATAATTAAAAAAATACACTCATGGACAAAAAAATTAGCGCACCAAGAAATAATTGCGGGATCGTAACGAAACTTGCAATGAAGGTACATGTCGGGGAGATATGCAAATGATTAGAAATGCAGCGTGATTGCGCATTACGTATAGCCGGTAGAGGGCGTTGTACATCGTACTCTGTGGAGTATAAAACAGGTAACCAAAGCTTGTTTGAGTGTGCTGAATCATTTACAAAGGAAGAGCTGAGATAGACATGCCATTACGCCATGTTCGAAGACAATATATGCAGTTGTCGCAGTTTGAGAGGGGGAGAATCGTCGGGATGATGGAAGCTGTGTGGTCAGCTAGGCGAGTAGCTCGTCAATTAGGCCGCTCTGATTGTGTTGTGAGGAGGTGTTGGGACCAGTGGACCCGAGAGATGTCATGTACACGAAGACCAGGCTCAGGACACCCTCGACAGACCAGTCGTCGAGAAGACCGTCACATCGTAAGAAATGCACGCGTACAGCCAACTGCTTCATCGGCCGCCATCCAGGCACAGGTAGCACCTTCACTAGGGGCCTCTGTGTCTTCTCGAACCATACGAAGGCGCCTGGCTGAAGGACAGTTGGTATCGCGGCGCCCATTACGTGTGCTGCCCTTGACGCCCACCCATCGACGCCTCCGTTTGGAGTTTTGCCGCGCACGAGGAAACTGGACTGCAGCGGAATGGAACCAGGTCGTCTTTAGCGACGAATCCAGATTCAATCTCGGCAGTGATGACAATCGTGTTCGTGTGTGGAGAGCCCGTGGTGAACGCTTCAATCCTGCCTTTGCTGTACAGCGACACATCGCTTCCACAGCTGGTGTGATGGTATGGGGTGTCATTGCCTACAATACACGGTCACCCCTAGTATTGTTCCGTGGCACCATGACAGCCCAGCGGTATGTTCATGAAATCCTGCAACCACATGTGTTGCCACTCATGCAACGGCTCCCAGGAGCCATTTTTCAACAAGACAATGCTCGGCCTCATTACGGCAAGGGTGTCACAAGACTGTTTCCGCACTGTTACTACCCTTCCTTTGCCTGCCCGATCCCTAGATTTGTCTCCAATCGAGCATATCTGGGATCATTTGGGACGACGAGTTGGGCATCCCACGAGTTTGAACGAACTAGAGGCAAGGTTACAGCAAATATGGAACGAAATGTCTCAAGACATCATACAGAACTTGTATGACTCAATGCCCGATCGTATGGCATCGTGCATTCGCGCTAGAGGGGGTCCAACGGAGTATTAACTCCTCCGTTCTTTTGCCTTTTTCTCTGAAATAAATTATCCTTTTTCTTTGATTTTCTTATCATTTACTTATATCAAAGTAGTCATTACGTATGTAAAATTTCGTTTCATTTTGACGACTCCTTCTTCGTGCGGTAATTGTTTTGTCCATGAGTGTACAGAAACGTGATGCCCATGCGAACCACAGGTAGATGCATAGTGCAACTCATTCCAGGCTTACAACCCGAAACTAAATACAAGTCAATCAAATTCTCTCCCGACCGATCTACCTCCGAAATCCCCTTTTTGCACTTTCTCATCACCTCTCCTGACGCAAGATGTTTACTCCCTAACCCGAAAGAAAAACCGGAACTCTCAGGATTTTACCATTTGGCCCTTGCAGGTCACCCTTTACTCTTAAGCGAAATTCCAGCTTCTGAAACGACCACAGCATTTGCCATCTCTACATTTATCTCTATCTCCTCTCCCAAATGCCTTTCCAAACTTAACACCCTTTTACCCTCATGTTCTTCACCTTCTCTCATACCCATTACCCCTTTTTCAATTCCGAAATTTTCTAATTCTCCCGGGATCACTAACAATTCTCCTAGGTCTTCGTTTTTCTCTTTCAAACGTGAGTTGAGTTCCTCGGGTTCATCGACCTCCTGCCCTAACCGTAAACTTTCCTTCCTTTCCCCACAACTCTGCTGGCCTTTCTCAGATGCCCCCCGAATGTTTTCAAAACACAGGAAGGTTACTCCCCCATTTTCCTCTATCGTAATTTGAGCCAACGAAGACTCTTCTGCGAGTGAGTCACCCACCACTCCCGCCTGGGTCTGATCGACCGTAATTCTTACGGGGGTATTTTGTTCCCCCCCTCTGCAAAACCATCTCAATCCCCTCCACACAATTTCGCGGAACAGGATCCGCTCCACGACTGCTTTCACAGCAAAAATCTACCTCTTTCTTCTCTTCTTCAATTTGCTCAGAATCATACTTCACTGTTTCCCTTACCGTATTCTGGGGATATTATGGGGTCACCAAATGGGCTTGAGATATAATTCGCGATTTTTCCAATTCGAAAATCCTATATATTTCAGCTTTCTCCATAGCAAAAATCCTATCTCTCTCCGTCTTCTCCCTTTCCCTAGCCGTTTTTTCCTGTCGTAATCTATCTTGCATAATGGTTTCAAGAAGACCCATAACAAAATTCTCCTCGTAATTTGGACTACTCTCTATTAATTTTTTTAGATGGATTATTAATGCATCTGGGGCGGGCTGTTGACCCAACCTCATCGCCAAAATTTTCAAATCTGCCTTTCTCCCTTTGCTAAGGTAAGCCATTTTTACACACAAAATCAATCACAAATTTATAAGCACAGGTCAGGAAAATTTAAAAAAACTCAAAATAACTAAAACACCTTCAATTAAATTTTCTTCGTGAAACCACGTATTTTACAATGGGATCATACACATAAACAAACAAATTACCAAAAATTCATATATAACACTTTAGCTTAACTTTTCCAAATTGCAATAATAACTTTTTCAAAATCAAAACATTAGATTAACCTTTTTAACATTCGATAACACAGAAAAACAATACTTCTACATAGCAAGTCGTTGAATTATCGTTTATCCCGCTACTATAATTGAGATATACAGCTTGTATATTTTCCACAAAGGCACTAGTTTAGTCAACCTTTTATTTAAAAAACTCAATTAATAACCAAGTAGCAAACGTTAATCAACACTTATACCGCTACAAGCATTAACCGGAATATACAGTTTGTATATCCAACCCACAAAGGCACTAGCTTAGTTAACCTTTGAAAACAATTAGAACCTTCTAATTAACAACGTTAGTTAACGTTTCAAAAACTCAATACATGCTTTAACAAAATAATCGAGAGAAACAAAAAAAAATACCACTGTATTTATTTTTTAAAACAAACAGTTTGTGACAGGTAGCTTACCCATAAATAACAAAAAACTCAAATAATAACTGTTTCAAAAAATTACCGAGAAAAAAAAATACCACTTGTATCTATTTTTTAAAAAAACATTTTAAGCAATACAACCAGGGTAGTTTTTACCCTCCACAAGAATTGCAACTACTCTTTGCATCATAGCTAGCTTAGCCATTCACACTTACATATAAACACTACGGTTGCAAAATACACTACTTTTGTCCCCACAAAACAATTGCAATGATATGTATTTTTCCAGCAATTCATCACAACTTAAAACTTAAAATTATTTCCGAAAAAAACCTATCCAAAAAAAACTAAACAATGCAACTTTGAGTATCTAAAAGCAGTACTCACCCCTTTTTGCAGGCAACAGCAGAAAAGTCATCGGTCACTCGCAGGCACTCTCCGCAACACGGATGACACATTAATACACTTTTACTTCCAGTAGATCTTGACCACAACACAAAATACGCAGAAAACGAAACTCTCCATCAGACACGAAACATTCTCAATTTCACTGCGGTGGGGAAACACGGGCAGAGCCCTCTGAAAAACCCTCTTCTTGGACGCACCATGAAAAAACTACCGGGCATCAGTGCTACTCACTATTCCCCTACCTCGACGCTGGGTCGATGACCTCACGCAGAAGCTTCCACGGAGAAAAACTGTCACTCCCCGCTACGGCAGCGTAATAAAATCTGCACTTCTATGGGTCCGAGAAAATGACCCGCAATTTGGCATACTGAACTCTGCTTTCGGAATTAAGAAACAGATACGGATTCCTCCGCTGAGCACTAGTTAATCTGTGGCGTCACTGTAAGTTGGTAAGGCGATTCTCTCTGAGGCATTTTGAAGAAATTTCACAACTATTGATCCATACCAAAGAAAGACAGAGTTCCAATTTACAAACGAAGGCCAAATTTTTAAAATAAAACTTAACAATTTATTAACAAAAATGATTGACATTTAAAGCAGTGCAATATATTCAATTTAACAAACCAGTGCATATTCACCACGTAGGGAGCTGAAACACACATCCGCACCTCCCGCGTTCTCAAGCGTCTCTCCCCAATGTCTGGATTTTCAGAAGGGGTGGAGGGGCCGGCAGATTATCGGCTGATATCTCTTCTTAGACGCCGAACTTTTTACTACATTCCAGAAACGTCAAGATGACAGATTTAGTGGCTGCATCTGTAAGGAAAACGGTTTTTCATGCCCCCACGTGTTCCGAACTGGTGGAACTGAACAAAACATTCCTTGAAAACCACGCAGCTGTGTTTCAAGCCCTTGTGGGGTCTCGGGAAAAAATAAGACCCTATTTCCAGTACGCTACAATATATATATATATATATATATATATATATATATATATATATATATATATATATACAGTGATATCCACTTATAAGAATAACGTTTGTTATTACTGTTTTTGATTCTTATAAGCGGTTAATTCTTGTAGCCGAAATTTAGGTTTTTGGATAGGCACACACACACACCTATATATACATATATTGGATAATTTACCATAAAATACTCTTTAATTTACGTTAATTATCTTTTATTAAAATTATTTTTTATGCTTTTAAAAATACAACTTAATTTCTAGACCTATAAGTAGATACGCATGATTATAGTAAGAGAAGAAAAAATCCAATATTTGTTACAACATACCTGCTTAACAGTTTTAACATTTCAACTACAGGAAGGGAGCAAGAAAAAGTTTTCTATGGTAGTTTGACGTCATGAAGTTTTCAGGAGGCTGTTTATACCTCTTTCAATACTAATAGTCTCAGACGAAGATTCACCTTCTAGATTACGTTTCACGGTTTCATAACGTGCTGAATCTATTAATGTCACGTTTGGCTAAGTGATAGTGGACACTTCGCCGAATATTTATGTGTTTCAGGGTGGGAGGTGGGAAAAAAGCGTTCTATGTTTGTTTGTCAGTGGAGAAAAGTGAAATCGGACCCGGACGGGTGAAGATGTTCCCGGGTCAAGCTAATAGGACAGTATTGTGCTAAAGCGTTTAAGGGGAAACTATTATGTTATGTCTAATAAAGAAAGGGATGCATTTTACGACTATATTCCATCACATCTTATCACTCTTTCTTTAAAAAACATAATGAAAGAACTTCGTGCCTTTTGGGGGTTTAAGTAGCCTTTTTGAAAAAAAAAATGAAAGGAAAGCGAAGAGTGGTATTTGATTCTTAAAACCGATGGATTGATTCTTTAAAGCGGAAATTTTAACATGGAAATAATGCATTTGTTTTTGTTTTCGCGATATTGATTCTTATAAACGGTTGATTCTTATAACCACTGATCACTATAAGCGGTGGTTACTGTATATGTATATATTTATGACACGCTCGCTACTTACACCCTTCCCAGTACGTCGTCTTAAATCCAAACTTACTCTTTCTTAATCTATCTCTACATAATTATTAAAGTTATAGCAGTCAATGAGTTAAAAGGCCGGTGGCAAAGAACTACAATTAATACATCTAACATAGTTTATTTTCCCAATAATTTCCTACCCGATTCAATCTGTTAATTTTAATCAAGAACTCATCAAGCTCCCCGCGCGGCGCGTGACTGTCTCAATCAAGAATTTCCCGCCGTCTGATTAAAACGCTATTGTTTTTTACCATCTAAAGCCATCGCGCATGCGTGCGACGTTTGCACCGAAGATGAGGCAGAGGCGGAGCTAGTTTTGTTACTATTTATAGATTCCCTTCCTGGTTCTTCAATTTACGTGAATCAAGTTCACTCCGTAAAATACTTTCTCTGCGATGCGTTTCGAAATAAGATATGAAATAGTGGCGAATTACGCCACGACAATAAATTAATTACTAAGCCCCCTATAAATTTAGAGTAATCATTCTTTCCCCACTAAATCCTTGACATATATAT
This sequence comes from Dolomedes plantarius, assembly GCA_907164885.2. Taxonomy (NCBI): domain Eukaryota; kingdom Metazoa; phylum Arthropoda; class Arachnida; order Araneae; family Dolomedidae; genus Dolomedes; species Dolomedes plantarius. Next base: position 78,243,520 of record OU015496.1, read on the forward strand.
ATATATATATATATATATATATATACAGGGTGTCCAGAATTAAACGTTCCTACTTCAAAGTTGTCTACAGTCGAAACTATTGTTCAGAAAGTTATGAAATTTTGTGCAGGACTTATTGAAGGGATGGGAATTTGTTTGAGCGAATAAAAAAAAGTTCAAAATTTCACCACCAGAGGGCGTTTTTTGACGAATTACACATTTACGACTGGTTCGCTACTTAAGATTTCACCATCTTTTTATCCATAGGTCACCCTAACACAATAACTCATACTCATTAAATTTTACCATCTTGAAAGTGATTGCAAAGTTGTTCCGAAACTTGTTCGATAACTAATTTTCAGACAAAAGATTTGAAGGAACGAAGAAGAAACAAATATGCAAATTAATTTTTGTCGACATAGAGCGGAAGCTGTTATAAAACCTAGAAACTTTCATGAGGATTTTGTTTTCAGCGTGCTTCCTATTGCTAATCAGAATGTCATCGTTACGATTACCAGATCGACCTTTGTTAGTAAAATTGTTTTCCCCAGACCCCAACCCATGCGACTTTTGGCTTTTGGGGACATGTGAAAGAAACATCTAGTCAGTCTTGATAAACCAAGAACTATACCTGATCTGAAAGACAACATTTCACGACCTGTTCTCAGCAATTTCCCCGGACACACTGTGGTCAACTGTAGAACATGCTATCTTACGATTTCAAATGGTAACTGAAAATGATGGCCGTCATGTTGAACATGTCTTGTTGTAATAAATTTTTTTAACTTTCGTAAATGTTGGCTAAATGTGTAATTCATAAAAAACGCCCTCTGGTGGTGAAATTTTGAATTATATTTTTTTTATTCGCTCAAACAAATTCCCATCCCTTCAATATGTCCTACACAAAATTTCATAACTTTCTGAACAATAGTTTCGACTGTGGACAACTTTAAAGTAGGGACGAATAATTCTGGACACCCTGTATACATACATACATACATATATATATATATATATATATATATATATATATATACATACATAGGGCCGTAGCGGCCTTGTGGTACAGCGCGCTGGTTTTCGGTGCTGAGGGTGCTCGGATCGAATCCTGTCGAAGCGCCACTAAAATGCCCCCGTTTGTATCGTCCCTTCATAGGGCCAATGCTGGTCCGCCTATGTGGCGTCCCCATAATAAAATGGCCAACAAAACTGCGGCGAATTATAGGCGAATGTCTTCGGGACAAATGCCTCCGCATTGAAAATATATATATATATATATATATATATATATATATTGTCATATGGAATATATTGGTCAGACTTCTAATCCACTACATATTAGAATTAATTTGCACCGTTCTAATATTAAAAAATATAACATACAAAAGAGTCAACCACTAAATATAGAGTTTGATCATTTCAATAAACATAATTTTGAGAAAATCATTATATCCAGTGTTGACATTATTAAATCTCCATCTGACAGGTTATTTTATGAAAATATATATATGCAAAATCATAAAACTATTTTTCCATATGGCCTAAATCAAATATTTAAGCAGAAAAATATTGTTAAGTTTAATTTTACTGATATGTCAGCTAATCCTATGTACCCACAACTAATCGAAGAAACTAGGATAGCAAAAAGAACTAAAAGAGGTAAAAATAATAATAAATGTAAGACTATTGAAGGTAATGCTCACAAAAATGCAATAATAAGGTTTCAAGAATTGTTTATAAATGATTATCAATATAAAAAATTAAAAGCTTGAATTTTTTCTGTCTATAAAATCATATCATTAAGTTATATAATCTATTTTTAAGTATTAAACTAAAGAATCATCATTTTCAGCATTTGGTATATGATTTACTATTAACAAGAGCTAAACATTTAAAAATAAACTTATTTAAAAAATATGACAATGTAAATAATACTTATTGTGTAATAAAATATACTAACCCTAAATTAAATGATATAAATTTCAATTGTATATTTGATAAACTACATGATATGTTTCCAGTAAAAGAAATAAAAATTAAACGTGCTTTTAAATATACACTGCCTTTAGGTAGACGTATATTTAACTATAATCAGGTATCACAAAATTATTCTCAATCTAAAAATTTAAATTGTTTATGTCATCTGCCCAAATATAATAGTTATGTCGACACAGCACATGGTCATGTAATAACAGGCAATTTAGATATAGTTGATAATTTAGCACTGAGTGAGTTACTGAATTTGGGAACTAAATATCGTTTACCTAGTACTATGAATAATAAAATGATAGTAAATATCTTAAATGCTGATTTAGATAAATTTATTTCTAAAATAGCTATTAATTATTCTATCCCAACAGAAGTCTTCAATCTATGGAAAATACATTTATTGAAACTAGTACAATCTAAACTACCTTATAATAGTAATTTCTTTAGTCACTCTAATAAAAACTTAGAAGAAGCTATAAAAAACTTACAAGAGTATTTTGTAATAACATATGTAGATAAACCTGCTAACAATTTTGCTATTATTTGTAAAAAATATTTTGCTATAAGTTTAAAAAATCTGTTAGACAATTGTGATCTGTTTCAGCCTTTGAGAGAATCTACCTGTGTAATTATCAAGAAAATAATAGCAAAATACAAACTACTAGGTATAACTGCGGATAACTTTCACTTTCCTTATCTTACTTTAGTTCCTAAGTTTCATAAAACACCTATTGCTTTTAGAGCAGTCACCTGTGGTCACAACACTTATGCTACTAAGGCAAGTGTAATACTATTGAATTACCTAAAATTAATATATAAAGTAATAACTTCTAGTGTTTGTGGAATAATTGATAATAGCTTAAGTCTGGTAAGAAAACTACAAACATTAAATAATTGTAAATCTCTAGTAACATTTGATTTCAAAGATTTATTCAACAATATCAATATAATTGATTTAAATAGGGTAATAATAACTTTAGTAAAAAATCATAATCAATACTTAAACAAAGAAATTAAACTAAATCATATCAATAGGCTATTAGATTTAGTAACAAAACATAATTATATAGTACACAACAATAGTATATACCTACAGGTTAAAGGTGTACCACAAGGTGGAAATGCTTCCAGTATGCTAGCCAATTTATATTTACATTTTTATGAAGCTGATAATATTAATAATATTGTTAATGGTAATTACCAAATATTTAGATATATTGATCACATAATTGTTTTTAATAATAGTAATAATAATATAGATCTAAATTTTTACCCTCCAAATATAGAACTAGTACAAAGTAGCCAAGAAAAACTTAATGTAAACTTCTTAGATGTAAACATAAAAATAAATCCTCATAGTAAATTTACCATTGATCTTTATGATAAAAGATCAGAATATGACTTTAAAATAGTAAAATATCAAAGTTACTTAACTTGCTTACATAAATCTGTATTTAATAATATTATTGTTAATCAGCTAGTAAGAATGAATCGGCTATGTTCTAAGTACAATATGCATAAGCATATAAAAGATTTGTTAGTAGTGCTAAAACGTAATTATTACCCTGATAGTCTTTCCAAGCACATAATTGGTTGTTTTAGATTTAATGAATAGCATGATCTGCTGCTTATAATTAGTAAAACAAAAATAAATGATTAAAGGTAGTAAATAACTACTAAAAAGTAAATTAAAAACTAGAGCAATTAAAATAATAAACAACTCTCAGTCATAATAAATGTCTAAGTTAACTTAGGTTATTATGTCCAATAAAACAGTAACATAGTAAGTCTTCTAAAGTGATTCCATTGGCTAGATGGTTGTAATGTTTGTGACGTCAGTCTACTTGCGGTCTCCTAAACTTAACTTTCACTTTGGCTGGCGCCGAGTTTGGTGATCTATGATAAAGCCACTGATTATTCCTTCTTCTGTTTCATATGTATTGTACGGTGTCTAAGTATGTTTATTGCTCAGATCATACTTATTAGAAACAATCCATTGGTTTTTAGACAGTATTGGCACCGCTGAATACAAGGTACTGTCTAAAAACCTATTTTTCACATTTCTAGTCATATTTTTCACTTATCTTTTCATGTCTTTGGTTCCTGGCTGTAGTGGTTTAGTACTTATAGAGGTTTTTCACTTACAACTTTGTCTAATATATATATATATATATATATGTGTGAGGCTAAAAATAGGGGGGGGGGGGGCGATCGCGCGACCTTAAAACGAGATATTAGTTAGTAAAATATAGGATTAACAATTTAAAAGTCTGGGAGTTCAAATAAGGGGCATAAGGCATTGCAGTGAAAATAGAATTACAGGGTGGCTAATAAATACTGTGACAAATATCGAATCATTTAATTACACACAGATGAAATAGAAAATGGAAAATACAACAATATTATTAACATTATACATGAAAGTTTACCATGAAATAATTTTACTCGAATCTACAGCCATCTTTATCGATTACTAAAGATAATCTCTTACGCCACTGTCCTATTGCGGCACGAATCATTTTATGAGGTAATTTGTCCCATTCACTCCGTATGGAAGCTTTGAGGGAGTCCAAACTTCTGTGCTGCTTAGCATTTACTTTAGACTCTAAAATCCCCCAAATGCAATAGTCTAAAGGACTTAGATCTGGTGAAGAAGGTGGCCAATCTTCTTGCTTGATAAACTTCGGGCAATTGGCATGGAGCCATTCCTGTGTTGTTTTGGATCGGTGGGACGCTGCAGAATCTTGCTGAAATATCTAATTCTTTTTGGAATACAATCTGTTAGCATGTGGTAATAAACGTGTAGCCAATACTTCCTGTTTGTAAAAATCAGCATTGATTTTTACCCCTTTATCGATGAATTTCAGAGGCAGTTTTCCATTGTGTGACACTGCAGCCCAAACCATAACAGAATTCTTGTTCTGAAAGCGTTTAACAGTTCGAAGATTTTCAGGTATATCCTAGAAGGTTGCTGAATATACAACATCATTTTTAGCATTATAACTTTGTTCTGAACAAAACAGCTTCTCATCAGAGAAAATTATTTTTTCAACACTTTTGCTACCGTGCCGGTTCAGCAATTTCTTACATCTTTGTAACCTTTTTACTATTTGTGCAGTAGTCAAACCTTGAACTTTTCTTTTGCGATAAGGGCGAAAACCCAGGTCTTCATTTATGGTAAGTTGCATAGTTCTGCAATTGATGTTCTCTTCTGCAGCCATTTTATTTGCAGAACGTTGTGGATTTCTTCGTATCTTTTCACGAATTCTTTTGATACGTTCTTTTGTACGAACAGTGCGTGGACGACCGGACCTTGGTCGATTTTTACAGCTATTGGTATCCAATAATCGATTTATAGTCCTATATATAAACGTCCTATTAAAACCAAGGCATTTTAATTGCTTAAATATTTTACCTGCAGAAAATCCGCGATCAAAAATCTGTTTAACCATTAACCTTTTGGCTTCCATCTTTAAAAATATTCTACATGTTTTACTTTAAACAAAAATCGTCTGCGTTTACAAAAAGTTGCCAATCACACAAATAGATAGATAAATTGTTTTTCCAAACGATTAAAATTAACTCTTATTTTTTGGAGTGTTACACTATTTATTAGCCACCCTGTAGTGGGTTCGACTTGATTCAATTCCGAAGAACCACAGAACCACATGGGAGAATTTTTAGTAGACGGATTTAGCCTTGAGCTGGCGCTAAGAAAGGAAATGCTTAGTTAGCAAAAAGATCATCCGACATGACGAAATGAATAAGTAATGAGCGTCGGTGGCGCATTATTAAAACTTAGGGACAAAGGAAATCTTCAGAGCCATGGATAACTAGGGAACGAAAAAGACGTGTGCTGTTAGGCGCATGGATTTAAATTGGGTGGGGTTCTAAATTAATGTTTGATGGAGCTGAGTAATTATTGGAAAATTAATAAAGATGTTTAGGATGCTCAATTGGAGTGTTTTTATGCCTGTTGTGTTAACATCTTGCTGTTTGATGGATTTAATAATGATGGATGTCCTCGCCACCGGACCACCGACTGCCAAGTGAGAAATGATTCTCAGGTTGTTTGGAATAATGTGTTAAGTAAATTGATCGGGCGTGAAGCACCAACGTCCGACACACACACACACATATATATATATATATATATATATATATATATATAAATATATATATATATATATATATATATATATATATATATATATATATATATATATATATATATAAATATAAATATAAATATATATATATATATATATATATATAAATATAAATATAAATATAAATATATATATATATATATATATATATATATATATATATATATATATATATATATATATATATTCCGGGTGACCAGAATTAAAACACCCCCCCACTTTGACACCCCTGTATATCGAACTAGCGGCTCATCCCCACTTTATCCGGGTTGAATAATTATCTATCTTAAGTAGATATTAAGTAGGTATAATTTATTTTAAAACTTCATTGCATACCACATTTTTCGTTTTTCTGAGGTTTTAAAATAAATTGATTCTCCGCATTCCCTGACCTAGATATAATAGACCAACATATAACTGTCCATGAGTAAAGCAATCTTCCCGTAAGTCAAGTCCAATATATTTGTATGTTTGACCTTGGGATTTGTTGATGGTGATGGCAAATGAAATTTTTTTTGTAAACTGTAACGTCAGGCACTGAATTGTGTCCGGGGGCCACCCGCATGCCAATTTTGATACGATTCGACCCCACAGCCTATCCGCTACAGAGTCCGCACACAAAGAAACACGAAAAAGCAACCAAAAATCGCACAAAAAGTTTAATAACTTTTTAAAATTAAAAATTAAAAAATCCGGCTACGTCAGGCACTGAATCGTGTCCGGGGCCACCCGCGTTCCGATTTTGGTACGATTCGGCCCCATAGTCTCGCTGTCAGCGAGGACAGCCGCGGAAGCTGTCGAAATAAGCAACTTTTAAGGGCAAAATCATTAAAACATTAATTAAAAAAACTCCGGGGCTCGATTTTCAAAAAATAATATGCCTATGTTTTAATCTGAACTATCAACTATATCTATACAAAATTTCAGCTTCATTGAAGCAATACTTTTTCACTTGTAAAAGAACAAACATAGGCCTATTCGAAATAATCAATAAATTTCGCAGTTTCAATGAAACACACTGATTTTTTAAAAAGTTCAATAATTCAAGTTCGATTTACGCAAATTGTGCATAAAATTGTACATAAATTCAAAACATAAAGTTTATAAGTTAAATAAAGTTCTGTAATATTATACCAATAAATTTCCAGTTGATAGCCAATAAATTGTAAATTCTTTTTAACCTTAAATGCCCAATAAAAAGCGTAGTTCCAAATGTAATTTTCTTCAATAAACCCTTAAACGTTGCCAATTTTAAAAATCCGTTTTGCATTTATCAATACCTCCTTCACTAGAATCTTTAAAATATTAAATGTTTTACTGACAGTAAATGAAAATATAGTTTGATGTGTTGCTATGGTTACTTGACTATGGTTGACAAAGAAAATTCAAATGTTAAATGTTTTACTGAAAATAAATGAAAATATCGTTTTATGTGTTGCTATGGTTACTTGACTATGGTTGACAAAGGAAAGTTGTAACGGTGAAGCATCAGCTCAACATTTAGGCCCCTAACTTTCTTTCTACTGATCAGATATACATAATATATAGCCTATGTCCATCTGGAATAATGTACCTTTCAAATAGTGAAAGAATTTTTCAAATACGTGCAGTGGTTCCAGAGATTACCCTCCAGATACAAAATCCGCTCTCTCTCTTTATATATTAGTATAGACTACTCAGTGTAAAGTCCTCAAATTTTGTACACGTACTATTCAAGACATGGGGAAACGGACGACGCGAAAAAATATTTACTCCCTGAAAGCATCGATAGATCGCGGTGTACAACAGGACACATGCTGAAAAACACATTTTAAACACATTTTATTAGAACGTATCAAACATCCATGTTACAAGGACATTATCGATGCAATCGAGGGAATGTTGCCCAATATGATTCCTTTCTTCGAGATGTAAAATCTGCAGTCTGTGGACAGCTTGTTTAACTGTGAATTGTAACTGGTCGACTGAAATGCTTCCCACGTGCAGAGTGATACCTTCTTTCAAGTCTGCAAAGGTTACTAGACATCCTAGATAAACTGGAATTTTTAAGTGTCCCCACAGCCGAAAATCAGAGTTTAAGATCCGGAGAACGAGATGGCTAGGTTGTCAGAAATGCACGACTGATTATTCTGTCATTAGTGAAACGTTGCTGTACGCAATGTGTGGAGACTCTCCATCTTGCATAAAAGTAATTGAGTCAAGATATTGCCGCCGTTGGAAATGGGGTATAACAAAAGTTTCGAGCATCCTTTTGTACCCGTTGGCCACCACAGTGCATGTCACAGTGCCATTGTGAGCAGTCTCTTCGAAAAAGAAAGGAACAAGAATGAATGTGGCTGTGAATTCACACCAGGCTGTATTTTTCGGTAAGTGAGGTGGAATCTATTGGAAGGTACGGGGATTTTGCGTGACCCAAATGCGACAGATATGGTTTTTCACTGTTCCACTCAGGTGGAAATGGGCCTCGTCGCTCCACAGACTCTGCCATGGCCATGATGTATCCACTTCGACTGTAGCAAGAAATGTCTATGCAAAGGTCAGTCGCTTTTCCCTGTCGATGGCCAGCAACTGTTATGACTGATTTTGTAAGGAAAACAATGCACCATTTTCCTCAGTACGTTCCACACCTTGCTATAGGGAATACCCAGGTGTCGTGCCACTGCACGTGCACTACTTCAGTCTAAAACATTATCCATTGACTGTTCAACAATAGTAGGGGCAACATCTTCAACGACATCTGAACGAGCCGGTTTACGTCCTCGACCCGGCTGAAATCCGTTAAAAAGGAAAAATTTCATTTCGCATGTTTTTTTTATTATTATAATTATAATAATTATTTTTTTTGTCTTTTTCCCTATTTTCTGTTGTATAGCTCCACCTGTCGGTGTTTCTGGAACTAATTTTTTTTCCACGAAATGCTTTGCCCCATGTCTTGAATAGTATGTGCACAAAATCTGAAGCCTTTAGACTGAATAGTTCGATTTACAGGGAGATCCTCAGAATTCAGCTAGATTAAGTCTGTTATCATTGCAGCCCCCCCCCCCCCCCCCAAAAAAAAAGGCTGAAGTTACAGGTTTAACAGAATTTTCCAATAAAACCATGAAATGACTCCAGCATTTACTGGATTGTAAGCAAAAGCTGCACCTTGTAATTCTAAACTGGTAGATCTCACAACTTGTCTTGTTCTTTCAGCTTCCAGCCTTACATTTTTCTCTTCCTGAGATTCTTCATCTCTCGCAATAGCTTGAGCTATGCGACCAGCTTCCAGCATTCGAAATCAGCGTTCTTCAGATTCCACTTCCGTTGACTGGCCGATAATATTTTATTCCTTGGGGAAATCTTTTTATTTCTACCAAATCTAGCCCGTTTTTTTTGGTGGCATTTTGTTTTTTCAATTTTATGCGTAAGTGAAAAACCATATGAAAATAAGGATCGCTTATGAAGCTAACATTCCGCTGACAATATAAAGATAATAACAATATATATTATAAAGATAATAATATAAAGATAATGATATATACCGGGTGCGTCATAAATTCGTGCAAAGTTCAAAAATTCGTAATAAAAGAAGTAATGTTCAGAAAAAAATTTTGTTTGGGCCAATGGGATCAGGGGGACATTGGATTTTTTTCGATTAAAAAAATACAGTTTCCAAAAGTAACCGAAAGAGGGTGCTCACACGTCATACTGAGACGTTTTATGCAAATCAGGTAAACACAAACAGAAAATCAAACAGACCACAATAACATGAGACTGAGCATTAATTTTAAAGTAACAGATATTCAACATTACCACCAGCACAAGGTAATAGGCAAGCGAGGCGTGTCCCTACGCCCATTACAAACGAGTGTAGCATGTCGCCATCGATGTCAGCGACTGCCTGTCGAATGACATTTTTTAGTTCCACTTAAGTGGTTGGGGAGCCCCGGTACACACGATACTTTAAGTATCCCCACAACCAAAAATTTTCCGGGGTCAAGTCTGGTGATCGTGAAGGCCACTGAACCTCACAACCGCGACTTATCACTCGGTCTTCAGTGAAAAATTCCTAAAGGAACGTCTTGACATCACTTGAAATGTAGAGCAGTCCACCATCCTTCATGAAGGTAACAACAGGTAACGCATGTCTTTCCTGCAATGCAGGCTTAACACGGCCACGCAAAGGCGTAATATACCGTGCCGCAGTAATTGTACAGGTTTTTCTGTCGGATACAGGATAAGGCTCTTCAAAAAAGAAAGGGCCCAGAACAAATGACGCGGTGAAACCACACCAAACAGTCACATGAGGAAAATGCAGTTGCTGGCTCATCCCTCTTGTAGAAAAGTTTAACCACCAATACCCCAGTCAAAATAGACCCGATTTTGACGAATGGCTAAAAAAAATATGAAAGTTTTGAAATTTGGTGGAGATGTTTGTTTAGGCATGCTAATGAACATACTAAAAGTCCCCACCGATCAGACTTGAGCTTTCGACGCCATCTTGGAAAATGTGTACGCTTTTTTGGTTTTTTGGAAATATCTTTAAAAATATTGATTTTATAAAAAATAATTAAATGAAAAAATTAAAGAGCATTAAATTATGAGCAAAATTCATTCATAACATTTTTTTATATGTCTAACAGGAACAAAGATAATTGACTTTGAAAAGAGCGCACTATCACACCTGGGACGCGCAAGCGCGGTTCCCCATCGCGGTGGGGGGAAATACCCGCGCATGTGCATACCATAATTAGCCAAATTAGTTTTACACTAAATGGGAAGGTTTTTTGTATTTTTTCAAATAACTAGGGAAATATTAACTTTACGTAAAAAAAGTTTATTTCAAAAATTAAAAAAAACATTAAATTATGTGCAAAAACGATTTTATACACTTTTGTCGTAAACCTAACAGGAACGAAGATATTGACTATAAAATGCGCGTTGATAATGGAGGTAGCTTCTACAAAAAACATATAATGTATTTTTTTATAAGTCTAACACGAACAAAGATAATTGACTTTGGAAAGAGCGCACTATCACACCAGGGGCGCGCATGCGTGGCTTCCCATCGCGATGGCTGGAAGACACGCGCATGTGCATACCGTATGTCGCCAAATCGGTCTTACCCTAGTATTTTACTAGCCAGTTAATAGTTAGTCACCGTTCCGTGTGCGTCTGTGAACAATGGCTGATACGGAACTATGTTTTATATGTAAAAAAATTAATGTCAAATGATGATTTCGTGAATGTAGGAGAAAAGGGGATCGACGCTTTAAGAGAGCTAGTGTCCAAAGAAAAGACAATAAGCATGAACAGTTGGAACATGTAAAATCTGTTTCGGTTCATTCGTTGTGTGGGAGAAATTACACCAGACCAGGAAGTATAAAAGTTGATTTAAAAAGAAATGCAGAAAGTTTACGATCTTTTTTACCTCAGTTCGATTTTCGAACAAAATGTTTCTTTTGTACGGCAGTGATAGACGAAGAATTCAAAGCAAGACAAAAGAAAAAAACCAACTGACAAGCGAAGAACTATATATGAAGTTAGGAGTCTCGAAATGAAAAACAAAGTTCTTGAAGCTGCAGAGAATAGACATGACTAGTGGGGAGAGTAGTTCAGTGTCGTATAATAAACGTTGCTGATTTAGTTTCAGCTGATGCGATTTATCACCAAGATTGCTTCATGACTTTTTTTCTACAAACTGCACCAACCAGAATGAGAGGGCGGCCTGAGTCGGATTACGTCTCAGCAGCTGTAGACGAAATATCCTTCTTCCTTGATAATAATGACGACTGTCAATTCTCACTACCCGAACTCAAATCTCAAATTGCAGGGCTAGTTCCAGACGACATCACTTTGAGAAATAAGTTGAAGCAAAAATACAGGGATGGAATTATTTTTGCTTCAAACTCCAAAAACGTTACTGTCATATGTTTACGTAATACTGGAATGAAAGTCTTATCAGACTCTTGGTACGACAAAAGGATACGAAATGATCGTGAGGAGTGTCTACGAATAGTACAAACTGCTGCAGCCATAATAAAAGAAGATATCCAGACACCAGTTTATGACACTCATCAGTGGAGCACCCAGGATTTTTTTCTTAGGGGGGGGCGAGATGAATGGATAAAAGTATTTGTAATGCATGGGGGGGGCGAGATGAACGAATAAAAATATTTATAATGCAAAATCAATTATTCTACTTCTTCAGGGGGTTGCAGGGTCCCTTGGGCCCCCCCCCCTGGGTGCGCCACTGACATTCATTGCTACCCTCCAAGAGATAACTTTTTCAGAGATGTGAACAAGGGTATTCCAGAAAGCCTAAAATCTTTTTTGGAGCACTTGATTATTAAAAAAAAGACTACTAAGGCGGAAAAAAAAGTCACTTTAATAGCTCACGTCATTATATCAGAGCTAAGGCCACGATCATTTATGTCTCCTCTGCTCAATGGTCTTGCTTTATTTTTGTACAAAAAGTTCTGATCCAAGAATTTAATAACAATGCTCTCGAATTTGGGATTTTGTTCTGACTATGAAGCCCAAACACTTGAGATGTCAGCCATAAATCATCCGCAACCCCATATGCGCGAGGGATCATTCTGCCAATTCGTATTTGACAATGCAGATTTCAATGTGTCGACAATCGATGGCCTGAATACGTTTCAAAGCATGGGGGGCATTGCTTGTTTTACTCCAGAGTCAGCAGTGGAACCCGGGACGAAGATAAAAAAATTAACCGAACTTACATCCGCATCGACCGTAGGCAAAATGGGAATCATTCCTCTGGAAACGTTTGAAAACTTTCGAGGGCATGGGTTAAAAACAATTACTATCAAAGATTTGAATGTCCTAAATCCTTTAGCGGAAGATTTACCACTGCCTAAGCCATCTGATATCTCCTGGATGTGTGCTAAGTGGTTAGATCTTCCACAGATACCTGAATTGAAATGATTTTTCCATTGTATAACCAGAAACCAGCCTTGTGAAAAGACCAAAGTAATACCCCTTCCTTTTGTTAATTCACCACCAAGCAAGTATGGCACCATTTTCACTGTGCTGAAATATGCTGCCCAGCAGTGTGTTAAAATGCACCAAAAGTCTTGCATACTCACGTTTGACCAACCACTGTATATTAAAGCTCGAGAGATAGTCGCAGCAACATAGAATCCATTATTATCAAGTTGTATTGTGAGACTTGGTGGATTCCATCTTTTAATGTCATTCTTAGGCTGCATTGGGTACATAATGGCTGGAAGTGGGTTAAAAGAAATAGTCACTTTGATTTATGCACCTACGTCAGTAGAAAAATGTTGCCTGGCCATTCATACGCTAGGGCCGTCCGAGCACATTTATTGACCCAAACAGCTTTAGCAAAAATAATTTTTGACGACATGGACATATCGGATTTGGAATGTAAAAATCTCCGTGAGTTGTTTCGAGATTTTGTTACTGAACCACCATCGCAAGAAACCTTAAACACACACACTCAAATACGAGCCATCGAAATTAAACGAGGAAGACTTTGGAGCACCTGAAAAAGAAAGGCCCAACTGGCTGTGGGGCTGGAAGCGTCAAGAGAAAATTCTTGTGCCATCACAACTATGGATGCAGTAGCTCCCTATTCAGTTTAAACATAATGTTTTGCAACTGTAAGACTCACTGTGGAGTAAGATGCGGATGTCGGAAAGCAGGCATCAATTGCACAACGGCCTGCAATAATTGCAATGGGGTATGTCAGAATGGCATCCGCCATGTTGATGATGACGATCGAATGAAAGAAGTTGATGAATGGGCCGATGCTAGCGGATCCATAGACGATCTATACATGCCTGACGAAGGGGAGAATCCCGTACCGAAAAAAGCACGTAAATCCTGAAGTAGGTAAGCTTTAACAATTATTCGCAATGGAAATCTGATAGTGAATACCCCCCAAGTTTACTACATACATGTATACAATTAATAATTATTAATTATCTACATAGCCAAAAACATTAAAGTCTATTTTCTTGTGTTTAAAGAATGCCGAAATGTGGAAGAGGTTAGAAATTCAGGTTAGAAGAGCGCCTGCAACGAGACTTTAAAGCTACCTCCATTATCAACGCGCATTTTATAGTCAATATCTTCGTTCCTGTTAGGTTTACGACAAAAATGTATAAAATCGTTTTTATACATAATTTAATGTTTTTTAATTTTTGAAATAAACTTTTTTTTACGCAAAGTTAATATTTCCCTAGTTATTTGAAAAATACAAAAAACCTTCCCATTTAGTGTAAAACTAATTTGGCTAATTATGGTATGCACATGCGCGGGTATTTCCCCCCCACCGCGATGGGGAACTGCGCTTGCGCGTTCCAGGTGTGATAGTGCGCTCTTTTCAAAGTCAATTATCTTTGTTCTTGTTAGACATATAAAAAAATGTTATGAATGATTTTTGTTCATAATTTAATGCTTTTTAATTTTTGTATTTAAATATTTTTTATAAAATCAATATTTTTAAAGTTATTTCCAAAAAACCAAAAAAGTATACACATTTTCCAAGATGGCGGCGAAAGCTCAAGTCTGATCGGTGGGGACTTTTAGTATGTTCATTAGCATGCCTAAACAAATATCTCCACAAATTTTCAAAACTTTCATATTTTTTTTAGCCATAAAACCTATTTTGACTGGGCTACAATGCCCGATCTGGTAAAGAATGCATGCTGCCAGCTTCGAATGACAGACCCATTTCCAGGTGTTTTGCATAAAACGTCTCAGTATGACAGGTGAGCGCCCTCTGTCGGTTATTTTTGGAAACTTTTTTTTTTTTTTACATCGAAAAAAAATCCAATGGCCTTCTGATCCTATTGGAGGAAACAGAAATTTTTTTCCGAGCATTATTTCTTTTATTACGATTTTTTAAACTTTGCACGAATTTATGACGCACCCGGTATTATAAAGATAATAATATCAACAAAAAATTTCCAAACGATTGTTTGGAAGCTCTCTGCTACTCTATAAAGCCCAAAAGAATGCAATAATAAAACGTTTAAAATATAAATCTATTTATTAAACTAATTAAACACACACAAATGTATAAATTGCACAAAATAAAAAATAAAAAATTCTTTAATCTGTCTAAATCTCCAGTAAGGAAATATTTTCGTGGCATTTACAAAGTATCCTCTGAAATGAAAATTGAAATTTAAAATTTACTTTTCGAAATAAAGATATGTTATGATTAAGATTAATATATATTTTGATAAAGATATATTTCCCTTTTAAAAAAAATGCATTTACTGAACATCGTTTCAATAAGAAATTTCTGAAATAAATATGACAACAAAGAACGTTTGTTGACAAACTAATACCCACCGATCGGTAACCGAAATGTCTTAAAATATAAATTTTAGAGTATAAAATCTTACTTGAAAGATTATTATTTTTATTCAATTTTCGGGTTTAATGTACGACTTGAAATTTCTTGATTTTATTTATTTTCTATCGTTTTCGCTTCTTGCTGTTCATTAGGCCTAACGTGGCTGAAAGTTGGTAAATGGCTGTGAGTCTCTTACATTTCTGGATTCATCCTTCAAAAATTGTTTTTTTTATTAATTAAAAATTAATGGTAATTAATTTTGATTCCAGAAGTTTTTAGTTGCCCCCGCTGTGTTTAACGACGCTTGTATGCAAAATTTCACGATCGTCGCTTCTTAACTGTGGATTTCTATATAAATACAGACAATCAAATTTTCATTTTTATATACAGGGTGTCTGGGCTGAAAATATCCAAAAGTTATGGCTTATTTTTACGGAACTACTCATTAGAATTTTTTAAAAAGTAATTACAATAGAAAGAACATCTCACCAAGTTTTAATATCAATATATTTCAATGTGTGCACCTTTTGTAGCATGACAAGCGTCTAAACGGTAATCCAGTTCTCTCCAAGTGGCGAATTACTCCCCAAGTTATTAGACTTCAAGTTACTAGACTCTCCAAGTTATTAAACAAATTACTTGAATGATACGCTTTTTCAACTCTTCCTCAGTTTCAATTTTTTGTTTATACACAATTTTTTTGTTTGCACACAAAATTTTTTGTTTATACACTAATAACTCCTTCTATGATACGAAACACTTGGAGAGAAATGGATTACCGTTTAGACGTTTGTCGTGCTACAAAAGGTATACCCATCGAAATCTATTGATATTAAAACTTGGTGAGATGTACTTTCTATCTAAATAATTAAAAAAAAATTCTTATGGGTAGTTCCGTAAAAATAAACCATAACTTTTGGATACTTTTAGCCCGGACATCCTGTATTAGATAATATTGACCCTTTTAATAATTTCTGAAAGTTACTAATAAGATATTTTGATTTATTTCTTAAAATTATGCATTATATATATTATATTTATGGTTACCGAAATTAATAGGTTGGTTGATTGGTTGGCTGGGAACGCTAGGTCAACTTTTACTACAATAAGCCGAGATTAATAGGAGTAAAAGCAATGAAGATCGAAAAATTTTATCAGGAAATTAAAAGTTCCATACTTGATTTTATGGATGTGCAATTGCATTGCATATCTCAAAAACTGAATGGTATGTCATATTTTAAAGCCATATGCTTAATTTTAGAGAGAGGGCTTTAAAATTCTCCATAAAAATAATAAAAGCAAGTGAATGATGACAAATAAAAAAGCATAAAAAATTCGCTGCAAATCGACACGCTAAAACTCATTTCTGGATTTTCAAAAGCCGATACACTCTTCCCAAGCCTCGAGCAACAAATCGCATTCAGTGCAAGCAATGGCGGTAAAAAGATGCCTAGAAGTAGTAGTTGCTATATCTCTACAGAAAACTATAAAGGTTGGAAATTGCCAACCGTAGAACAGAAAAGAGTAGACAAAACAAGACGAAACGATAAAAACGAGATGGAAGATAAAGCACTAAAATACCTGATGAAATAATAAAGGAGAAAAATTTAGCTAATAATATTCTTCCTAGAAGAATTAATCGGAGTTAAAGACAACAGCTCTACTCTTTAGGAGCGCTGCAGTTTTTAAGTGGTTCAATAGTGCATCTGTCAACGGAGTACAGATGTTGTAAGGTATTAATGCTTGTTATAAATTCTTTTAGTGCATCTTATAGAGTTCTCTCCATACTTTTCTCTGCATTTAGTTTTTGATTTCTATGACATTTGTGAACTTTTGGAGCTCGTTATCCCCAAACTGCTGTTATTCCAGTTTGTATATACTTCTAAAGTGAATGAACTGCACTTGGACTTTAGACTGACCTGGACAAAGCTATTAAGGTTTTTTAAGGTTAATAAAGACATGCATTTTTCGGTATTCTTGTGAGTTGGGCCGTGGGTTCCTTACTAGAAAACCTTTTGAGACAGCAGTAAAAACAATTACATGTCATAAACTTTTCGTTAATTTTTGCAAAAAATTATTTTTATTTTGTTCTTTAACATAATTTGCTTTTAGAGTTTTATACTCATATTTTGATGCATAAACAATAAGAAAGGACAGACAAAATTATTGTTGAGTACAACATATGAACATTTTAAAACAGTTTCTCAAACTGGGTTATGCGTGTGACTTTCAAGGGGCGTGAGAGTAGTCTAGAAGGAGAAATCGGCAAAAGGACGTAAAACCGAAACATGTCTGGAAAAGTTTTCCTTTTACGACTTAAAATCTAGCCAAACTGTTATTTTTCTTTGGGTGTCATACTTAATTATATATTCTAATTTTCTGGGTGCACTAAATTAAAGGTAAGTTCCCTGTAGGGAAAAAATTGCTTCTTGAATTCGCTTAAATATTTAGACTGAACTAATATAAAACAGAAAGTTGTTTCCAGTCATCCACGCACTGTCCCTCTCCCTAAAAAGCTTTGGGGGATTGAAATCTCCCAATCTAATAAAACATTAAAAATTTTGATTAGAAGCATTTTTGTTCGATTTTATTTTTAACTTTTTATTTTACAGCCAATTCAGAATAAAATATTTAACGTTGATACACAGCTTTTTATGTTATTTATTTTTTATATGATCACAATGATTTTAAGAGATATTATTAAGGTAACAGGGATAGGGATAAATTACTTTTGCTTGCACACACACACACACACACACACACACATACACACACATATATATATATACACATAATTAAATGTATCTTATCAGCTTTTCTAAAACAGGCGACTTTTGAGAGTTCCTGATAAAGTGTTAAAAATATAATCAGGGTGGAAATCATTGTATAATATTTTTCTTTTGTATCATGGTTTTGTTTGTGAATTTCGTACAGTGATCTTTGATTTCAATTCTACAATGGCCATATAGCTTTTCAGATTTTTTCATTTATCTAATCTTTTAAAGTATAACATTTATGTGCTGATAATGTGTTAAATAAACAAGATAAGAAATCTCAAACAAGTATAGAAATTAAAAGCGATGAATGGGAAATGAATATTTTTACGATTCAAAATTTCGTAATACGTACTTAAAGATCCTTGTTTAGGAAACTTATCCAACAGTCTCGCGTGTTTGTGGGTAAGGTCAATTTATTCACAAGTTATAGTGTACACACGAGGAGGTTAGGCATGGCTCGGACTTGTAAAGTGCCACTCTTTGTACTTAATTCTTGCAAATGATTTTCAGTTTACGCATACTAGGGTGATACATATTTACAGACATAGTGTAAAAATTAATCAATTCCCCACTAATAATGCAACACAGCTAAAAGCAGACTTTAGAAAGGAACATTACAACAACGAAAATTTCGTCTAACAAGAGTTAGACTTCACTTAATAGTATTAAAACAATAATACTCAAATCATTTTTATGACGTTACTTTGCAGAGAATCACGTATTATTTCTACGAGATCATATAGATCTCTGTACATCAAAACAACGTTGTACTCGGCAAATTATGAATAGTCAAACTACTTAAAGAAAGGAATGCACACACTCGCAAACTTTACCAGAAACGTAATAACATAGGAATATGTTTGGGGACAATCCTTCCGTGTTTGTCTCATATCATTCTCTCTGTCGGTAGGGGGCCAGTAAAGCGACCATCTACCAGAACTGGGATTCGAACCCAGTCCTCCACATCCCCAGGTTTGTAATTCGCCTAATTAAACTATCCCATCAATTTGAAGAAATGACACTTCCAATTTTATTCCACCAAATACTGATCTTTTAAATCCATTTCAAGTAATATTTATTTTACTTCCGTACATCTATGAAAGTATATCGAAGTCTCTCCGCACTATTTCTGATAAATAAAAAGAGACGAAGTAAAACGATTGAAATAGGGAATGACTGTGCTGACCACGCATGTTATAGTATCGAATCCGCGACATTTTGTTGCGTTTTTCGTATTCTTTCGTGTTTCAAATCTTTGAAACACGAAACTAAGCATACTGTACGAATAGGCATACTGAGTGAGGAAAATGTGTTTATTAATTATTTATGACTTATAGATACTTGTGGGAAATAATTACGCAAAAATTACTTCTTCAATACCCCAGTAGAATTGAAAAGCATTGGCTACAGGTTTCGAATTGATCAATATTTCATCGTCAGGTCGTGGAGCATTGTGGGAGTGTCGCAACGAACAATTCACATACGCTAGGGTCATCGAAAATCTTTGATATAAATAGGTGCGACAACAGAACATCCTAGAAAAAACAGCGCAGGAGACGGTGCCCCCGAAAGCTAAAAGAGGGAAAGGGGAGAAATTTTATGGCCAGCAGACCCCACATGGGACGTACCCGTTAACGGAGCTAACAAATAAAACAGGGAAATAGAAAAGGCGGGAAAATAAGGCCGGGAAGACGGAAAAATGTAAAGGGTTAAGAATAAAATGATAAAGACCAATTACATGCAAATATAACTCCATAGATAAGATAACGTAAACGTAACAGAACGTTTTAAGTCCAAAAGATAACGTAGAATTATCATTAAGTAAAACAGAGGAATTATTAAAAACAGCAAAATTTTCAAGAAAGTCTTATGCTAAAGCGGAGCTAGTAAGATGAAGATTTTTTGCGTCCGAAAATTTAAAGTAATGTCCGCATTCCCTAGGAGCGTTTCGATATCACTGATTTAGTTAATTATTGATTTTTAGCGTACCTCGGATGCTCTTTTATGTGTGTATGTTTATAATGCACGTTTAGTCTGACCCAATATGATAAATTAAAACCGCCGCAAGGTATGCAAAAAACACCCCATCTACGAAATCCATGTATTGTGGGGTTTTCATTCTGGGAAATTATAATTTATTTTACAGGTTTAAACACAACTTTAACCCCTCAGACACACACACACACACAAAAAATAAAGTAAAATAATATTAATTTAAAAAAAATTAACTATTTGGGTCCATTGGACCCGTATCTTGAATTTCCATTGCCAATCTTTTAACAACGAATTAAGAAACGGTGTAGCTCAGTTTGGATTTTCCAATAATTTACAGTAAGTTATTTTACGTGTGGTTTCAAAAATGGGGTTTCAGCCTTGCCTGACAACAGAGATTAATTGGGAAAATATACACTAGCTGAGTGTGAGGGACACAAAAGCCCAAATTTTGATCACTTAGTTTTATTACCAGGTGGAAAAACTGTATGGCGTAATATGTTGCACCATTTGAAAACGGCAGCTTTCGATGGTGCATAGAATATATAGTGCAATGAACATATTGCGAGTTATAGTTAGAGGAAACAAAGTATGCAACACAAGTCAGAGGAATTTTCATGCACAGCATGACAGAGGACCTCCTAGATGGTATCCGATGTGTATGTGGTATAACAAAACTTTTACACCGCGAAACACATTCGCGAAAGGTGAGTGAATTGTAGGGGGAAACAGTGATTTATGGGTTCTCTCGCTGTTAACCCTTTGAGGGGCGCCATTTGCACAGTGCAAACGCCTAAATCTAGTCTCTTTATTTCCCTTGCATCCAATGTGTTCCAGTTAAATGAGCAGAATAATGGTTAGTGTTGCCATCTGTTATCAGTTTAAAGTAGAAAAATTTTGTAACCTTTAATTGGAAAATGTTTCAAGATTCTTTAGATTAAAAAAATCGGGAAAAAAAATCTGCAACGTGCAAACGGGGGAGCTTGTTGCCCCTGAAAGGGTTAACTCGGGGATTTGCCTCTTCTGACGAATTATCAAAGGGACGAGGAACCTTCTCCCCACGTTGGGGGGGGGGGGGGGTGGAGAGGGGTCAAAGGGGGAGTTCCCGAATCTCACTTTTCGGAAACGGATGACGGGGAGGGGGTCCTCCCCGTCTGCTCTAGAATAAGCTTCTTCCAGATATGAAGAAATTTCATATCGAATAGATGTCTGCAGAATTACTTGAGGATAGTCATACCAAATTTTACCTGTCTAAGTGGAAACTTCAAATGTTACATTATATTTACATGGACACAAAATTTTTTCATCAATCGATATTTACCTTTACTGTCATTCAAAGATATATACTAACTTTTAATACACCATGTTTCTAAAATTCAATGATATTTTCCATATTTGAGAAATCAGACTCCATAATGGAGACATTGTCTAGATATTCCATGTTTTTCTTGAAAGCAACGCCAAACTAGGTCGGACAGCAAACGGAGAGAATGTCAAATTACTTGAGTGTTTTATGATGCCGAATACTTCGCAAAAAGATTTTGGTTGAGTAATATAAATGTCTGAAAGCAGTTTGAGTTTGTGACAAGCAAAGCTATATCAGTATCGAGCTGACAAAAGACACATCTTTCGAGTTCTGTTGTACTTTTCCCCAATACATTCTCATTACTTAAAAGAAAAGAAAAACTAGATATGAAATAAATCAGTAACATGTTAGTAAATAATAAGTTGTTTTAGTTAAGGTACCTTTCTTTTCAGATAACATATTTAATCTATTCGTGTCTAAGTTTAAAGTTTATAAAAACTATATTTAGCTAATATTACTTATAAAAAATAATTCTCCAATGTTTTAATTTGATCGTTACAGTAGCGTGGCTGTTTAGAATATATATTTCTCAAAAACACACAAAATGAATAAATTTTTATTAAAGTATAAAAGGAATAGAAAAATTTGTAGAACTATCTATAGTTTTATAGTAAAAATCATAACAAGATCAATTTAAGCAAATTCAAATTTCAAAATTTTCTTCATATATGAATTTTATAAGGCTCTCAACATGAAGGGTTGAGAATGAAAGGCTGTCAAAATGAAGGGTTCAACATATTATATACCTGGCTTAAAACTGGGAAATACACATTATGTAAACATGCAGCGAGTCAAAAAATTTCACATTCTTTAAAAAATATTTCTGCGTATTCATGAATTGCACATTAATTGATAATTCTAAATTTCTTAAGGAGACAGTGGACCTTCAAACTTCTTTTGTTTTGAATAGATTTGCTTGGAATTTGAATATGTGATTAGTACCATTGATATGTAAAAGTAATTAAAATTTAATGATGAAATATTTATAATTTATGAATTGTGATTTATTAATTAAATTAAAAATTCGCCTAATTAAAAATGTTCCATATGCATTTCTTTTGCATATAATATGATAATTTTTATTTACAGAATGCCTTATGGAACTAACAATGAAACTTATTGCTTATTTTAAGCATTCATTAAAAATATAAAGAGAAAAAATAATAATAGTGAAAACACCCTTTTTATTACCCAAAATACCTATAAATCATCTTTTCAAGTACAAAATTTAGAATTTACGAGCTACGAAGCATAAATATTTTCAATAAGATTTATTTCATATACGGTTAAGTATATAAAACTCAAATTTCAAAGCAATACGATTAAAATGCGCCTGGAGCAGTTTGAATATTCGTATGAAATGAAAATTTTTATTTTGAGAAAACATATTTAAAGTTATTGCTATTAGTAACCACATAATATCTAAATTAAATACAAATGCCTATAACTAGGAAAGTAATCACAGAAATTATAAACTCTTTTTGCAACACATTCCTACTCGTCCGTAGTTTCACAATTAAAAAAAATATAAAAGATTGTATTTTAGGACAAATTTCATAATTTTGAAAATCCACTGTCCCCTTAAAGATTTCTTTGTAGTTAAAACTCTACAATCACAAAGTTATGAAAACTGAAGTTATATTCCTGGCTTACCTTTCTTTTGGCTAATTCTAAACAATCCTCCTTCCTTGACGCACTTTAAAAACAACGACTAGATGGGGAGATAAGCAACTGAAAAATAGATCAAACAATTTTCAGATAAAATGTCCTCTCTAGCGTATATTTCATTGGAATCTTTCTTATTGTCTTGTTGTAATCCGTACATGGCACGGAAAAAACAAATTTTAAAGACAAATTCTAAAATTTTGTGTTTATGAAAATAAAAATCTCAACAAACTCCTTAGAGAAAAATATATTCGCATTTTACTGCTTTAAAAGCATTTTCCATAGTTGTTTCCATTTCTATTCGTGAGTAAAATAATTTATTCAACGACACGGGATCAAAGAATTATTTTTTTTACAAAACTAAATGTTCTGGATTTATATCATGCATCGACAGACTTATTCAATTGTTGCATTTAGTACTTTTACTTATACCACTTAAATGTGAAATACGCTTTGGATAAGAATATCCTAAATGAAATAATAGATCTCGAAAGAAGTATCAACCAGGGAAAAACTCGGAATATAAAGAGTTTTTCTTTCTCTACATACAGTAAATGGACTCGAAACGGTCTTTCGAAGCTTACTTTCATTGACCATTTTGAAGATATACGCCTTAAGAATCTTTGTTCTTCTGTAGTAGTCTATTCGGTATGCAAAAATATGTAATGAACTATTGCCTAAAACGTTGGAGTATATGATAATAGAAAACAGAGTTATATTTCTTCTTAGAGTTGCGTTATCCTTTTTCTACTTATAAAAGCAGGCATTTAATTTTTTAAATGAAAAAAATATTCGGATAAAAGTTCTGAAAGGAAAAAATTCGGTATTGCTTGAGAGTTTAAAAATAGTCTATATAATTCTTTTTCCTAATGTCCCCGGCTGGAAGTTCAAGACCAGGCCCATATAGGCTTTAGGTTGAGAAGTGCACCTCCGGTTTATAATATCACTACAAAGATCCGATTCCGATTTGGTTAAGTGCCACCACAATATTGACTGATCTGAGGGATCGTACATTCCCCACCCACTGACCTCAAAGAAAGACTTTCCGGTCAACGGATTTAACGTGCCCATATCCGGCCTAGACACGGAGGTATTTAGCGGCGCTTGCCAGGATTCGATCCAAGCTTCCTGAGTACCGAAAGCCGACGAGATACCGATTGGCAACCTCGTGCCAATATAGTTCATAATCTCTGAATATGCAATACCCCTTTTACGGATTTCACTAGAAAAACAGGTAAGAATAAATTACATATTGCTTTTGTGTTTAGCACAAATCAATTTGACGGTGACCCAAAACGCATGTATGATTAATTCAGAACCTGTTAAGGAAACTACAAAATATAACTATGAAATGAGGCGATCCCTAAATCCGGCGCAATCAGCCGCAATAATCCGGCGCAATCAGCCGGAAATCCCTGTATTAAATGTAGTAGAACTTGAATGTATTCTTTTTTGAGAACTTTAGTGTGCATGCCGCTTAGAGAAACAATACCACGCAACTAGATTATTTAACATTCAATTTCGTTTAAAGGAGATTTGAATTTATGTAACCAAAGAATTACTAAATTATGACAATTTAGCAAATTTTGAACTGTTTGAAAATAATTCCTGGATCTTAAGCTGAACATTTATATAACATTAAGGACAACTCGAGGCTAACTAATTTTTTTATTCTCCTTCCCTAATTTATGAATATTATACGGTCTGGTTGAGGAAAGATATTTGAAAGCAAACAATAGATTTGCATTTTATTTTTTGTATTTAATGTTAGCATATTTAAGAATACAACTGTTGTATACCCTTAAAGACTTGAAATCATCTGGATTTACGTGTGGATCAACTATTTTGATTTGTGTTGCTCTATGTAGAATTATTTTGTTTTTATATTTTTGCACTTTGCCCACATTAGCATACCAAGCGTCTACCGCAAGAGACTTAGTTCAAATGCCGCCAAAAATGGCCGGCATTTGAACTAAGGATGTGTTGTTCATCCATAGGAACTAAACTAGTTCATCATTTTAGTTCTTTCGGAATAGTCAATATTTAGTTTTTTCGGAATTGTTCTATCGGAGTTGTCAATATTTAGAAATGTGCATGAGCATGTCTACAGCCTGTCGAATAGGAGAAAAATATTTGAAAACCTTTCACAACTCTTTATCTTATTGAAACATCCTGTAAAAGAGGTGAATAACATATTCCACCATGAAAACATATCGGAAGAAATTATAAACTATTGATACTCGACTAAATTCTTGTAAATGTTCTTTTAAGTGAAACATTTTGATTCTTAGACAAAATTTCTTTAACATCTCGTTAATTTTTTTATTTTTATTTCTTAGTTCACAAACTGTGTCTGTAGGCTCCTTCAATTGTGACGGAATAAGTTTCGTCTTATTACGCCCTATTCGGGACTATATTGTTGCTGAACGTATGGGAAAGGTGTAATTCCTTTGCTGAGGATCTCCGGTTATGGAAAGCTCATAGAAAGGGTAAATACTAGACTTAATTATGAAAAGAGTTCGAAATCCTCCTACTATGAAAATAGGTTATGCTCATTAGCATATGTTCAACATGCATAATGTTTTACATAAACAGGATATTCTTTCAAATTATTTAAATTTCACTAGAATCTGCTAGGAGGCTTAAACATATACATTCTAGCAAATAATGGCAGCGTAATGGCACTTGAGAGTTACCAGTCTGTCCTCATTGGTGAAGGGACTCACAAAACCCACTGATATTTATGGAGATAAAATTTCGTTACACATATTGTTTCATTTTTTTTTCGAATTCATGAGCTGTGTGTCTATGTTCTCTCATCAGTCACATCATTGATACCCCACACTCTCTTCAGGAAGATATATGAAGCTGCCAAATATGAACTCTAGATGAGATTTAAAAAGGGCTTAAATAGTATAAATCCGTCACTACGTTGTCAAAAGTAATCGAGGACTTCTTACCACGAAAAACAATGGCATATTATTACATGTTGCAATATGTTTTGAATAATATATATAAGTACGACTGCCCTTCAGATTTTTGGACTTCATTGGAGGCTCTATAGCCTGTACCTTCCAGCATACTACGAGAAACTTCATGTAACTTGAGTAATCAGTCTTCTCTCGCGACTGAATGTACTCACAAAATGTACTTGACTGATGTCCTTAAGATATGGAAAGCTGATGGTGGTGCCAGTCTAAAGCTTTTTCGTTTGGATCTCAGAAAGCGATGCTTAGTGAGTATTCTCAAGAAAAAGTTTGCATCGTCTGCAGAGGACTCGGGTTCATATTTACTCTACCGCAAAAACTATAACTTAGTCTTTCTAGAAAACGTCGGGAGCTGCAAGCCATCGCTTACCATATCTTGTTGGCTAGACTTAAGTGTCTAATCGCTCAAATGAATGTCAGAACGTGACGGTAATGGTGTTTGTATCATCGTGTACATCAAACTGGAGGATTGAACAGAATGATGATTCTATTAATGAAATGGACTCGCTAAGAAATGGCCATTTTCCATCCTTTTATTGCACTGTTCGTGGAATTCAGAGGGGTGTACTCAGATAATCTGGTACAGTGTTTGTTGGGAAAGAAAGAATCTTTTGTTTCTAATGTATTCAGATGGGAACTGAGAGAGCTACACAAATATTCAGAATGACCGTCAGCTGCTTACATGACGGCAAACTTTGAAAGAAAGCATGTATCTTTCAAATTACTAAAACATTTCTACCAATTGTCTTCAAATTACGAAAAATTTTCTAATAATTGTCTTCAAATTACTAAAAATTGTCAAAACAGATGTCTACTACTAATCATGTAAAATTATCTCCTAAGACGCTAATTTTTAAAAACGCTCAAATTAAAAAAAACATCAAATTTCATATATATATTTTAACAGTCTATTGTTAATCTGGAAAATAATTCTCTTAGTGGAAGGAATACTCATCGTTCGTTTTTATTTTAGATATATTTATAAATTTTTGCCATCAAATTTGTTTGAATTATTCACCTTATTCATTTATCTGCAGTCGACTTTCAATTTCTTATAAAGGTCATATTTTTTTCAGATGTTTTGATAACTGTTATTGCACGGGATCGACAGTAATTACACTGGCATGTGTCCTCTTATATTTTCGGATATCCTTTCATCAAGGTTTCTCTGTCAGCAATTTTAAGACCTCTCGTAACTATGATTTATAAAATAAATGTTCTGCAATGAAATGAAAGTTCAAAATGACCAACTTTGTTCATAAGGGGATATATGTCCAAAAGGTGAATAAAAAAGTTTCGCACAATTTTCCTTTATTGCTATCTTTTGTGAAACAAGGAATGTGTTTTAAAAGGAAATAAGTAATATAGGTTTTAGTATTGCGGTAAAGGATAGATATATAAGCTAGTAAATAAATTTAACTTCCTGATATATCCTCCTATAAAAGTTCGAATACTTGCCCCTTTGGGAAATAAATATTGAGGATTTCTGATAGAAAAGATATAATAGAGAGACATAGAAATTTTACAAAGATATCAACATAGTAAAATATATTAAAAACAATCGCATGTTGTTTGCAGGACTCATATTACGAATGAATCCTTCTACAATATCTGATAGAAATTTTACTCAAAAATCATATGGCACTAGACCTAGGGGAAGACCAAGACTTAAATGGTGCGACGCTGTAGACCAGGTGTCGGCAACCTATGGCACGCGTACCGGGATTGGCACGCGGTGGAGTTCTGAATGGCACTCTACACTACTCTACATTGGAAATAAATCCAGCATTTTCATTTACGTACAATAGCAGTAAAAGTATAGTCACAGGGACTCCCCTCGTAAATTGAGTGGTTCCGTTCCAAGTGCGTTCTGTTCGGCGCATCGGTATACGAATGTAATGACAGAATACTAATTTGACGTTGTGGCAATTTGTAACATAGCTTATACTAATTCTCATATTGTTATATGGTATGTAACAAAGTTAAGTTGTTTTTTGTTTAAGTTTTTTGTGAAGACTAGTATTTTATTGGTTTAATTTTTGTTATAATTCATCCGTATTTCATCAAATGGAAAATAAGAAACAAAAACTTGATCATCGTGGTTTTCAAGACTCTTGGACGAATTAATATGGATTTATACAAGAAAAGGATCGTGCTGTATGTGTGATATGTCGCGAAAGCGTCGTATGCTGCACGTCAAGTGTACAAAGACATTTCCAAACGAAACATCAGTCCACATTTAATAACAACGATGAGAAATGTGAAGATATAAAGGGAGCTGTTTCTGGTTATAAGAAACAAGTAACTTTTTTGTGAAATAATTGGAACGAAGCCTAAAGCGACAGAATGCAGCTTCGCAATTGCCTATTGCATAGCTGCCAAAGGCAAGCCCTTTACAGATGGGGAATATATAAAGGAAATCTTTATAAAAAGTGCTGAAAAGTTGTTTAGCGATTTACCTAACAAACAAACAATATTATCTCGAATTCGAGAAATTCCGGCTTCTTCTCGAACAATTGAAAGAAGATTAACTGCAATGGCAGAAAATGTAACAATAAAACAGAATTCTGGATTACAAGAAGCTGTTGCATTTAGCATCGCTGTTGATGAAAGCACCGTTATAAATGATGTTGCGCGGCTTGCAGTAATTGCACGGTATTGTGATAAATACCAAGTTTAAGAAGAATTGTGCAGCTTGATTCCTTTGTCTGTGACAACTAAGGGGCAGGGTATTTTTTCTTCATTAATAAACTATTTTGACAGCAAAAACATTAATATAGAAAAAAATATTTTGTGTAACTACTGATGGCGCACCTGCAATGATTGGCAAGGATAGAGGATTTGTCAAACTTATTGAAAATCATATTGGACATAAAATATTGAACTTCCATTGTATAATATATCAGGAAAGTTTAGTTGCCAAAATTTCGTCACAGAACTTAATTCCTGTAATGAACACTGTTAAAATAGTTAATTTCATAGTGTCTCGTTCTTCATTCACACACAGGCAATCGAAATCTCTTTTAGAAGAAATGGAAAGTGAATATGGGGACCTCCCCTTATACAGCCATGTCCGTTGGCTTAGTCGAGGTAATGTCTTGAATAAGTTTGTGTCATGTCTGGAACACATTCAAGTTTTTCTTAATGAGAAGGAACAACATTTCCCCGAATTGAACGATAAAGAATGGTTATGCAAATTGATGTTTCTTACTGATATAACTAAACATCTCAATGAACTAAACTTAAGATTGCAAGGAAAGAGCAAAACTGTGCTTGAATTTTTTAATATTGGAGAGGATTTGATACAAAATTAAATATATTTTTATGTGATATTAATACTACTACCTACTTCCTACTTCCCAAATACTACTACTCCCAAATAATACTACTAAATACTATTAATACTACTACCTACTTCCCAAATGCTAAAGCGCATGCAAATAAATCGACCATAGACAAAGTTGAACTTAAAACCTACGCCGAAGCACTTAAAGAGGAATTTTCCAAAAGATGCAAAGACTTTGCAGCTCATATACCTATGTTTTCCTTCCTCATAAAACCAGATTTAATAGATCCACTAATGATCTCGTTTGATCTTTCAATTTTTGAGGGGAGGGAAGTTTATAATATTGAAATGGAACTTATCGAACTAACATCTTCAGAGTTATGGAAAGCAAAGTTATGGAATTACGAAAAAATCTGGAAGATGACTCTAAGGAAAAATCAACTGCTATATTATATTGTTGGATGTCATTGCCGGAAAGATTCAATTGTTTAAAGAAAATTGCAAGTGCTCTGCTTTCCGCTTTTGGTTCTACATATCTCTGTGAACAAATTTTTTCTCACATGAAGCATATTTTGAGTCCACAAAGAAGTTATTTAACAACTGAACATTCAGTATCTTGTGTGAAATTAAAAGTGACAAATTATACCTCTGATATTGAAATATTAAGTAAAGCGGTGCAGGGACAAGGTTCACATTAAAAAAAATTAGTTTGTGTTGGAATTTTCTGTTATTCATTCTTTTAATAAATATGTTTAGAAGATGAATTTATTATCACATTCTTATCTTCTAGAACTCCATTAAATAATTTGATGGACATATATACACTTATACATATACTCGTATACCTACTATTGCTTTTTGGTCACAAGAATTAAGGCAGCACCCTGAATCATATGGTAGAGTGGCTTGGCACACCACAGCTAAAAGGTTGCCGACCCCTGCTGTAGACGATCATTTTCAAGTCATCCGCCTAACAAAAATGGTGGAAAACCCTGGCCCAACAGGGAAGAACGTTATAAGGAAGGCCCTCGCCCAGAGTGGGCTGTCGGGCCAAATATGATGATGATGATGATGTCATCATATTTGCATATTTCAAGGCTATTTTTTATATATAAAATTCTACAATCGTGGTTTGATTTGCAATGACCGTTTGACAGGAGATGGTATCAAACCTCGCTGTATTGATCGATGGTATCAAACCTCGCTTAAGATTTCTATATTGAAGAATCAGGTCACCATAACCTTTGACGGTGAAACAAGGCCATTGTCTATAGAGATGAAAAATAGGTACCATTGTTTTTGAACATGTAATTTATAGTTGCAGCAGTTCATAGTGTGCTGAAGACCAGAGAGTTCACGGGGTCAAAGTTTCTATAATAGATGATTACACTGGAACCTAAAAAAAATCACGTAGATAGTCTGCAAGGCCGAGATATTTATGAGGGCCACTACGGAGTTGTAGATACCACCTTCATGGCGACTGGTTGTGCCCGACTGCACCAGAGTCCGCTTCCAGAAGAAGTGCGGATGTTAATCGCTGGTAGACATCTCCTCAAGTATCAGTAGGCCGGCGAACATATTCAGGAAAAATAGTACTAAAAATAGCGGTAGTTTCGGAAACCCAGGTCAGGTACAATCATCAGACTGAGGGGTAGTTAAATCAAACGAGTCCACGAGACTTCGAGTTAAAAACAATATTCTTTATTCTAAGAAGCCTCTCCTGATTAATGTTTACAAGAACTCGCTAAGAAGAATTTCACGTAGCTCGTCTTGAGCTGAACAATTCCTACAATGTATACTAAATCAACATGTTATAAAAAAAAACATGAGCCAAGACTCTAATAAAAAACTATAGCATATCCCGCAGGAAAAGAGCCCAAAATGGCTCGTCCTGGGGAGAGCTCACTAAAACAACCAATAGTTTAAAAAAAAATCACAAGTCTGTACTTTTTCTTTCAAATCTGGACAGAGCAAAAAAATGAGAGCATAGGTTGCCATAGCGAGAAAAGCGCAAAATAAAAATTCTACGGACCACGTGCACGGCGTATGCAATATTACCGTAGCAACACCGCGAGCGCTTAATGACCAACAAAAGAACCCGGCCCTGCCGAAACCTCGCCAAGAGCGCGCCGCCGAAATGGAGGACCGTGAATGGCTTAGCCCTGATACAACGAAATTCGCGCCTCTGCATGATTGGTCGAACGAGGGGAGAAAGAACATCTCGGAGAGTGTCTTCACGCCAAGCTGAAGCCAAGTTCACTCGTGGGAAATCTTCCTCTCAGAAAAAGGAATAGAATAGAACACACACATATTTCTAACTTAAAACTGATTTTATGGTCCAATTTTGTGAGCAAACTTACACGGCATGCATGGAAAAAAGCTAGTTGGATGTTCACATGACACACCCTGCAATTACCAGCCATAAAAAGTGCATTTTAGTGAAACTTAACAAGGGAATCCTGAGACTAACACCTGGCTAAGCAAATTATGGTTGAAGCTTTAACGGTTTAAGAGAAATGGGCACGGCTAAATTCTCAAGAACACACACGTCGAGGGAACAGTATAGAAATTACACTATTTTATTTTAAGGGACAACTATTTAGAATTAGAGATTTTACATTAATTTAACGTGCGTTATGAGCCCAACCAAATTAATTATTCCTGGAACGAATTCCTCGTTACACTCGCATCTCTTGACTTTGAAGGCACCGTCCTGACCTATTAATCACTCCGAGTTACATGTCCAAGTTACATGTACTTTGATGTCTGCTGAAATGTCCTCCATAGTGCTATGGTTTTGTTACAAGAATAAATCGATTTAACGGATACCATTCGTGTGTCTCTTCTATAATGTGTCTACAGTATTAGTCTAGTCAATGAATGCATTGTAAAGTGCATAGAATATGCGAGAATTTTTGACTTCAGGACTTTGTTAGGAGTAGTTAATAGGTAAACATACTAAAAGTCCCCGCCCCTGAGGGGTGAGCTAAAGGGGGGAGGGGCGTGGAAAGGCCCCATTTTTTGGTTTTTCACTTATATCTCGGAAACGGTGCACTGTAGAAAAAAATGTTATATTTAAAAATGAAAGCGAATTAAATTTCCTATAAAATTGTTATACATATTTGTCGAATTCCCAACGGTTTTCGAGATACAGTTATTGGAAATGGATAATTTTCAAAAAAATGATTTTTCCCTCACTCTTTTTGTCAAACATTTGCTTCTAGTGCCTCCCACGATCGTTACTCAGAAAAATTGTCAAGAGCATTAAATTTCCTTCAATTTGATATAGACTTTGCCACTTTATCTTCAACTAATCAAAAGTTATAGTATTTCTAACATGTACGCTCAGTTTCGATGTTGCTCTAGAAATGAGTATGTTGAGAGTCTGTTGCATTTTAACTGCTGAAACTTGCTATCATGATGAATAACAACACTTTAACAATGGAAATAAGGTAATTGCAATTGAAACACAACAAATTTTTATAATTATAGCTTTTATTATATTATTACGAGTCATATAATGAAAGTATTTACATGGACTGATAGTAATTATAAAATGAAAAAAAATGTGCATTCAAGGCAACATTTTGGTTTTTCGAGGTGGAAGTGTCGAGCTCATTCATCTTCGTCAGCAGTGGAAATGTCGTCCAAAGAGATTGGTAGAAAATTGATGTCGTCGTCGTCGTCACCTTCTTCCTGAATTAATTTTGTGACTCCGTTGTTGCAATTGCCCTTGCAATTCAGGCAAGTGAAAGAGCAGTTTAATGATACTTTTCTGCAACCACACCTGCCACTGTCACATCCTTTCGTGTATCGACAAAAATTATCTTCGAGATTTCGTCAGGGGCAGCATCCAACTGTGAGAGTTTCGGAACTAGTTAGTCATTCCTCCTCTCCCAGCCCCAATTCGAGGCCCCAGTATTAGGTTCATCCCCTAACAACAGGTGTACTTGGTGGTACTTCCGGAATACATGCTGCTTAACAGCTTCTTAAGTTGGAGGGAGAATTGAGGGATCAGGCTTCATGTTTGCAGCTGCTTTGATAAATGATTTGTAGCGGAACTCATTGAGGGATTTTTCTGTGGCAAGAGCGCCATACCATGAGAGAGTACTCATGATCCCAGCTGTCTCAATTGAGTCAGGGAAAGAAGAACCGCTGTCAAATAAATACCTTAGCTGCACGTTGTAAGATTTTGGACTTGTGGTAGATTTTGATAAAACCCACTTTACTCTTGTGATATGCTGCGGATGTTGTGTCACAGCCTGTGAATGCATGTAGGAATAACAAACGGGCATTGCCCTTCATTTTCAACTCATGCTGAAGCTGTTGTGAAGAATATACACTCGTCTTGACCTTTCCTCTTCCAGGTTTTACCAGCAGAATGTTGCGATCAGTTGGGGTTTGGCTACCAAGAGAACAGCCAAGTTGACGTCCACTCCAATAACAGCAACCGAGGAATTTTGCGATCTGTTGATAGCTGTCTTCACAATATCAACGTCAGCACCTGACGCTTGGAGCGTATTTATCCCATTTTTCTGCAGCTGCATCAGAAACAGGTTTATCAGCTGACTTTTATTACGAAAGTTGGAAAGGAAATCCTCTTGCTTGACTTTAATTTCACTTTCCAAACTGATATTGATGTCCACACATCTCCCGAGTCGATATCGTCGACTCTGTTCAGCTGCTTTTGCGCTCTCTGATGTGTCAGTGCACCCATAAAAAACCACTGTACAACCTCTCCCATGATAATGGGTCTTAATGGTTATGAGATGGTTATGATGATGGTGGTTATGAGAAATCTAACATAACCATCACAAATGGTTGATACAGTTGTCTCTTTTTGGCGAACAACTTTGTGGACTAGGAATACCCCATCAACAACAAATTCAAAGGTAGTTAAATCAACTTCCTTATCAAATTGCTTCAACAGTGTATATAGTGCTGACTTTCTGCACTTCCTCATTCCACTTTCCTTGAAGAATGCCAGGGGGTAGGGAGTCTGTTCATATTGCATATAATTCTTCAAATCCTTGTCCGATTTCTTGGTAATGGAGATTCGCTGAAAAAGCAAGAATTGATCCACAACAACGTTTTCATTGTCAATCTTGATTGTCGAATTCATTGAGGAAAGAGGAAGTGCGCGATCTTTCCGTGACAGTTTGATATTTGTGAATGGCAAGTTTTCCCTTTTTGTCATTGCTCGTTTGCGAATTGTAACTGCATCATGGCATAAGATTGTATCATCTCCCACGACTCCTGTAGCTATTGACATGATTTTCTCGGTCCTCAGAAAAGGAGGGTAATTATTAAACCATTGTGTAAGCTTGCCAATGTCATTTGCGTCTCGACTTTGGAGAGCTTCTCCAAAATCCTTCTGCTGCTCTCTTGATGAAAACAAAACACCACAATATTCTTCGAGTGAAGCACATATGTCTTGAGTTAAAGTCATCTTAATTAGGGGAGACCTGTGTACCTAGGGCCATCTCACTTTATTTGAATAATATTTAGTTCTAGGTTTTATTACTCAGTTCGGTTGTTGGCAACAGTAATTGCTATTTTGGCAGCCAATTAGAAATCTTGGAGGAGAAAACTGTAGCAAGTTATAAGTGAAAAACGTTTTTGTATGGCTGAAGTAAAATCTTGCAGCTCATCTCTTTTATTGTTTTACAAAGGTAAGTAAAATAATTTTTATTTGAATTCTAGTACAAAATTTTGTTTGTAACATTAAGTACTAAATGAGGTATTAAATAAGTCCCCTCCCCATGTGGGCTTTTCAGTAGAAGACATTTTGTATGAAATTTCCTAGTCTTGTACCTAGGGCCACAGAGTTGCCTTGTACCTAGGTCCATGGCCCTAGGTACAACTGTAATCATATTTTGTATGCCGTTATTTTATTGAAGTAGTTTTCATAATAAATGGAGGAAAAATCTGAACAATTTTGATTTAGTTTTTTTTTTTTAATTGGATGTTATTTAAATAGAAGGGGCACTATATATTTTGCTCTGGAACTCTCAATGTGCTTGAATTACAAAAAATATGATTTCTACTATTATTATTCAGGATTATTAATTTGTTTATATAAACATGAGAATATATTTAAAAAATTATATTTATAAAAGCAAAAGTATAATTCTAAATAAGGTTTATGTGATATTTTAATTAAATTTTTAACCTTTATCCTATTTTCAGAACCACAAATTCCTAATTATTTCTTTAGATGCCTAGAAATCCTGATGGAATAAACCGGTCTAAGCCTAATACATATAATATAACTGCAGCTGCAGAAGCAGTTTTTATTGATGAAGTTCCAGTTCAGACCGCAGCACGACAGTTTGGAGTAAGAAGAACAACACTGCAAAGACACATTGACTTTTGTAAGAAGACTAATGCTAAAAATACAGAATTAAACTGTGCATATTCTAACCGATGTGCTGTTTGTATCGTATTCTCTAATGATGAAGAGAGTTGCCTTGTTCAGTACTTTGTCATTGCATGGCATTAAGCATTACGGGTTGTCAATAAAAAAATCAGGTTAAAAAGCTTGCTTTTGAGTATGCAACAGCAAATAAAAAAAATCCAAAGTCCTGGGATGCAAATGGTGAAGCTGGTGATCAGTGGTACTATGATTTTATCAAAAGAAATAAGGTTCTGTCACTAAGAAAGCTCAAGTCACAAGTTTATCAAGAGCTACAAGTTTCAATAAAACAAATGTTAATTTTTTTAGAAGTATCAGGAGGTATTACTTCAGGAGGTAGCAAACTATAAGTGTTTGCCTGAATTCATCTATAATGCGGACGAAAGGGGCATTACGACAGTGCACACACCGGCCAAAGTTATAGCCCCAAAAAACAAAAAACAGGTAGGCAGCATGACTTCTGGTGAACGAGGAACTAATATAACTATTATTTGCAGTGTAAATGTAATAGGAAATTCTGTTCCCCCTAAGATGATATTTCCAAGAGTGAATTAAAAAAACTACATGCTAAAAGGTGTGCCCTCAGGAACCGTGGGAACAGCACATACTAGTTCATTTGTAACGTCTGAACAGGTACGACCTTTTCCAAAAGCAAACCTCATATATCCAAGAGAGGCAGCCGAGAACTAGTGAGATGTAGGATCCTGACAGACACTCCAGAAAAGAAAGAAATTGAAGAACAACATGCAATTAGAATGACCAAAAGAAAGAGAAAAATTTTGAAAAATGCCATGTTTCAAATAGAGGCAACTTCATCTAAAGAATGATTCATCTGAAGAATTATGAATCATTATGAAAATACTTGTAATTCACTGATAATTTGGCATGTTGCAATTTAAATAGTTGCTATATGATAAATCAATGTATTACCTGATATTGTTTCTGTTATAAAATTCATGTGTATATGTTTGTATTATATTCATTATGGAGTGAAACCAAACTTTTAGGGAATGGCCCTAGGTACACCAGCTACTGGTCCTAGGTACAATGCTGTCTTGTACCTAGGGCCATTTGTGAAGTTTCTTAAAAAACATTCTATTTCACAGAATTTATTATTTTGAGTATTTATATTAATCCCAAAGGGATGGTAATTAGCATAGCAATATGTGCATATCATTTTCACAATTTTAAACAGGTCAGTGGGTCTGTTTTCGTTCATTGAAAAAAGGTGGTCCTAGGTACACAGGTATCCCTTACCCATTTACTGAGAGCACTATCTGTCATACCTCTACCACCGGTCATGCCATCTCGGCTTGAGAATGACCACATCAAGGTTGTCTGGATGGTCTTGTCTGACCACATGCCGCACCAGAACCAGTCATTTCTTCTCATAGTGAAGTAGCCTTTATTCACGAACTTTTCGTACTCCTCTGTGTCAATAAAGTAGAGAGGCTTTCCATATCCTGTACATAGAAGTGGCAAGACTTGACATACGGGAAGTGTCCAGCGGCGTGAAAAAAAGGTATCATTCGCTTACAGCAGTTCAGGTGAGTAAGGAAATCGGTAGACCTCTCTGTATGGATGTATGCTTTTATCAAATTCACCATTTTGAAGTACTGAATCCATAGCATTTCAGTGGGTCCATTATTGCTGATCCCGTCCATCGCTTCTCCAAATTTGAAAGCCAGTAATTCGAGTAATTTGTTTTGGTTTAAAGAATTCAAGAAGGGAGTCTCGGAGAGGAAATCTGACGTGAGGGTGCTGATGCACGTGTGCTCTTCCCCCGAGAGTTCGACTTCGTGTAATATCATGTTTGACAAGGTATTTTCAAAAAGGAAATCACCCAGCACTACTCTGGCAAAGGCGTACCCATTCATTAATTTTCAAGAATTATATTTTTGATAAAATTAAATTTGTATCAATTGTATTTAAATAATAATTTTGATTCATTGAATTTGAAGAATTGTATTTTTTAAATTAATTTAAATGTTTTAATTTTATATTTAAATGTTGTAAAAACGAAATAGTGAAAATAATTGTCTAGAAAATATCTGGAAATAAAACGGTGGAAAGGTCTGGAACGGGCGGCTTGTGCTTTCAAAGAAGATAAGAACGTAACAGAAGAAGGGTGGAACCTTCTAGCCTGTCGGCGCCCTTTTGATATCGAGGGGGTAGCCTGGAATATTCGCGAACTTTCTACCCTACCACCATTAGTTGTTATTAATCAACTTCACCTAATAAAAACATTACAATAATAAAAGCTATAATTATAAAATTGTTGTGCTTCAATTTCAATTACCTTATTTCCATTGTTAAAATGTTGCTATTCATCATGATAGCAAGTTACAGCAGTTAAAATGCAACAGACTCTCAACATACTCATTTCTAGAACAACATCGAAATTGAGCGTACATGTAAGAAATACTATAACTTTTGATTGGTTGAAGATAAAGTGGCAAAAGTCTGTATCAAATTGAAGGAAATTTAATGCTTTACAACTTCGTCTGTGACAATTTTTCTGAGAAACCGAGGGAGGCACTAGAAGCAAATGTTTGACATAAAGAGTAAGGTAAAAATGATTTTTTCGAAAATTATCGATTTTCAATAACTATATCTCGAAAACCGTTGGGAATTCAAGAAATATGTATATTAACAATTTTATAGGACATTTAATTTGCTTTCATTTTTATATATACAGTGGAATCTCGATCGATCGCTTTCGGATCCATCGTTTTTCCGTATGTGTCGTTCATTTTATCCAATCCCAACGATCATATTGCTTTGTTATGTTACCGCATCTATCGTTTTCCCGCATTTATCGTTCATTTCAATCGGTCCCTTGAAAAACGATAGATCGAGATTTCACTGTATAACATTTTTTTTCTACAGTGCACTTTTTCCGAGCTATAAGTGAAAAACGAAAAAAGGGACCTTTCCACGCCCCTCCCCCTTTATCTCACCCCCCAGGGGTGGGGACTTTTAGTATGTTTGCCTACTAACTACTCCTAACAAAATCCTGAAGTCAAAATTTCTCGCATATTCTACGCACTCTACAATGAATTCATTGACTGGACTAATACTGTAGACACATTATAGAAGAGACACGCGAACGGTACCCGTTAAATCGATTTATTCTTGTAACAAAACGATGGCACTATGGAGGACATTTCAGAAGACATCAAAGTACATGTAACTTGAAAACCGTTGGGAATTCGACAAATATGTATATTGACAATTTTATAAGAAATTTAATTCGCTTTTATTTTTGTATTTAACATTTTTTTCTACAGTGCACCGTTTCCGAGATAGTGAAAAACCAAAAATGGGATCTTTCCATCCCTCCCCCCTTTAGATCACCCCCCAGGGGCGGGGACTTTTAGTATGTTTACCTACTAACTACTCCTAACAAAGTCCTGAAGTCAAAAATTCTCGCATATTCCATGCACTCTACATCCCTCTTTTGAGCACTCATTGACTGGACTACATGGTGAGTTCGGGTGCTTATTTCCTCAGTGTTCTGCTCTAGAGTATTCTTCTCTCGTCAAGTGCTCACGACTGCATATTCAACAGCGACTGCTTTCTCTGGGTTCCCATGTCGACAAAATCATTTTATGCATGTGATTATCGTCTCTCTCTCTCTCTCTCACACACACACACATAATATTCGAGTAATTTGCTTTGGTTCAAAGAATTGAATGAGGGAGTCTCGGAGAGGAAATCTGACGTAAGGGTGCTGATGCACGTGTGCTCTTCCCCCGAGAGTTCGACTTCGTGTAATATCATGTTTGACAAGGTATTTTCAAAAAGGAAATCAACCAGCACTACTCTGGCAAAGGCATGCCCATTCATTAATTTTCAAGAATTATATTTTTGATACTCCGTTACACACTAGTTATAAAAAATTTAGGAAAAATCACAAAAAGAGGGATAACACGTTCAAAACTAGACCAATCTGTTTAAAATTTTAATATGTTATTAAGTAAAAGGTGCTGAACAAAACTACATTATGCAAAATAGTGGCTCTGCAGTCGGAATACGTCATTTGCAAGGAGCATAAAAGTGCATGTCTCAGAGTGAGGCGGCAGTTGTCTCTGCGAGGCTGATATTAGACATCTGGCATAGCCCATTTGTAACAATGACCTCCAGGCATCATTTGACCGAAGAACTGCGATGGCGAGACTAGAGGCAAGACAAAGTCAGACAGAAGTGGCTAGATGGCTAAATGGGAGTCCGTCTGTGGTTCATAGACTTTGGCAACAATTTCTAACCACGAATTCGGCATCCAGGAGGTTCAGCCAAGAACTGCCATACGGTACGACGAGTGCCGATGACCGATATTTGTAATTATGCGCACGAAGGAATAGAACCGCAACTCCGTCTGAACTCAGATCCTCCCTCGCTGCAAGCTCCGAAACGTTGGTATCAACGTCAATCGAACGTTGAAGGCTTCACGAAGGTGGTCTTTTTGCGAGGCGACCAGCCATTTGCGTTCCGCTCACGTCACGCCATAGGCGGTAACGTTTGCAGTGGGCACGTCAACATGTCCACTGCACGGGTGATCAGTGGAGGGCTGTTCTCTTTTCGGATGAGTCCAGGTTTTGCCTCCAAAGCGATAGTAGGGGTATTGTTATATAAGAGAACTTGGCACTCGTTTTCATTCATCACACATCCGTGAGAGAGATGCATACGGATCAGGCAGTGTCTGTGTTTGGGGTGGTATCTCTTTGAGTGGACGCACAGACCAAGTCTTTACCCGTGGAAATGTGACTGCTCACACCTATAGAGATGACATCTGTTATGCTTATGTGCGCCCTTAAGCCGAGGCAATAGGGGATGCTTTCGTGCTACAGGACGATAACGCCAGACCGCACATGGCTTGCATCGTGGATGCTTATCTTGAGCAGGAAACAATTCAGAGTATTCAGAGTATGGAGTCGTCAGCTCGATCACCGGACCTAAATCCTATCGAGCATGTTTTGGACGCTTTAGGACGACGTATAGCTGCTCTCAATCCTCCTCCTAGGACCCTAGCCACGCTTTCAGCTGCTTTGCAAGAGCAATGGCTCTCACTTCTTACCGAACTCATAGACCGAATAATTGACAGCATCACACATCGCTGTATGTACTGTATTACTTCTCGGGGGATCATACGCCATATTAAAGGTACTTTTCCTATACCAAACTGACACATCCAATTTGTTCATTGTATACATATGCTAGTTTCTAAAACACCATAATTGTCTGGCGATTTCTTTTTATGCTATCTTATATCTACCAATGTGTTGTATAATGTGTATAAGTTTCATTAAATTCTACGCTTAA
Source organism: Dolomedes plantarius (assembly GCA_907164885.2). Lineage (NCBI taxonomy): Eukaryota > Metazoa > Arthropoda > Arachnida > Araneae > Dolomedidae > Dolomedes > Dolomedes plantarius. The sequence continues at coordinate 78,284,801 of OU015496.1, forward strand.
CTTTTTGAGTAATCGCTATCTTTGGGACTTTTCCTTAATTTTTGATAACCAGTATATATATATATACAGTCGAACCTCCATATATCGAAGTAGCAAATTGCCGGAAAAAAATTCGATATATAGAAATTTCGATATATAGAATTGATATTAGTTTTATCATAATTCTCCTAGAACATTAAAATTAAAGCAATTTTCGTATACGAAACTCCATTTCTAATTTATATGCGAATCACATTAAATGAAAGTTAATAACTAAAATTGAATTAATATGAAATATTTATTGAGTACTACATACCTTTAAAAAAACAATAATCCAGATAGTGGTTACAAGGATCACAGTTACATTCTTTAAAAAAAAACTACGAATATCTTGCTGAAAGTTCATCAAAGAAATGTTCGTATTTATTCAGTCCACTAAAAACTTCATCAGTGACATTTTCCGCGAATTGAAGTCCACGACGTATTGTTTCAAATGTCAAAAATTGGGAGATTTTATTTTAAAGTGGAATAAAATCTCTTAATATGTCTTGAAAAAAAATTTCGATATGTAGAGATTTTTTCGATATATAGAAACAGTTTTTCTATGTAATGAACATGGAGATTTGCTAAGAGTTCGATATATAGAAAATTTCGATATAGGGAAGTTCGATATATGGAGGTTCGACTGTATATATATATATATATATATATATATATATATATATATATATATATATATATATATATATATATATATATTGTAACAATCCGTTACGACGTTCCAAATAAATCACCCAGACAGCCGGAATTTCCCCCCAACAGGTGACCTACGAATATTCTATAGATCTGTTGCAAGGTGTCTTGAAGCAGAGAATAGTGTCGCACCTATCTGCAGCCCCTGGGAGGACGTAAACTAATGAATATTCCGACATGAACTCATGATTTTAGGATCAGCTGGTTATAAGAGCCGGCAACGTGGCGTCATCCGAAAAGCGAATCACAGCCAACGAACATGACGTCACAAATTCGGCCAGCCTACCTAAAAATTTGCAGTGACGTGACCGGAAGCGAGAGTTCCGGGGCCGAGAGAGGAAATCCAGTTTTTTAGCAGACTTGGTCGAGACTCTCATTCAGAGTGCACCTTTCGTCTTAGAGGTCCTGGAGCGACCGACTTCATCCTGAAGTCTTAACTTTTCAGAGCAGCCCGCTGTAAGCTTCTCGTCAGCTAGAATATTTCACCCTGAAGTATTCCTATTTCAGAGCATCACGCTCTACAGGCTTCTGTTAGCATGTTACTTCATCAAGAAGTTATATTTATATTTCAGAGCAGCCCGCTCTATAAGCTTCTCGGCAGCTAGAACTTTTCCTTACGAAGTTACTCTATTTTCAGAGCTGTATGCTCTAGAGGCTGTGTACTGACCTTATAGTTTCAGTTCGTGACTGTAGTTGCTGACATTTTCTCAGCGAAATTATTTGGCTATTAAGAAGGCCAGTTCCCTCTATGTCTAGAGATAGATCAACCAATCTCTAAATAGTTGTAAAAATTCTCCGACTTAAATTTAATAAAATTCTATTTTAATGTAGCAGACTGACTCTGAATATTTAAACGCTACCCTGAGTCTCAATTTATCACAATATATATATATATATATATATATATATATATATATATATATATATATATATATATATATATATATATATATATATATATATATATATATAAATATATATATATATATATTTATCTATATATAATATAAAGAGCTTGTCTGTTTGTTAGTTCGCTATAGAATCATAGACTGTTTCACCCACCGGGACCAAATTCGACACAGTTAATGTTTTGGACCTGAGAGATTTAAATCAGGAAAAACGAAATTTGGGGCTCAATTAGTTTTTTAAAAATTAATTTTTAATGTTTTTTTGTGCCCGATAGAGGTGCGTGTACCCCCTGTGGATACCCCTCAACCAGCTGCGTTAAGAGGGGTGGTTTGAAGATGTCGGAGGGGGGTCAAATTCCAATGCGCGGGAGGAAGAGGGTTGGGAATGACCTTTGGCTCTGGCTCCCCAGATAAACACAACTTTCCTGGCTCTGCTATGTGTTGCAGTAATAGGAAAGTACAATTACCTGCAATTCAAGAACCACCCGAGCCTTTGAGAACATTACTCACAGGTAATGCATCTGATTCAAAACATTTCTTACAAAACATACAAGCTTAAGGAAAAAGGCTTTATGGGGAATCAAGCCTTACTTTGATTAAATAAAGGGGATAACGCATCTTGCACTTTACCTCTTGGGTGAAATGGAAAAAAGTGCGATTTTAAGGGAAAAATAAATAATAAAGGGAAATATAAATTATAAAAGTTATGTCTTATTAAACAGTGGATCAAACAAATCTAATTAAATCTCATTGAACAGTATCTAGCAAATATAATTAAACAGTAAACTTATTCAATCCAAACGTGCGAATCACGCAACACGGTGTTATTAATTCTCAATAAAATCAGACAAAGGTCCGCAGGCTCAAAGTTTCTTTCTTTCTTATTGTTTGTATATCATTTCAGTAGAAACGTGCTAAGCGCATTCTGTCTGGCCAGATAGATGAACATGAAGAGCGGGGGTGTAGCCCAGTATTTTTTTGATGGAATGAATGAAATACTATTTTATATCTATATATCTACCCGGGCAACGCCGGGCAATAATACTAGTATATATATATATATATATATATATATATATATATATATATATATATATATATGTATATATATATATATATGTATATATATAAACAGTGGTACCTCCGAAAAGCGGACAGTCACGGGACCAAAAGTTTTGTCCGTTATTAGGAGGTGTCCGCTATTGGGGAGGAGACAGCCTTTTAATAAAAAATGTTTTTGCACTTCTGTTTAACATTTGATGGAAAGTTTCGGCTACAATATTAATTAAAAAGGAAAAATTAATTAGGTAAGAAAAGAATAACTATTTACTACTTTACCTTTTAATTGTGTGCTAATCCTTTTATCTTGCATTAAATAATCCCAAAATACAATGTATAGGAGGTAAATTATTTTAATTACTACTTAAAACATATGCTAACAAAGTTTGGTTTCTCTTATTTGCACAGCAAACCTGCTTTTCAAGGGGAATCTTCATAAGATTTAGCTTTGCTAGTCCCTCCGAATCTTCATTGTTTAGAAAGAACTGTTTCAATTGTTCGCTGTATTTCAGTGCTTCCGAATAATCTTTGATTTTGCAGTCTTCCATTGGCGATTCCTCATCATCATCCTCAGAAAGAGCCAGTGTTTCAGTGGTGTTCCGAGGAATGAAATTGGAAACATGCAGGTTTTCTTCCTCAATGGATAAATCGTCGGATCAATGGATCGATCTTGACATACTGTTCAACGCTGATATTTGAATCCAAATTGGCTTCTAGATACGCAAGTTCTTTTTCGCTTTTTTCAGTAGTATTGTCAGTTGCCACTTCGCTTGTACTAAAAAATCCCGCCTTTATAAAACATTTTAGACCGCACCCAGGTTCCACCTTTTTAAGGGCTGACGTAGTTCAGGAAATTGTATCCAAAACAGATACCGATTTTGCCAACTCTCCTCTGGATTTGCAGGAGATAATCTGTGAAAGCACATGTCTCAGAAGCAGCTTTCTGTATCGTACTTTAAAGCTGCGGATAATTCTCTGATCAAGTGACTGTAGCATCGAAGTGGTGTTAAGAGGCAAGAAAACTAAATTAACAGTTTTGAGCTTTAAATCATCAGGATAGGAAGTAGCATTGTCCATGAACAGAATGATTTTTCTCTTTTGTTTTTCATTTTGTTGTCTACAATGAACAGGATTATTTTTCTCTTTTGTTTTTTCCTTTTGTTGTCTAAATCCACCAACCAATCGCTCATTATATCAGCGGTCAAGATTGTAATGTGTTGATTTGTCAAATATGGTTTTTGTAATTTCAATTTCTATTAATGAGCGATAATTTACAATTAAAAATTGATTTCTGCGTATGCTCAGTGGCATGTTTAAATCTGTCTTTAGAAACTCACTGTTTCTGCGCATGTTCAGTGACATGTTTTAATGATAAGCACGTTTATTCAGAGAATTCTCTCTAGATCTCTCTTTGCCATTTTTATTTTTATGATAATTATGTTTGTTAAATATTAGATTAAACCTCATGGAAATTGTTTATTTCGCGCTGTTTAATTAGTGATAATTTACAATTAAAAAAATTGCTTTCTGCGCATGCTCAGTGACATTTTAAATCTGGCTTTAGATGCTCACTAAGCATGAGGCCGCTTAATATTAATTTGTTTCTGCGCATTATTATGATTTTCAACATTTGACATTGATGTGTTGAGTATAATTTATGCATTAGTACATTTATTTACTATCTAGCCGTCATATTTTGACGAGTACCAGCTTGTATAATCTTAAGGCTCTCCTGTGGAAGACATGTACTTCAAGTTGTTGTCCCGTCCCCTTGGGAAATGCGTGTGTGATCGCGATTACTTAGCTATCACAAGGATTCATATATATCACAATTGCTTATTCATATATATATTCAGGGTGATTATAATTAAAATTCAACTTTCAGAAAGCTGTAAAAAAGAACCACTGGTCAGAATGGCCTTAAATTTGACCTGAATATACGAGAAGAAGGAGGAAATGGTATGACATAAGAAAAAATATAGTTCAAAATTTTAGCAATAGATGGCGCTTTACTCGTCATAACGTAAATGGGTTCGGCTACCAGTAACATTTGATTCCCAATGCGATGGCTATTATTTGAGTTGCCTGTTAAATAAACTGCACTGTTCAATGTGCATTACTGTATCAGTATTTTACTGGTAAAATGACTTCCGAGACATTCAGCAGTTGTGTCACTCTTAGTGGAAAGCACATCCACCACGACAAGGTGCTACCACACCGGATGGGAAAATTTGTTTTGAACTGTCGCGACACTTGCTCAAGAAATGTTCAGTATGAGGTCCACCGTTTACTGCCTCAATATGAAACCGAGAAACAGCATGTTCTACAAAAGATCTGAGTGCATCAACGGTGACGTCGTGAATGTGTTGCGCAATACGTGTCTTCAATTCAGCGAAGTTGGCAATTGGACCACTGAATAAAAACATTTTCAGATAACCCCACAGCCAGAAATCACAAGGATTATGATCAGGTAATCCTGGCTACCAGGCTGCTGGGAAATGACGACTGATAATTCTATCACTTCCAAAATGCATGTTGAGCAGCTGCTTTACTGGATTTGCAATGTGTGGAGGAGCGCCATCTTGCATAAAAATTATGCTACCCACACATGCATGCTGTTGAAGTGCTGGAATGATGTGGTTGCGCTAAATAGTTTCATAGTGTCCACCGTTGGTCCGGTTTCAACTTGTGGCAGAAATCGGTGGACAGCATATCCAATATTTCTTCAGCAAGTCTCAAACAATGTATAACCAATATTCCCATCCGATGTGGAAACACCTTGTCGTGGTGGATGGGCTTGCCACTAAAAGGGCCACAACTGCTGAATGACGTGAAAGTCATTTTCTTTCAGTAAAAAACCGATATAGTCATGCACATTGAACAGTGCAGTTGGTTTAACCTGCAACTCAAACAATAGCCGTCGTATTGGGATTCAAATGTCACTGATAGCCGAACCCATTTACGTTATGACGAGTAAAACGCCATCTATTACTAAAATTTTGGAACTATATTTTTTCTTATGCCATGCCTTTTACCCCTTCGCGTATATTCAGATCAAATGTCAAATCATTCTGACCAGTGGTTCTTTTTTGCAGCTTTTGAAAGTTGACCTTTAATTATAATCACCCAGTATATATATATATATATATATATAGTATATATATACACTATCTACCAATAAGTATTTGGACACATGTGATATAAAAGAAAAACAAAATTTATTCATATTCGATTGTTGGTAGAGCCCCCAAGAGAAGCATTTACAGCCTCAACCCTCTGGGTCATACTTTCCACAAGCCCTTCCACAAGTTCCAAAAATCATTTTTCTTATTCTCAATTTTACGTTACAAAAGAGAGTTTAAAAATACATATTTTGGCTATATTTTTGAATCAGATAAAAAGGGGTGTTTTCAGTCGATATTATCTGTTTTTTTGGTGTGTTGTATGACTGGTTTGCAGGGTAAAAATATTTATAATTATTTAACATTTTTCAATTAAACCAAGTTTGTTTCGACATGCCTAATAACATACACTTTTTCTATTATACACTGCTTCTGAAAATGCACAGTAAAAATTAATAATGGGAAGAAGTTTCAAACTAACTGATGTAGTTCAGGCTTCAGACCACGGTGTATAATGCATTTAAGAAATTTTTCAATACATTCAATACTCCATTGATTCGTTCTTAATTTCTCTTTTACTTTAAGATGAACTTGAACGAAGGTTTTCTTATCTCTGTCCTATATGTATTTTCTTACCTTTTTCTTTTCTTCCTATACATACCTATATCTAAATATCGGTGCTTCACTACGGAATACATTACTACCCCCCATTATGTAATTTGGTTCATTTAATTTAAACTAACTTTAGTATTAGAGTGCTGTTATTCCTCAATGGAGTTCACCCTATAATTAAATGACCATGTTCCGACATTAAATAAGTTTTTTCAGATTTTTATATATATATTTTTTAATTTCGGGGGCTTGTGCCCTCTAAGTCAATTAATGACTTTTAAGATGCCCTCTAAGTCAATTAAGACTTTTTAGATTTCTTGGTGAGCACCTAGGGCCTTAGATGAGCCATCATGCAAAATGTCAGCTTCCTAGGTCTTATAGTTCCTGAAGTACAGTGATCACTCTATCAAGTGTTTTATTTTAAGGGTTTAAGTCCCTTTTAACAAGTTGTCAAGTTGTATATGGTTTACTGGTGGGCATTCAAACCCGAAAGGTGACTTCCATAGCCATGGCGGGACTTACTTGGTGCCTTGGAAGTTGTATATGGTTAGATATACAGAAACCACTTCTCGTTGCCGTATTCAACATAATTGAAACTTAACCGCGTACATGTATTAGCAAGACCCTTTTGCTCTCAACAATTTCTCTCTTTGTGATGTTCGTCGGACAGTGCGAGAAGGGATAGAACGCTGAAATTCGGTCCAGAGAATGTGGATTCGTGTTCCACTGTCAGCTTGGATATTTGTACTGTATCGGTTTTGAACTGTAGGTCTCAGTCTAATTTATCCTTATGTAGCAAAAGTTGACTGTAGTGCTCTCAGCTAACCAACCATATTGTGACGAGCAGTGAAGAATAGGGTTTATCGCACTTTTATAGACGCTGTGGTTTAAGGAGATCACAAACCGAAATTTTCCAGCCAGAAGACAGCCGGCGAAGGAATACGTGGGAATATCTCATATTTCAAATGATTTTAAAAGTTATGAGTAAGGGATGATGATTTGATTATTGTTCATGTAATACTTCGAGTCATCTCCATAGCATTCGGAATTGTATCTGAGGTTAATTTGTTTTTTGTCTAGAGCAGTCCTCTTTTGCTGCTCTGGTGCCAGAGACCAATTGTATTCATGGATTAGGATGTTCTGCAACACATCCTTCACTTACCACAAAATGTCTACTCCATACGATGGCCGATTGGCTAGGACGCGATAGATCCAAACGCCCGAGTGTTTGGGTTGGAGACCCACCGTTAGCGTGGATCTTTGCAGTTGGTAGGAATCGGCTACAAATACTGCGCCCCGGTCTAATTTACCCTCGTGTAGGAAACTGCTGACCGTAGCGCTCTCAACCTACAACCGCAATCCTTGTCATCTAGTATGAAAACTGAGTTAACAAGTTTACTGCTGTGAGCAACCTTCTTGCTCTAAAAACAAAGCTTGCAATCAAAGAAAAAAAATAGGAATTTTGTAGGATTTTTATACTTGTCCAGTAGCAGACAAAATGTGAAATTTAATTTTTAAAACATAAATTTGCAAGAAAACTCGTCACATATATTTCTCATATTTTTCTAAATGACTTACTTAATCCCGAGATTTAAAAGTTGTAATTTCGATTAACAATAGTTTTTCTACTTTCTAGCTATAGAAAGAAATTTCTTTCCAAAGAAAATTGCAAGCAATCAATAATTTATCGGTTCTATTAAATAATAAATCGAACAGCTTGTTTTCTCCAAAAAACTCCGTTATTTAATTGCTATGGGTTTTAGCTGTTAATTCTTTTTATCAATTGTTTGATTGCAATGAGATGGATGTTCTGGAGATGGTAAAACAAAATGAAAAATTGTGAAAGTTCCAGTAATTGACCGATTAGAGGGCTTTTATTTTTAAGATTTTAATACGGATAAAAGGGTTTCATTAAAGCTTTTGAAATTTTCAGACTTGAGAAATATTTGATTGGTTTACTAGAGTGGCATGTTAAAAAAAATAATGACGAGACGTATTTAGGGTTACCAGAATATCTCCTTCAATAAACATATTTTTTTCATCATGATCTCTTCGTTTATTTGCTTTTTTTATTTTGAACTTTTTTTGCCCCCCCCCCCCTTTTTATTCGTCTGTTACTTTTAGTTTAATCTTTTACAGCAAAATTTGTCAGCATTACTTTTTAAAACCAGGACATAATGGAAACGTAGAAAGATTACTTCCGAAGATTGGGGCACAATGGACGAACGAAATTAATCGTCTCGACATAGTATTAAATCAATGTTATTAGTAAGATATGAATATCAAAATATGATATGTAAGCAATACTATAATGAAATAAAAAGTGATAACAAACTGCTATGAGAAGTTATTAGCTGAAAAATATATGAGATTGAGAGATCTGTGACTGAGGAAAACTTGTGATTTAAAAAAAAATATAGAATTACTTTTAGCTATTAGGAATTTAAAGTTATTGTTTAGCTTTTCATTTATAAATGAATAGTGTAGGAACAAAAATAGGAATCTCCATTTTTTTCCACAACTGATTTAAAGATACTCTCTCTTCCAGAATTTCAGTGAATTAAAAACGAAAATTTTTGCAAAGTGGCCTACTAATAACAAATACTGTCGGAAATTTCTAAAAGCAATTTCACATTTATACCTTCAAAAATGTATAAGATAAAGTTCTGTGCCATTTACCGAAAACGAAAAAGGTCAGTTATGCCTCCTTTTATTTGAAAAACGTTAATTATATTTAAATAAAAGCGTTCCTTTTTCCCAAACTGTTTTTTTAATTTATCTAATACATTTTTATTTTATATAAATACAAATACAATTATATAAAAATGCAAACCAATAGTATATTACATAAATAAAAATACTATTATTTTGGGGTGAGAATAAATATTATGTTCACATATTTCCACACCTCGTCTTCTTTTACCTCTCTTATTTTTGGAAAATTCTCTTTTTGCACTTTCAACATTTGACAACACTGGATAATTTCACATCTCTCGGCATGATTTAAGACTGAAATGTGGGACAAAAGAAAAAAAGAAAAAACCCACATGTTTGTGAACGATCTTAAAAACCCTCTATGTTGCCACCTCTGAACCAGTATTAACAAAACGTTTAAACAAAACTCAGTTCTTGTCATTTCAATCTTTATTTTCATATAATTTTTATTGCAATGGAAAACCTCTAAAGAGTTAAAAAAAGGGAAGAAATATCTTCCCTCTTTTCTATTTAAAGCGCATCGCTTACGCAATCATTAGTGTCCTAAAAATCTGTAGCAGCAGAGTGATAGAGATAAGCAGCATAAAACCCTCTCTGTTTCCAAACATTTGGCTAAATGAATAGTCGCCATGGAGATTCGATAAAGCGATTTCTTTTTGTTCTGACACCACTGAAATGTGTTTGGATTTCACTGAAAAAGGTAAACGTTAAGTTTCAATAGAACTGTGAGTGTTTGCAGAATGGTGTTTTATCTATTGTACCCGTATTTATTCTCTTAAATACAAAGTGTTGATATAAATTTACTTTAAAACTGAATCTTCGTATTTAAACCATCGAAATCTTCGTCATGCGTTTCCCTACGGGATGTACTTTGGATACTTGGTACTTTGAGTACTTTGGATACTTGTATCAATAAATAAATAAAAAAATAAAAAAAAAAATAAATAAATAAATAAATAAATAAATAAATATATATATATATATATATATATATATATATATATATATATATATATATATATATATATATATATATATATATATATATATATGTCTTCGCGACAAGTGTCTCCGCATTGAAAATGAATATATATATATATATATATATAATATTTATTTACTTTTTACGATCTGGCACAACATCACCGCTTGATTTCTTCTGCTATCTGAAGATCCAAACGATGAATAGTATTCTAGTAGAATATTTTTTTGCTAGTAAAGTTCATGGATAAGCCTTAAAAAATGTAACACCATGAAAATGGAGCTCAGTACCTCACTTTAGCTTGTACAATGAATCATGGCCTATTGCATTATTTAATATTTTTATTTCAGAGATTCATAGTAAATTACCATTTTAAAAAGATATATACAAATATATCTACCTTAAAATCCCATAAAAATATATATCGCATTTAAAATCCCTTCTTAAGTGAATATTTAAAATATCCCAAATAATATGAATTACTTAAACGAGTTTTCATAATTCGTTTAATTAATTCATTGCTTAGACGGTTATTACGTATATTTTCAGGGATTTAATTATAATCATATTTTAGAATATTTAACATATTTGTAAAATTATTTGTTAAAAGCTATATCAACATTATTTTTTAAATCTGTGACTCATTCATACTATGATTAGCTTATTAGAAATATAGTCAGAGCATGTGATAACTCGCAGGATTTTATAAAAAGAACTAGCAACATCTCTTTCCCGGAAGAAATGAAGACATATTTTAAATAAAAGATCAATGCATAAAAACAAAACAAAAAACAGACTGAACAGAGACCGTTAATGTTATTTTGGACAAATAAATTTTATCAATTTGTAAAGTACAATTTAACATGATTGTGATCAAAACATAGATATATTTATCCTTTTCGTTTAAACAATAAATTTTACCTTAAAAATTATAAAAATGGGATGGGATTTGTAGAGATGTTGGGAAATCATTTTAAATATTGACTTAATAATGAAAACTATTTTTAAAAATTCTAAATATTTATTTATTTGCAAATGCCGATCGTCTGACAATCAAGTCGTTGCCTTAAATTCTAAATGTAAATCATGTACGTATGGAATTATTAACGAGTCTATATAGCTGCTTCATTTTAAAAAGGTAATTTGCAACGAATTCCTGAAATAAATGTATTAATTGAAAATAGTCTATTATACGCTATGGAGGTTAATGTAAAATACTGAACTTCCTTTTTCATGGTTTTAAGTTTTTTCATGGCTTTTTAGAAGCTAAAGAATGATTAATAAATGTGATTAAAAAGAGGAACAACAGTTTTTGTTTCACATATTTGTATTTTTGCTTGTTGCCAAGCAAAACATTACCTCAGATTACTTTCTTTGTTCTAAACTTAAATAAAGAATCTTTCACGTAGTTCCCCTATCAATTAAATACACAAAAAAATTAAATCATATTTATCTGTCAAAGTCTATAAATATTATTAGATGAGCAATGTTGACATATAATTCTTCTCAGACCTGGATATTTCCGATTATTCGTACATGATAAATCCCTAAGTAGAGAAACTTCTGGATATGAACACCACAGTTTGCTGTCAATTGCCAACACGGGAAAAAATCATGTAATATATTTTATAAACGCATGTGAAGGTTTAAAAAACCGGTGATTGTGTAGCCTCGTAAGTTTATGTTTCTATAAGAAATGGTTCGAAAGATCATTTTTAAAAAGATAATGACAGAAATTAAATGCTGCGGCTTCCCTCTTCCTCAAAATCTATTACTTTTTAACAGAAAAATTTCACTGTATACTTTTATGGGTGGTTAGGTATGGTTTTATTTTAATGTTGGCGACGGAACATAAAGAACGGACCGCCAAGTTACCGTAAGTTTGAAAATTCTCCGGCAGAATGTGATTCCTATGAAAATTTCTCACTATTTCCAACAGTTATATTTGTTGTAAGGCTAATTCTCTCTCAGAGAAAGTGTACTAAATTCTTAAGGCTTCTGTTTACTAACCCAACTGGATTTGATCACCTCAATGTTAACCTATGGAGAAATTTTTTTCCAAGGATTGCCGACTTCGATTTAAATATTTTTAAAAAAATGTACTCCGAAATAGAAAAAGAAAATTTACACCTTAGGTCATTTTTCATTTTTTTAAAAAAATGCAAATAACATTTTAAAATTTAAATTATTCGGGGGAACAATCCGGTATAGTGTGTTTTAAACGCTCATAATTTCCTTTGGTGGATGAAATTTATAAAATGAATCCTGTTGCAAGGTGCAGAAAAGTTAAGGCTATCTGAAAGTACTCTTTTTGTTGGATTATCAGCATTTATGAAGCTGTAAATAGTAGACAAATTTTATCCATAGGTTAACAGTGAGGTGAGTGAATCTAATAGGGTTAGTACACAGCAGCCTTAATGATCGATAACAGAAGCTTATCATCGTAACATTTTATGAATTCTTGAAATAAATTTTTCCAAATCTTCTTCATTCAAGTAAAAGCTAATTAAAATGTAGGTGAATTAACAGACAGTTTGTAATAGGTAAAGCTAATCAAAGCAGTTAAATATTTTAGTGATAGTATTTTAGTGAAAACTAATTTAAAAGTCTAAAGTTAAATATATGAACTTAGTAAGAAATTTTATTTAATTAGGTAGTGATACTCAACTTTCAAACTTCTTTCACTTTTTCCGGTCTGCTTCAAAACTACCAACAGAGGGGAGATCAATGAGTTTAATTGGTATTAATTGTATTATTAGCTTAATAAATTTCTATTTACATAGATAAAATTTCCAGAGGCAATAAAGAATGGTCCATTGCGCATTTATGAATTTCCCTTCGACACATCCGCTTCTAATGCTGTTATGCTTAAAGAAAAACTATACCAATTATTTATCAACCAATTATTTAAATTATGTAATGTCTTATTTTTGAAGTTTAAGATGCTGTCACAGACAGATTTTCTCCCTTTTTTTCTTAGTATTAAAAATAAAACGAAGAGTTTTTCGATCATCCAAGAGAAAATTTAGCTCATAAAAATAACAATGAAAATTAAATTTTTAAGCAAATATAATGTACTAATAGGTGAAGCTGTTGTTTGTAATATGTAACAAATCGAAATTAGTGCTTTTTTATTTCTTGAAGTCAGTTGTGTGCAAACTGTTGGTAGCGACCCACAGAGGGGTCGAGGATAATTTGAAGTAAATTTATATCATATTGAATTACGTAATTAAAAATATACATTCAATTATCTATAATTGCAGTTTTTTAATAGTTATATATTTATATGTTAAAAGATATATACAGAGGTTGTTCACACATTTTTTAGACGATGTATATTGTATTCACAAAACTAAATTACATAAAATTCTTGTGTTTTAAATATTCTATTTGACATCCCTTATACTGAACTATCTTTCGACTCCGCAATTTCCAGGATAATAATGCCTTTTGAAGTGTCAGAAGAGGTATTCTATCCCATTCCTCCTGAACAGCTTTCCAGAGTCCTGTAAGGGTTTTGGGACGACGTTTGGATAATGCAGATTTTAAAATTCCGAAAGCACAAAAATCCATAGGTGATACGTCGGGAGATTTAGTAGGGATATCAGTGAAGGGTATGGCCTTGATACCAGTTTTTTGTTCCATTTCTTTTAGGAAATTTACAGTGGATTTTGATGTGTGACTGCTAGCTTTGTCCTGATGGAGTCTCACAGATTGATGGCACTGTGGGTAAAGCGATGGTATTTCATTCAGAAAAATTGGCGATAACATATGTTACTGATAGTATTTGGAGTTAATCTTGACATTTTTTTCCACTCTCTTTATTTTTAACTTGCCATTATAAGAAAAACCAGCAACAATCATGAATCCCTTAGAAAAACTTTCTTTCGATTCTTTGAACCATGTACTTAAATTTTTTCTCCCCTTTTATGATAATAAATGGCTCTTTTTTTGTTGCAATCATTTAAATACACCCATGATTCATCTATTGTGACAATTGTTTTCCATTTTTCTTTGGATAAGTGTTTCTCATATAGAATTCTGTAGCGTGTCCTGCGTTCACCGATATGATTTGGAAGAAGACGATGCACATTGCGTTTTTTCGCTTTCTTAAGATTTAAATCAACGTTTATCATTTTGTTTACAGTGGACACCGAGCATTTTAATGATTTTGCAACTGTCCTTTGACTAGGGGGATTTTCTTTTAACATTAAACAACGTACCTTTGCAATAGTCGAAGATGTCCGTTTTTTCCTTGGATACTTGTTTGGAATTTTTGTCCCACTTGAGGCTCCAATTTGACGTTTTTTTCCTTTCATGTTGACGATACTACCTGTCGACGCTTTAGATATCACAAAACCATGACTCTCACATCGTTTTTGGATAACGGAGTATGCATATTTCTCTTCGGAAAGAGCATAAATGTAGCCTTCGAACCACTGCTTTGTTAAAAACGCCATTTTGAATAAAAACAAATCTTTCAAGCCGCAGACGATAATTTTGACTTTTAAAAACATAGTACAATTGCAATTATTTCTTTTGCAGCAAACGATTTTTTATTACCGCTTACCAAAATCGTCTAAAAAATGTGCGAACAGCCTCTGTAGGATATGATATTGTAAAATAAGGTGTCAATCGTTCTTACAATAGTCAGCAAAAATTAATAAAATAGTTTGCCAACATTTACCAATTTCTTTTTCCTATTTCTTTTCTTAGCATTTTCGAAATTTTTTAAAAAAAAATTTGCTACAACCAAAAAAAATCTTCGTTCGGGTTGAATGATTGTTGACAGTCGAAAATAATCTGTGCACCACTACTATAAGTAACAAAAAAAAATGAAAACATTAGTTTATCATTTGTTTGTAACGCAAAAATCTGAAGTCTATCATTTTTTTATTCACAGAAAATAGCTAATGAATGATCTTTTTAAGGATACGGAAGAACTTTAAGGGGACAAGGGACCTTCAATCTCGTTTTTTTTAAATTTTCAATATTTTACTCTATACAAAATGAGAATAACTAATATTATTTTTTATTACATTTATGATACTTAGAATTCTAAAATAAGAATTGTTTTGGAAGAATTGGAACTGTTTTTCAAAAAATTCTTCAAAAATGCTAGAAATTTTCAATATGTTCCATGCGCATTCATTTTCTTCTGATTACTTTTAAAGGATTGCTAACCAAAGTGTTTTTTTATAAAACTGTGCATCATTACTTGAAACCAGAAATATTTTTCAAATTTATAGACCGTCTAATATAGTGAAAACATGCAAAAACATAAAAAAATTACATGCATATTTAAAAAAAATTATTTATAGCGTTAGATTGATACAAAAAGAATTCGATGCACAGTTATGTTTGTATGTATATTGTACACTTATATTTTAAAAATTAAGGTTTTTAAATGATATGGAATGCATACGGAGCATTTTGATAAATTCTAGCAGTTTTGAAATCATTTTTGAAAATCAGGCATGTTTCTGCCAAAAAATTCACATTTTTAATTCTAAGAGTCTTCAATGTAGGCAAAGAGAATATAAATTATTCTCATTCTGTATATAAAGTTAAAAACTGATCATTGAAAAATTCTACATTTAAGGTCTTTTGTCCCCTTAAAATATTGCGGGGTTTTACTAGCATATATATCGAAACCATGGACCGCTTGTAGCAAAATTTGTAATAAAATCAGTAAAAAGAGCACTGTTCGTTTCAAATTAAGTAAGAAACTAGTGAATAAGATATAGGTGTTTCCTGCAGCCAGATAATGCATCTGCAAAAGTAAAATGGTAGATATATTTTGGCTGTTGCTGAAATGTTGGCAAGGTTGCAATACTTCGCATGTGCAATTTTAACGTGATACAAAAGTCTGTCCTAAATGTGAACGCTGGAACTGGCGACTGATTTATAACAACACATTATAATGTAATGTAACACGAGCATTCGGTAGTCAGTGCCTAAAAGCGAACGACGAGCCAAGCCGCTCGAGCAACCGTGCTCCACTAGACTGCCGGTTTCTTCCGAATCCTTTTGATCGTTACATTACAAGTCAGTGCAGGTCACAGTGGAGCACCTTATTAGATGAACATTCAAAACGAGCATTCGCGAAGAAACATGGCTACACTTGTAATAGAATGCTTACTACGATCATTGCATTACAACGTTACGTCACAAGTCAGTTGCCGCCTTAATAGTAAGAGGTTTATTGAAGACGCTCTCGGTGCATGACAACCGAGAGAAACTTTGCATTTTAAGCATCGTAATACCTGTATAATGAGAAATAATTCACAAAGAGATTTTGGTTTGGTTTGGTTTGGAGCACTACGGTCAACTTTTGCTACTCAAGGGCTAATTAGACCGGGACATAGAGATTAAAGCCGATTCCAAACGGCTCCAAACGTCCATGCCAAGAGTGGTACTCGAACTCACAGACTGTGGTATCAATTGCCAGAAAAAGGGATTTAGGAAAGACTTGACTTGAGCCGTGGTTTGACGCAACTGTACAAAGAACTTTGCCATGTCTTTAAGTGTGGACGCAAAGTATAATCGTACCTTACACCAAATTTTGCAAACTCTGGCTCAAAGTCTCATCTTCGCAGAAAAACTGGACTATTGACAAACAAAAAAGGCAATATTTTCTGAAAAAAGCGTTTTTCCTGTTTTATGAATGACTGTTCTATAAAAAGAATGACCCGCGGGGAAAGTACGTTGGTAAATGACGGAAGTGGTAAATGTTCTGTAAGTTATATCAATGGTCCCCAACCCCCGGGCCACGGACCGGTACCGGGTCGTGGATCAAATGGTGTACTGGGCACAATGGTGTACAAGGTGTACCGGGCCGCCCAAGGAACATTAAATTATTTTCATTTTATTTAATGTGGTGTATTTCTCTCGGGTTTGTGCTAATTTATACCTTTGTAACAGAAGAAATCTTGTAACAATTTTAAATTAGTTTATTGTTTATTAAACATTTCAAGATTATGAATTAAAATTGCAGTCATAACATTGAAAATATATGCGCTTTCCTGAAAGAAAACAAAACAAAACAAACAAATAAATAAAACGAGTTTTTTATTGAACAATAAATAAACATAACGTCATCTATAAATCAAAATTATAATAACATCAACATTATCGAATATTACAAATTTCAAATAACTGGAACGCATCAATAATAAAGCAAAAACATTACTGTAAGCGTAAATACGAGAAATCGCGTTCGGCCATTCGGCCATGCGTTTGGCAGGCTCACGCATTCGTTTTGGGTGCTTGTGATGTATTTTACGTCACGTCTCAGTAACCAATCAAATTTGTCCCGGAGCAGAGTCTAGCCGCCTGTGCCTGGAGCTGAGCGGCTGCAAGCGGCAGTAGAGTTGTAGCTTTGGTAAAGAGTAGGTGTGTATCGCACATCTCTCTGTTCACCGGTACTTTCTCATGTTTAACAGTGCTTGGTGTACGTGTGTTTGCTCAAATTTAACCCACAGATAGACAAAAATGAGTGCGAAACAGACGTCGTTAGAAAGTTTCCTTGGGAAAAAGAATAGGCCCAGTGAAGAGACAGAAGAAGAGCCTTCAACATCAAAGAAACATGTAACTTTTCACAGACACTACCATGAGTTCTACTTGAAATATGGATTTATCGGGACAGGTGATTCCCACACACCCAAACCGCTCTGCATAGTTTGCGGCGACCAGATCTCAAATGAGACAATGGAACCTTCAAAACTACTTCGCCACTTGAACGCAAAGCACCCTGGATTAAAAGACAAGCCCCAGGAGTATTTTGAAAGAAGAAAACGGGAACACGAAGGACAGAAGAAATTTATGAGAGCCAACACATCAATAAAGGAGAATGCACTAAGAGCATCATATTTGGTGGCTAACCGTATTGCTAAGGCTAAAAAGCCATTCAATGTCGGTGAAGAATTGGTCTTGCCCTCCACTAAAGACATTTGCCGGGAACTTCTAGGAGAGGCTTCTGTGGAAAAGATAGGACAAGTGCCTTTGTCGGCTAGCACTGTGACTAGGCGCATTCGGGAAATAGCCAAAGACATTGAGACAGAATTGTTAGAGAGGATTAATACATCACCGTGGTAAGCATTCCAGGTTGACGAACATACAGATATCGACAAGGCAATACTACTTGTTTATGTGCGATATCTATATCAGGAGGATGTGCATGAGGATTTGTTATGTGCATTATCTTTACCAACCAACACCACGGGAACAGAACTGTTGAAGTCACTGGATGGTTATATATCAGGACAATTAAAATGGTCCTTTTGAGTCGGCATATGCACAGACGGATCTGCTGCCATGACCGGACGACTGTCTGGTTTAACTGCTCGGATTAAGGAGGTTGCTCTTGAGAGTGAATCTACACATTGTCGCATTCACAGGGAAATGCTGGCAAGCCGAAAAATGTCACCGGAACTTAACAGCGTATTGATTGATGTCGTTAAAGTTATTAACCACATCAAAGCACACGCCCTTAACTCGCGCCTGTTTGAGAAGCTGTGTGAGGAGATGGACACAGAGTACAGGTGCCTTCTCTTATACACAGAAATAAGATGGTTATCCAGAGGAAAATCGCTAATCAGAGTATTTGAATTACGAGAGCCATTGCAAAGATTTCTCTCAGAAAAGAAATCATCACTGGCAGCACATTTCAGTGACAAGGTATGGGTCGATAAACAGGCTTACCTGTGTGACATATTCAGCCTGTTCAACGAACTCAATCTGTGCCTTCAGGGGAAAATGACAACTGGTTTTAAGTTGGCAGACAAAGTAGCTGCATTTAAAGCCAAACTGGAGTTGTGGGGACGGCGCGTGAATAGAGGCAATTTGGACATGTTTCAGAAATTAGTGGGGATTTTAGGCGAGACTGAGCCTGAACATTCATTCTCCCAGTTGGTGCACAATCACCTGTCTTTGCTTTTGAAAGAGTTCGAGCGCTACTTCCTAACCAAAAAAGACCCACGAACTGGTAAGGAATGGATCCGCGACCCATTTGTCAACAAATCAGGCGAATCTATCATGTCTGTGCAAGAAAAAGATCAACTGCTGGACATTGCAAATGAGGGCGGCCATAAAACTACGTTCGAGACAAAAACTGTGCCGGTGTTCTGGATTAAAGTCATGGCGGAATACCCTGAGATTGTCACCACAACACTAAATCCCTATTGCCCTTTCCGACAACCTATCTGTCTGAAGCGGGGTTTTCTGCAGTGACAGCAACCAAAACAAAACAATGGAAAAACTGGATATCAGCAAAATACTTCGGGTGTCATTGTCTCCTATTACCCCCAGATGGAACCGTCTCTTTGCAAAGAAACAAGCTCGGGGTTCTCGTTGATTTAGCGTTCTAGTGAGTTAAATTTTTAAATCACTTTATATTGACTTTTTGGTGTAACTGTATTTTATATTGAAGGCATATTTAAATACAATTAAATTAAAATTATTAAATCTAAACGGTCTAAAATATAAACAATCAACGTCCCCCCCCAGGGGACCCGCTGTAAAATTATCAAACGTTGACCGGTCCGCGGCGATAAAAAGGTTGGGGAGCACTGAGTGACATGATATGTTCCTGGAAAGGTTTGATCGCAGTAACATGAAACAGATCGATTTCACAAGGAGAATGTTGTTTACAAAGTTTGTTTGCAAATAATGATACGGTGCGATTTCGATTCAATTCTACTCCTCAAATCTTAACTTCATTGAACATTACTGAAATTAATTTGACTCATACATTCGCATCGCACATGCATTTGTCAGGAGGTCTTTCTAACAGTATGGTGATCATGCTCTATGATATATGGCCTTTTCTTATCGTTACAGTAGTTCTGTCGTAAGGAGGTCATACAACTAACTAATTTACTAAACTTACTGGACATTAAATATACGTATATTAAATACCTCAAATATCAGCCTTTGACTTAATAATTATCTCGCAAAGATAACATTACATTGCAAAAATATGTTATAATATAACAATCATACTAATTATGTATGATTATGTAATAATTGTACCTATGCAATTATTTGACATTTACAATAACTATTGATAAGTTTTGTATTGTAGAAATTAAGATCAGCATCACACGATGATAGACAAAAATGAATCTTAACAGACTTTTTTTGTTGTTAAAAAAGTGTTCTTCGCTCCCAAAATTTCATTTACACACGTGTCTGCAATTTTTATTCAGTTAGGAGTTTACTGTTTGTTCTGTCTCTTTACACTTATTATCCTTTAGGAATAGGGCGTAAAATGTGAATTAAAACTCATTTATCACACTTTTTTTTCAAACTGGAGAAAGATGAGGTGTCTATGCAAACATTAAATACAGTAGAAGCTCTTTAATCAAGCACGTCCGAGACTTCGGTCGTGCCGAATTAGCGATTGTACTGGATTATCGAACGTCAATAAATTTAACAGAATTACCAAAGATAAATTCCTCTAGATAAAAATGCAGACGATGAAAACATATATTTTACGTACATTCTGAACCTGTGCACACAGTATCCGACAAAGTACATTCATACAGTATGTACTTCTAGCAGTACACACTAGTAACTGCGGGGTTTAAGAAAAACATAGAGTACAAAAATGCACATGAGCGTTATTGTTTAAAAATGTCTCTGATATCACGTTGCTTCCATGATTCTGATATCTTCTTCAAAAAGTCGTTACGGATTATAAACAAATATATGAGTTCTACAGAGTTGTAACTTTTATTGGATCCGGCAAATTTTATAAATCAATGCATTAGAAGCCTGTTTTCACGAGACTTGAGCGTTATTTGCCATGGCTACTTCTTCTTCATCCGATTCCATCTCTTGAACCTGAGCTTTTCGTAGATTAAAAACACTTTCTATAATCTGTTCGTCACTCAGGTTTTCGACCACTGGCACACTTTGGTCTATTTCAATTCTCCTAGGTCGAATGTCAATGTCGAATCCACCCGAAAAAAACCCAAACGCGGGCAGCTCAGTCGGTGCCGGATCACAGAATGTGCCGAACCGTAGAATGTGCCGAACCGGACTGTAGAGCTTCTACTGTATTTTTAAAAGCAATATACTCTCAAAACATACATGTAATTTTCTTTCACACTATTTAGTATATAATTTGAAGTTTAAAATATTTATTCTGAGCATACATCTAACGAAAAATATAAGAACATGCAATTAAAACTTTTCAGATTCTACATTATCTGTTCCACCTATTTTTGTTTCCTCTTGGGGCTCTCCCTCCTCCATCTCTTCATAGCTAACGACGGGCAAACGGTAAATCCATCTGTGAAATTCAGAAAAATCAAGAACGAAAAAGTATTCAGAAAGGAGTTATGTAGAATGATTATGAATGTTATAAAAAATATTGGGTTGTTCGGAAAGTAATTTCGCTGTGCCCAACAGAAGACTTAATTGTATTTTTTCACAGGAATTGTATTTTTTAACTTCGCACTTAAGCCGCAGTGTCATTATATATTTTGACAGCTGATACAATGCCCAATATAATAGCAGCTGGCAGCAAGGATAGTTTGTGAAAAAGTTTGTTTGATTCTGCGCAATAGTTTTGTTTGGTGCCCTATCAAATATGGAAAGTCAAAAGCAGCATTTTTCGTATATTTTACTTTTTTACTATCGAAAAGGTAAAAATGCTGTTCACACAAGAAAAGAAATTATTCTACATGTATGGATAAGAAGTATTGGCAGAATGCCAGTGCCAAAACTGGTTTGCAAAATTTCGTTCCGGCAATTTTGATTTTGAAGATGCACCACGTTCTGGAAGGCCAGTTGAAGCTGATGAAGGCAAAATAAAGGCATTGATTGATGAAAATCGCCGAATAACAACTAGTGAGATCACTGAGAGATTAAAGTTATTGTATTCGACCGTTCATGATCACGTGAAACGCCTTGGTTTAATTTCAAAACTCGACATGTGGTTTCCACATGTTCTTACAGAAAGAAATTTTCTCCGTCGCATTGACGACTGTGATTTGCTTCTCAATTTTTGATCCATTTTTGACACGAATCATCACTGGGGACGAAAAATTGGTTGTCTACAACAATGTTAAAAGCAAGAAATCATGGAGTAAAAAAAGATTAACCGGCTCAAAGCACTTCGAAAACTGATGCTCATAAAAAAAAACAAAAACATGCTGTCTGTTTGGTAGGCTTTCAAGGGAATCGTTTTTTTCCCCTAAGCTTCTACCGGACAATACCACAGTCAATTTTTACGTGTACTGTGATCAACTGGAAAAATTGAATGATTCATTCAAACAGAATGTTCCACCAAGATAATGCGAAACCTCATTCAAGATTGGTAACTCGCCAAAAGCTTTCACAGCTTCGATGGGATGCACTACTACACCCACCATATTCTCCAGATCTGGCACCTTCGGATTATTACTTGTTCCAGTCTCTACAAAATATTTAGATGGTAAAACCTTTACTTCAAAGGAGTGACGTCAAAAATGACTTGGATCAGTTTTTTGCCAGCAAAGATCAGAAGTTTTATGAGCGTGGAATCATGCTACTGCCAGAAAGATGGCAAGAGGTATTGGATCAAAATGGGGAGTATGTAATTCAATAAAATATTTATACACTATAAGAAAATTGTCTTTCATTTTCACCAAAAATTAAAACGAAATGTCTTTCCGAACAACCCAATATGTATGGACAGCAAATAAATCAAATTCAAGTTGTTATTTAACACCGAAGATTGAGTACCAGTAAAAATTTTGTCTTTACTTCTCATCATACATGAATAGATAAATTACTTATACTTGGTGCTTACAGGCTGTAAAAAAATAAGAGGACTTTCTCCATTTCCTAAATATTAGTTATATAGCGGCCTCCTTTTAATTTCAGATATTCTAAAACATAATGCGACACATTCAGCTTTTGTTATTCCAAACTATGTGTATTTCCCGGCTTCTCTCGGGATTCAGTTTCTGTTATTATTTTTTTCAATGATTTGCCTCATGTTATGATGTTCTAAAGTTTTCTCTAAAATTCTTTTCCGGTAGCAAATAGCATTAGTTTGTTGTCGGTGCTGTCGTTTTTCGTCGCTTTCCTCTCCTTTCGATGTTGAAGCTCGAAGACGATCGTATGTTCGAAGCGTTAAAAGTTTCTTCATCAGTCTCAATGCTTCGGATCACTACAATTCGAATTCTGTTGCCTTCGAGCTCTTGGGAATGTTTTTTTTTTCAGATTCTTGTGTGCGTCTTACTGCATTTCGAATTCTGTTGGCTTCGCGCTCTTCTGTTTTTTTTTATCACATTGATCATTCCTCAACAATCTTTGACATTTTGCTCTTACTTCTGCAGGATTAAAAGTTGCTCTCCTCTTTTTGGGCATTTTAAAGCATTAATTTTCAGCTAATCAGAAACGCTTGAAAGGATTTTTTATCATAGAAAAAGAATCAATAATGTTTGAATGGATTGAGATCACCTTAAATATTAAAACACAGCAAATCTGATAATTATTATAGAAAAAATTATTATAGAAAACCGCGCAAACTTGTTCTAACATAATTCAAGAATAGAAAGTCGTAGCAGGATGAAAATAGTCACATTCATCCTGATTTTTCGAGCACATTAAACAGTGTAAATTTCAACAAGGTAAGGCTCACGGTTCTTGAGCTTTTGTGACTCACACACTCATACACACACGACCCATTTCCCGTTTCTGCTTTATATATAAGATTATTTAAATGATCTTTTATTAAACATAAATTCTACTAATTGTACTGTGCCTATAATCTTTGCGCATGTTCAAGCAATAAGTTGACCAAGTTTCATCGCAACCGGATGAACGGTACGGCAGCGCATAAAGTACGAACAAACAAACATCCATTTTTATATATATATAGATTGTTGTAATTGTCAGATATTACAATACATAAAATTATAGTCGGTACAACTACATCACATTCGACTAATATTTCCGTAAAACTCTGTACGAAAAAAATTATTCCTTTCATGCCTTTATTTAAAGCGTCCAGCTGAAAACTAAAGATTTCTAGATTACAATATTCTTCATAAAATCTTTCTAAGAGAAAGATGGTAGGGTTTCACTCTTGATTGGTTCTTACTTTTGCCTCATATTCGAGAAAAACTCTTTAGAATGGTACATTTTAATGACGTAAGTACAAGAGAACTTTGAACATTAAACCACGGAATTTCTGTTAATTGAATATGACAAATATGTAAAATTTTGAGAATAATAAAAAAAACCTTTATAAAACGACATGTGAGTAATGCACATGCATGCCCTAATATTGTGAGCACATGTACATTCTTACAGTTGCATCAATAAATATGCAACGCAATACTAATGTAATGCTTTATGCTAGGGGTACTCAAACAACTGTCGGTGGCCGCATGCGGCCCACCAAGCTTTTATGTTCTGCCCGAAACACTCTTATTCATTATCAAGTAGGTGCTTTTGCACACATAAATTTGGATATGAGTGCTTGTAAAATACAAAACTTTACAAAAATATGCCACCTGCTGCTCACATTTTTCACAAAAATATATCTTTGTGAATCATCCATTTCCAAAATGAAATATGCGAAGAACAGATCTAGAAATTGGCTTAGTGATTCTTACCTTGATGACATATTGAGAGTAGCATGCAGCAAATATAAATGGGATTTATGTAAAAATAGTCAAAAGTTTGTTTCAACATGAAAAAATCACTCTAATTTTAAAATAAACGCTTGGATACATTTAAGATTTGAGTTTCATTTTTTTTCATTATCTTATTATGGAGTATAGAGAACCTTTGTTACGTATCGCGTAACTTAGCAAACATTATAGATGAGGGCCCGGCGTGAAACAGGTTGAGTATGGCTGCTTTGTCCAATGTGTGTATACACACACGCACACACACACACACATATATATATACAGTGGAATCTAGATAGATCGTTTTCGGATCCATCGTTTTTACGTAAGTATCGTTCATTTTATCCAGTCCCAACGATCATATTGCTTTGCTATGTTTCCGCATCTATCGTTTTCCCGCGTTTATCGTTCATTTCAATCGGTCCCTTGAAAAACGATAGATAGAGATTCCACTGTATATATATATATATATATATATATATATATATATATATATATATATATATAAACATACACACTATTTACCAATAATTATTTGGACACCTATGATAGAAATAAGAAGCAAAATTTATTCATATTCAAAAGTTCGTAGAGCCTCCGCGAGAGGCAATTACAGCCTCAACCCTCCGGGGCATACTTTCCACAAGTCCTTGTATGATGGTTAGTGGTATTTCTTCCATTCGGCTTGGAGAAGACATATAAATTCCTTCACCGATTTTGGACGGTTGTTGCACCCCTTAATTCGGCGATTCAACTCGTCCCAGAGGTTCTCAATAGAGTTCAGGTCTCGGATCTGGGCAGGCCAGTCCATTCGGTTAACCCCATTGTCACCATACCAATCCATGGTAGATCTCTCAACATGACAGCTGGCGTTGTCGTCGTGGAAGACACATGGGTCAACCGGTAAAACTGCTATAACGTAAGAAGCACACTGCCATCCAAAATAGTGCAGTAAGCGTCGGCGTGAAACTTATCATGAATTGGGACCAAGGGTCCCTGTCCATACCAGAAGAAAGGACCCCAGACCATATTTCCACCTCTGCCGAAGTTTTCTGTGGGAATAAGGACTTCTGGCACGAGGCGTTCTCCAGCCAGACGCCAGACCCAGACCCTGTTTTTCGAACGGTAGAGGGTGAACCTTGATTCGTCGCTCGAGAGAACCCGTTTCCACTGATCTACGGTCCATTTTAGACGAGCTTTGCACCACATTAACCGAGCAGCACGGTTGGACTTTGTGATCAAATGTTTATAGGCGGCAGCACGATCATGAAAACCACGCAGATGTGCTTCCTTACGAATAATATTCATCGAAACAACAATCCAGGATGCCTGTTGAAACTCCTGGTATATATGGGTCGTCGGTTGTGTGGGGTTCTCCTGAATTTCTCTGGACAACAACCGTCGGTCTCTGTCTCCCAGTTTCATGTGTCTACCGACTCGGGGCACATTTCAATAATCACCGCTCAACTTCCCCTTCTGAATCACAGGACCACTGTCGATTTTCAGTAATTCAACTTACACCTTTCTCAAAATCACATAACTCTACACTTCGTGGCATCTTGCATGCGACTAATGCCAATGTTGTTTCCTACGCGATATTTAACGGCTGAGGACGTGACGTATATCTGGACCGCAGATATCGTCATTTGCATGGGGGCACAAATATTTATTGGTAGATAGTGTGTGTATATATATATACACTGCTGGCCACCCAAATTGCAACACCAAGAAAGACAAGAGATATCACAACAAAAATTTATTACGTAGATAACATGTTGACCAAGTATCAAATGATTAAATTTATAGACTTCTGTGAAGTGTGGTTCCTGCCAAAATCAGTAGCCAGAGTAGCCGCCATTGTTGGAGATCACCGCTGCCACACGCCTCGGCATTGATTCAGAGAGACTTTGGATGAGTTCTTGGGGTACAGCAGACCAAGCAGCTTCCACACGTTGCCACAGTTGATCTGCTGCCAAAGTGATGTGACTGAGCGATCCGTCACTGCAATGCGCACAATTTGCCTGTCATCACGTGAAGTGGTGCGCTGAGGTGGATGTGATCGAACACGCCGGTCCGTCGTACCCTCCTGCATCCAACGATCACATATCCGCATTACAGTTGTTTGGTTTCGTCCAACACGACTACCGATTTCCCTGAAAGATAATCCACAATCTCGGTAGGCCACTATCCTTCCTCTGTCGAACTCGGATACTTGATCAAAAGATGATCGCTGTTTTCGACGAGGCATAATTGATCGTTTTTTTGAAAAAACCACAAGAAAAACACAATTGCCGAACTTGAAATCGTCGAAATCTCCAAGCCTTAAATAGCGCTTTGAAGTGGCGCCACGGGCGCGAGTGATGTGCGTCTGCGCTGAAATTCTAATCATTTGCATATCTCACCTCCGCTAATGCATGTTGTAAATTTCATGTTATTTGCATGTTTCCTTCAGGGTGTTGCATTTACAGTGTCCAGCAGTGTATATATAAATAGTGGAATCTCCATCTATCGCTTTTCAAGAGACCGACTGAACTGAACGATAAATGCGGGAAAACGATAGATGCGGAAATATAACAAAGCAATATAATCGTCGGGACTCCTTGAAATTAATGACACATACGGGAAAACGAGGATTCGGGGAACGATCGATAGAGATTCCACTGTATATACACAACATAAGGACGGATGTTTCGGTAATCGATGGCAGACGCAGAATCGAACGCAGCAGCTTGCGGTAAATGAGATTGAATGAGTCAATGTTCTTCATTGAAGACGTGACTTCCCAGATGTATTCCGAACTGAAACAGTTGTTGAATGTCGTTGCGAGGCTGTTGTCAATGAAGACATTTGCACTTCAACCGCGAGAATCTTTGGTTGCTGTCAATGAGGGCACTGCGCAGTTGAACCAACACCAGTCCTTGGTGCCACCTCAATTTTGATCGAGTACCCCCACGGGCGACATCTGTGGGGCGGGCCTCTTACCTTCTGCCACCTTCTCTGTCTTCATAGGGGGACTTTCCGGTCTAATGATTGAAAGTGCCCATATCCGGTATAGACACGAATGGATTGAATGACGTTAGACGGGATACGAATTGAGCACTTCCCAGTCCCAAGCCAAACGCCACTAGGGTACCTCGGGCCCTCACACAATGAAATTTAATTTAGATAATTATTATATATATTAAATTTTATACTTACATGTAAACACCAATGGGTATGGTAATTAAAATTCCCATGACTATATACATTAATCCTGGGAAAACATTCAAAGTTGCATTGTAAGCTTGAGAAATTATGGCGGTTGCAGCTATGGGAAATAGAGTTTCGGCCGATGCCAAAAAAGCGAATACTTTTCCTGAAACGAGAATGAAAAAGTGCATTGAAATTCGGAAGAACCATACCTGCCAACTCATCTTTTAGCGCTTACTCAACAAGTTGAGGATCAACTCCAGTAAGAAGTTAAACTAGCTAATTCAAAGACGTAAGTAGTAAGGGATTGGGGTACAAAAGGAAATATTTTGGTGATAATATGCTGAATAGAAAAAAAAATTACCCAGATCGTCTTTAGGAACTATTTTGGACAGTCTTGAACGGCCAGCGAGATTTCCTAAACCTGTTAAAAGTCCAAGGAGATTTGCTAAACACAAAGAGAACAAAAATTATTTTTGCGATAATATTGTATAAAAAAGTTCTTATTTTAAAGCAAGAAGGTGACGAATAGAATTTTTTGCTATGAGACCAGAAATAAAATGTCCAACAAAACAGTCTTCGAAAAAATTCAAATGATAGTGAATTAAATACTTTTGACGTCTCGATTAATAAGAAATATTGGAATCTTACCGTTTGAGAAATATTTGTTTTTCGGAGGGTTTTGGATTTTATATAATTGCTCAGTAAACTTTTTTTAACGTATGGACTAGACTATCCACAGTGGTTTTCTACCTTTTTTCCTAATTAGGGTGTAGTGTAATGTTTGAAACGTAGGGCATGTTAAAGCGAAAATGTTGTGCCCCGTGTGTCCCTCACCCCTCTAGCAATCAGAGGATTGGCTGCGGGGGCGTTGAACCCAAGAGGGGTGCTGCGGATCGCGGGGAGTCAGTATAAGAAAAAAGACAGACGGAGAGCGTCTCTGGTAGGGAACGGAGGTTTGGCGAGATTTAAGAAGGCTCGTCTCACCTCTGGTTAGGTAATTACTTGGTAATGAGAATTAAGATAGAGAAAGAGAATCTCTGAGAGTAGTTTCAGGAGGCCTGGCAAGATAAAAGCAGGCTCGTCTCGCCTCCAGTTAATTAATTGATCGGTAACTAGATTGGAGTGTAGGATAGCCGAGGTCTGGTAAGATATTGCAGGCTTGCAGAGTTTTCTTCAATTTTTATGTTATGTGTGAAACTGTTTAAATGTTAAATCTGTAAATAAATTTATGTTCGTCTTGTTCAGTGACGACTCATTTATGCACAACCTCATTTGTCCCTAGGCCATAGAAAGAACCTAAGTGAACCGGTGTAAGAAAGAGGGTTCACGACATAGGGGTTATTAGTTAAGGGCAAAAAAGAATAAAATAAATGTATAATATAATTTCGCAAATAATATTTTTCTTTATCAGTTTCATTACAAAAGGGATAATTATTTAGTCTTCCAAAAGTTCAATAATAAATAAATTGTTAAACCCTAACTCCTCTGCGCAGATGTAAAATTAAAAAATCAAACAGTGCCAATGAAACATGTAGTTATTCTCTTCTATTTATTCATAAAAAAATTCTTCGTCGCGGAAGATGAAGGGTGTGAATTATATGGTGAAGAAAAACCACAGTTACCCATTTAAAGTACTGAAAGTGAAGACTGTAAAAGATACTTAGAGATATATATGTCTGGGAAATTTTAAAAGTTTTGATGTTTTCTTGAGAAGAACAAAATTACTTGTACGTAATTGTCGACAATAATAGAATATATCATAAACATTTCAAATGCCTTAGTACAAGTATTGTAAAGTTAATGAATTAGCCTAGACGCTTCCTCTAACTTTTCTTTTATTCAGTAGAGTCTCGATAATCCCTGAAACTTGAAAACTGAACAACACTTAATCCTAAGCCATTCTAAAAATTTTCGCACGTTTTCCTCTCTTGTGCAACATGTTCTCGGTTTCGTGGATGCGACGGAGGAGAAATTTGATATTCTCCGTTACTGGAATGTTTGGCGGCACTAGAGATGGCCTTAAGATAGTAGAGCAGCAACTGGGTCAATTGATGCTTTTATTAAAAAATATTATTAGAGGTTGAGAATGGAGTTGGTTTTTTCCTCCTTATAATATAAATATTTGCTTAAAGTTTTGATAATTCTTTAGCCATATTTGAAATATTTTGACTATGAGATGGAAGTCCGTCTTTAGCAACTTTCGATATGCATCGTGTTTGAGCGTTGAGGATCTGTATTCCAATTTGGTATCGATCCCGATTACCTTGGATCGTTTGGATTCTACTGTACCGTACTTTGGCAGTTAGTATTCCATGAATGTTAATTGCAGGGCAAAAAACAATAAGATACAAAATATAAAAAAAAAAAACTTCTCGAATCCAAAATCCAAAAACTGATCTCAATGCATAACAGAATTAAAATTATAGAAAATAGAAATGGTCTTTTGCAACCTCATAGTGTTTACTTGCTTAATAGGCAGCTAGTGGCGACAAACAGTGTTATTTTTGGGTAATCTAAAAGTCAGCATTGCAAAATGAAAGTATGATAATCATAAAAGATGTTTAAGAAAATTGTGCACGATCATTGAGTTGTTTTGCTTTTTACCTCCTCCGTTTCCTCTGAAGCTATAAATATCTCGAGAAAAGAATAATTCTCTTGGTTGCATATTAAAAGCAATGACACTCTACACCAGCTTTATCACTCCCCTACACCTCATAAATAGATTCTGGTAGAAAATGTGTGCAAATATATGTTTAGAAATAGTGAATCATTTATCTATATAGATAAATTATTTTTAGAAGGGGATTTTTTTCTGACGATCCCTTTGTCTACCTTCATACTTAAACAAAATCTATAAATGTGGTACCATTTTAAAAATTAAGATCTCCCCTTCTGACGAATTGTCTATTTAGAATTACACATTGTATCATTTGTTTAAAAATCGAAGTAGAATACTTATAAACATTTCATCTTCCTCTAGATGGCGCAGGCTTGTTATTTTTCCATTCTCTCTCACTAAACTTTTAAATTTTAAAATCGTCTGCTTTTATTATTATTTTGAGAATTAATTAATAAGTTCCTTTCTTGGCAACATCCGCATAGGTGTAAATTATTCTTTTTGCATTGAAAAACAATTTGTTTGAAATGAAATCTATTTACTTTCCCCCTGAAGAATATTTTATGAGTGATATTTTCCTTTGGTATGCCTTTTTAGATTTTCATTTTATTTATTCAATTCTATGTTCACGATTGAATTGCATATGACAAAATTCTTCCAATCTATCAAGGGAAAGTTTCTAATCTGTCTCATTAAAGGATAGTCAAAATAAAGGTCTTACCATGTAGATGTGAAAGAAAAAAATAAGATTGGGGCAACGAATGGTTCGTGGTGCATTGGCAAATTTCTTATGTGAACTTTATACGAAAATGTGCGCGAGACATGTAAAGATTTACTTTTATTGCAGATGTCAAGCACGTGCTCGCTTATTTATTTTCTTTTACTTTAATTTCTCGAACACTATGTTCGGTTTGGTTTGGAGCGCTACTGTAATTTTTTGCTACACAAGGGCTAATTAGACCGGGACCTACTGCTTAAAGCCGATTCTGAACGGCTACAAACATTGATGCCAAGAATGAGACTCGCAACCACAGACTTTGGTACCGAATACCAGCGCCCTAAACATTCGGCCACCTCCCGGGTTATCGGGTCTTGAACACTAACCTTTTAATTTAAAAATATTATTCCCAGAAGGTGATTTGGGGGGACGATCTCTTTTTCCCTCTTCATACTTTACCAAAATCGATAAATGAGGCACCATTTTAAAGATTATATTCTCCGCTTCTGACGAATTATTGATTTAGAATGACACATTCTATTGTTTGTTTAAAAATGGAAGTTAAAAATGGACTTTTTGCCCTAGAGTTCTTTCTCTCGATGCATCGATACGGCACGGTTAAATAATGTGTATAAAGAGGTTTTGTAATGTAAAAATCCCATTTTCCACGAGTTTGTGTCATACTTAACTTTTAATATTGTCTACAAAGGTATTTTGACGTGTCCATATCACATGTTCCCCTGTTATGCGTTATACTTCACCTCCAATTTTGTGTTGGAAGGTGTTTTGTATTCGGTTTTGAAATCCTTGCGCACCATTGTTATTTAACAAATAAACAATGGCTACAAATAAAGCGGTTCTTCATTCATCCTTATGCAAACCACCAACCTCGCTATAAAACTTATCACAATTTATTCGCATGCGAATCTTTCGCAAGGGCCACCTGGTTGATACAAATTTGTGCAATTTCCATTACTTTCTGTAATTATATAAAGTATCCATGAACAGATAGATTTTTTTCATTTTGATCTTTAGACCTTGGAAGATACCAATTCTACAGCAGGAAAAATTAAATCTATCAAAAAAAGGGTTTGGATATGTTGCAGAAACCAAAAAACTGTTCCAGACTATCCTGAAAGCTACCATTGCAGAGCAATTGTTAGGGAAGGATCCTTTTAAGTACTCAATTTTGAGTCTTTAATTTGTTGTCATTATTTGAGTATCTGTTCTTAATGCAAAACTTCTCTTCTCAGTCAATGAAATACTGTTTACGCGCCGTTTATCGTTTATGTCCATTGTAATGGAATTCCTTCTGATTTCTGAAATAGGTAAATTGGTAATCTTGATTAGAATCATGCAACTAAATAGGTAGAATTCTCGTGTAAGCAAACAAATAGCTTTATTTCCTGTAGAAACTTACCTAAATGATAAATCCACGGTTTAAAGGCCACTCCTGTGCATATACTTTTAAGCATAAGTGATACAGATCCTATAATTCCAAGTACAGGATCCCCAATGTTCCTTATTTTGAATATGGGAACGATTATCATCATGAGAGTGAGTCCAATTCCACTGTAAACAGATGATACCGTAGAATACGTTGTATTTTCCCAGTTAAACTGCTGGTGAACGTAGAAAAAAGCAATTCCGTTGAGAGCTATTGAAAAAGACATTAGATTAGTATAGAGGATTATCAGAGGGATCATTTCACAGTCTTTTAGAGTTAATCTAATTGTTTGAGAATTGATGACTATCCCGAGAGTTTTCACTGAAATTATTAACATATCAAAGTAAGAATTTCCTCAGTAGACTTAACAAGAAGGCACTGGAATTCTTTTCATATTTTAATCAATAAGCAGCTGATATCGTGTCGAAAGACACTGAATTTAATTTTTTAGATCATCTCATTTTTAATATTTGAGGTTGTACCTTACTATTTAATTAAAAAAGAAGGTGCTGTATCCATCGAAATTAAAAATTCCCTGAGGGTGGTCTATTTCATACATAATCTAGTATGAAATAAATTATAAATTTTATAACAAATGGGGCGTAATACCTCTCTCTCTCTTTCTCTGCTTAGCTCTTTGTAGTTAAATTGGTAATCTTGATTAGAATTATGCAACTAAATTGCTATACTGCTACTGTATTTGCAAATTTTGCTCCTTTATTTCATTTTTGTACTGTAAAAAAGAACTATCGTAAAACTTAAAATTCAAAGCATTTCGTACAGCAGTGGAAAAGAAATGTTTTGAAAATGAAACAATTCCTCCAAACATTTTATTTAAATATAATGAATCATATGTACCTGTTAAAAAAGTAGGACTTTACTGAATCGATGCAGTTTTAGGATAGGTTAACTTTAACTGCATAAGCTGTTTTAATTGTGAAATATTTATACCTTTTTCTACTGTATATTTGGTACTATGAAATTTCATTTAATGAACGGTGTAAGAATATATTAAGATGGCGGGTAATTTAGAGTCGGAATGATTTTAGAGTCGGACACAGATTATTTATGTCTAAGGTGCTATTTTTTGATTAGAACAGACACAATAAACTCAAAGTAATCTATCAGTAGGGATGAAAAAAGCCTTAAAATGTCTATTATAAATGAGCAATAAAAAATTTCAAACACCATTACGGCTCTTGTCAAGAGCGCTGGGTACAAAATGTCCACAGGTCAAGCAACTGTGGCCGAATGGCCTATAGAGACTGTATTAATATCTGAATAGAAAATTTCTCCCCATTATGTTTTAAAATTTCCAATACGCCTGCTCGTTTTAAATTTACTACTGATTTCAAACAAGTCAATTAATTGCATTTTTGGTCGTAGAAAGTTCTTATTCCTCTTGATAACTTTTGGAGTAATTATTTTATTTTTAAGTAGCTTTGGCTACTTTAGACAAACTATAAGGACAGAGTATAATCCTTAGAAATCATTATGAAACTTTTAATTAGTGGATCGTTTAACAGGCAGATGTAGTATGTTGATTAACTAGTTTAATAATTTTTTTGGAGAAGAAAGCGAGTTTTACATACTTTTAATTTAATGACTAAACCGTAAAAACTAATCACGAATGACGTGAAAATACTTTACATTTATAAGTTAAAAAAAAGGAATTAATCAGAAATTTTATACAGTATAAAACAAAAGTACAATCATTATAGAGTTTTAGAAATTTACTCACATGCGAAATTGAAGACAGCAATGCTCATTGAGAGAATCAAATACCATATTTGTTCTCTACCTCTGTTCGGACGCTTTTTGGCAGTAGTTCGAAAGCTGATTATCAATGTTTTGAATGACCAGAAATTACGAAATTTCGTGATCCAATTATCTTTATTATCTAGACCTCTGGTTTCTTCCAAAAAGAAAATAACGCAAACTAAGCTCAATATGTGACCGCAAGTGGAAATGAGGAACACAGGAACAAAGCTATAAAATTTGAAGATCCAACCACCTGCAAGGGAACCCAAGGGCGACGATATACCGAAAGCCAGTTCCATAAAAGCGTATTTCAGGGTCCTTTTCCCAGACTTCGAGACATCAGATACATAACTGTACAATGTCATAAGAACTCCAACGAACCCGCCAGAGAGGCCGGTAAATATTGCTGGGATGAAATAGTACTCAACTCTGCTGTAGAAGTAATAAGCACATATTACTGTTCCGAAACCGTCTATTATTATTCCAAGTTGTGCAATCATTATTGGAAATTTTCTTCCGTACTTGTCGCTCCAAGATCCGATAAATAGTGCCATGAGAGCTGATGGCAGTAACTGCAGAAGATTGTGCCCTAAGTGGTAACTATTTGCCATTTTCTCGACTTCATCTTTTATAACTTCATGATCTTTAAGGTTGTGGCATGTGTCTTCAGAATATCCTAAATGAACAAGGCATACCTTATCCATTATCATACTCGTGGAAGTAATGCTTCTCATTGCATACGAGAACATGAATAGAAACATTGCAACTTCAGCCGTTATTGGGGGAAATCTGGACATGATGGATCTTGCTTGGTTTCCGACGTAATATATCACAGAATTGTTTTCATCCTCCCCTTTATCTTCCTGTTTATCGTATTTTAATTGATCAATTATTTCTATCTGCTGATTTACCATGCTCTCTGCCCTGTGGAGCTCAACATTTTCCAAGTCCTCACTCTCCACTAATTCAACGTTCTTTTGTGAATTCATATTTCATATGAGGTTTTTTTTTTACTCAGTCTATGGATGCAAATAGTTTTCAGAAGAACTGAATTTGATGACTTCCATGCATCAGTGGGATTTACATTTTTGTGGGCACACCTGGAAATAAGATTAGAAATATTACATGGGAACTTTAAACTATCATTTACACATGATAAGTTTTGCATTGATATCTATCTATCTATCAAACTCTCTCAATCCCCCCCCTCTCTCTCTTTCTCTCTCTCTCTCTCTCTCTCTCTCTCTCTCTCTCTCTCTATATATATATATATATATATATATATATATATATATATATATATATATATATATATATATATATCTGTGTGTGTGTGTGTGTGTGTGTGTGTGTGTGTATGTATGCTAGTCAATGTACAGAAGAAACTTCTTTTGGAATTTTGAACTTAATTTTCCATAATCGGGGTTAAAAATTTATCTGGTCACCGTACTCGAAAATAAAAAAAACTGTCATAGCAGCAAACGTCGATACGAAGCTCAACAATTTCTTCAACATGTTTTGTTTGCTATCCTCGTGGTGGGGATATTGTCTTTCTACATTCGCCTATAGCAGTGGTCGGCATACCGTGGCTCGCGAGCCACATGTGGCTCTTTGGCCCCTTGAGTATGGCTCTTCCACAAAATACCACGCGCGGGCGCGCACGTACAGTGCGATTGAAACTTCGTGATGATTGGTTTTCTTATTTATATTTTTACATACTTGGTGTTTATGTGTCTTTATCTTTAGGCGAGTGCTCTGAAGCGACTTAATGAGAAAAAATTTCCAGAAAGATTAAATGTCAACGCGTATCGTCAAGTCGTATCTTTGCATCGTGTTTTACAATGTATTACTTCCGAGAACGTCTCCCGGTAGAAAACGCTAGACTAGTCAAAATGGTCTTCGAATATAACCAACCAGCAAGTCGAAGATCCTAAATTGGTTTTAGCTTTATCAATAGCAGTTGACGAGTCTTGTGACATAAATGATACAGCGCTAGTTTCACTTTTTGTACGATTTATTTCATCTACAGGTTCTAAAGAAGAACATTTAGAATTATTGTCACTCAAAGGCCAAACATGTGGAGAGGATATAGAAAATGCTGTAATTGAGTGCATTGAAAAATTCATATTCTACTCGATAAAATTGTCTCAATTTCAACAGATGGGGCGAAAAGTATGACCGGCGTAAGAAACGGGTTTGTTGCTATTTTGAGAGAAAATCACGAGGTACTTACAATGAGTCTATTACCATTGCATCATTCATCTAGATGCGCTTTGTGCGCAGACATTTTCAGAAGAAATTTGCAAAGTTATGAAATTGGTGATTAAGATTATAAACTCCATTATAGCTAAAGCTCTTAATAATCGCCAATTTAAAGACTTTTTAGTTGAAATGGAGAGTGAGTACGCAGATCTTCTGCTGTATAACAAGGTACGTTGGTTTTCAAGAGGAAACGTTTTGAAACGTTTCGCTTTCTTAAAAAAACAGAAATTAAAGCATTTCTCCTCGAGAAGGGTGTTCACTATCCAGAACTAATGAACGATCAGTGGATCCAGAAATTTTATTTATGGGAGACGTTACGTCTCATCTAAATCAGCTTAATCGTAAACCAGAGGGGAAAAGATGCACATTTTTTTCGATGTTAGAAGTTATTTCATTCAAAAGCAAATTATCTCTTTTTACTCAAGATTTTGATAGAGAAACATAGATTCACTTTCCAAGACTGTTGAAACATCGCCAAGAAAATAATTCTGATATTGACATTTTCTATTTCAAAACAACACTTTTAAATATTAGGGAAGCTTTTCTCGACAGGTTTCAGGAAGTCAGAAACAGCAAAGCGACGTTAGCTTCTGTTAAAAAACCGTTTAATGCTACTGTAACAGAATTAAAATTTCCTTCCTTTAATATTGAGCCGGGCGATGGCCGAATGGCTAGGGCGTTGACCTTCGGTACCAGAGTCTGTGGGTTCGAGTCCCACAATCGGCATGGATGTTTGTAGCCATTCGGAATCGGCTTTAAGCAGTAGGTACCGGTCTAATTATCTCTCGTGTAGCAAAAAATGACGTACCGCTCCAAGACCAAATCAAACCCTTTAATATTGACATTAGAAACTTTGAAATGCAATTACTGAATTTAAAAAACAAAGAAATGTGGAGTTCGAAATTTGAACGTGTTTGTGCTGATATAGAAATATTGGAGAGAAACAAATGTGAACTTAGTTCACAGCACAAGTGGTCTGGTTTGAAAGATCTGTAGAAGGAAGATATGATTTTTGACACCTAGAATAGTATTGCTGACTCATATAATCAGCTGGAAAAACTAGTGTTTGCTGTTCTTTCTTATTCGGGTCTACATATTCATACGAACAATCATTTTCAAGAATGAACCTTATCAAGAGTAAATTGAGAAGTCATTTTATCGATGAGAATCTCGAATCGTGCCTAAAATATAAAACAACATACAAACTTGACTTACCGAAACTTTCCAAGGAAATGCGAAGCCATTGTTCATATTAGTGTTTGTCTGTCATTGTCATGATTTAATTTTATGGATACTTTACAATTTAATTTTATCAATAAATAATATCGATATTAAGTATGATATCAAGTTTTATTCAACGTATCTATAGTTTAACTTAAACTTAAAAAAACTTTAAGTACAGTTTATTAAATTAATGTTAGTGAGCACTATGGAGTGATAGAATATGTAGTGTCGAGGATTGAGAAAGGTATGTTGAGATGGTTTGGACATACAGAGAGGATGAACGAAAGGAGATAGACGAAATAAATATACAAGACGAGTGTGGATGGAAGAGTTGGAAGGGTCGACATCAGCGAACGTACCTTATTCAGATTGAGGATGTTTTTAGCAAAGGCCAGCTTTGTAGTATCCTAATTAAATTAATAACAATGCACCTACCTATATAGTTTAAGTTTAAAAAATTTGGCTCTCAAAAGATATTTCAGTCGTTGTACTTTTGACATTTGGCTCTGCTGACAAATGAGTTTGCCGACCACTGGCCTATAGCATCAGCGCCAGTCGTTTTTTACTTTTAATGACGGTACCGTATAGGTGAACTAGCACACTCCCTGATGCTAATTTAAATTGTACTGAACACTCCCAGGTTGCTGGCATCGGTAGAGATCGTACCTTCTCCGTCCTTCTGACCACATGAAAGGACATTCCGGTCTACGGACTTAACGTGCCTATATGAGGCGTAGACACGAAGGCATTCAATAGCACTCGTCACGATTGAAATCGAGCTCCCTCCATCGGAAATCCAACATGCTACCACTGGGCTGTCTCGGACCCAATTTCATCAATAAATAAGAACAATTTTCAGATGATCGGATATTTTAGATCTGACAGTGTATATATTTTTACATAATTTTAAAGGTTGAAAGAACGAAAGTTCAACAAAGTAAACTTTATATTCCTTTTTGCAAGATGTAATAATTTCTCGGATACTCCAATATTTAGTTTTATGACCAGAAATCTTTTTTATCACTTCTATGTCGTATACAATTGATTTATTATCACCTGCTTTAATCTTGCCAGCTATTGTTACATAACGGTGAATTTTATAAAATAAAATTCCCCGTTATGTAACAATAGCTGGAAAAATTCTGTTCATGAGAAATTAAAGGGAAACAGTTTTAACCTGTAAAAAAATGCATTTGATACAAGTGATAAAGTATCACAAGGATGTAAAAACAAAAGGCTTAGGAGCTTAGGCAATACCATTATGAACGATGTAATGATTACGATTGCTGTTCATCAGGTAATAATACTGACACTTTTAAACATTTCTGAAAGTTGCTATTTTTTGAATTTATATATTGTCACTAGCTGAAAACCCGCACTTCGCTACGGAGTACATTGAAATAAAATACAATGGACTATGTATGCAATTAAAAAATATATATATTTATAATACATACGACAATCAATGTATACAATTTATGTAAAAATATATATATATATATTTATAAAAAAATCTCAAGGGATATGTTTAAAGACAAAATAATGTAGATGAAAATATTCAAATTAAATCTAATAGGACATACTAAAGAATATAGTACAGTTAACATAGTACAGTTTGAGGAACATATCTTTTACTGTATTTTAATATTTTTTGGATAATGTCCAATCGTCTGTTGCATTATAAAGAAAAACAAATATTTTTTTGCCTATTTCGCTGTTATCACGTGACGATAAATTTATTTAAAGTACCAGAAAAAGAAATCACGTGATCAGCATTTAATAAATTAAATACTAAAAATTTATGTTTAAAAATTGACTAAAAATCAGAAAATGGGGGTAAATATTCGAAAAAGATTTCATTTTAAAGGCATTTGTATGATATTTCTTGTGACATAAATTCTGTATAACTCTCAAATTATTATTTTAAATGCAAACTTAAAAAAAAGTTACTAAAACAGCTTAAAAATTTAATTTAAAAAAAACTAAGACGAATTTTTCAAAAATCTCTCTTAGTGCACCCCTACACTATAAGAAGAATCGCCATGCAAAATTTCAGTCCTTTAGGTCCAGCGGTTTGGTCTGTGCGTTGTATGTCAGACAGTCAATTAGTCAGTCAGTGAGTCAGTCAGCTACGGAAATTTTTTATATACGTATATAGATTGTATATTATATTTATGATTACCGAAATTAATAGGTTGGTTGAGAACGCTACGTCAACTTCTGGAACACAAGCCAAAATTAATAGGAGTAAAATCAATGAAGACTGAAAAAAATTATAAGCAAATTAAAAGTTCATATTTGATTTTATGGCTGTTCAATTGGATTATGTTTCTCAAAATCTGACTCGTATTGAGAAATTTTAAAGGTATAATCTTTAAGGCTGTTATGTACTAACCGTATTGGATTCGCTCATCTCAATGTTAACATATGGAGAAAATTTGTCTACTATTGGCAGATACATAAATGCTGATAATCCAATTAAAATCGCATTTTCAGATAGCCTGAACTTTGCTGCACCTAGCAACAGGATCCTTTTTATAAATTTCGTCCACCAAAGGAATTTAGGAACGTTTAAATCACACTATACCAGATTTTCACCCCCGAATAAAGTAAATTTTAAAATATTATTTGCATTAAAAAACGAAAGATGTTCGATGATGTAAAATATCTTTCTCTATCATGTAGTACAGATAAAAAAAACTTTAAATCCAAGTCGGCTGTCCTTGGACACGTTTTCGCCCTAGGTTAACATTGAGGTGAGTGAATCCAATAGGGTTAGTACATAGCAGTGTAACTTCATCAAATGTAAATAATTAATTTAAATTTAACTCTCAAATATTTTTATAATTTGTAAATGTTACTTTTGTAATTACTGTTAAAAAATAATTGTGTGGCAACAGCAATGTACATAGTTGCTTTTTAGAATGCAGTTGAGTAAAAAATAAAATGGTTTGGTGTTGAATAGACATATTATTAGTTTTCTTTAGTAAAACACCGTTAAATTAGTAAGTTCTACTTACGTTGTCTCAACTAGGAGGTAACAACTGGTGACCCGAGAGTTCAATTTGCATATTAATATGACTACGCAAAGCAGACCAGGAATAACTACTTTAATGGATGCTGAAGCGTATAAAGTAAGCATTAAGATTCCACCATTTTGGCGAGAAAAACCGGACATTTGGTTTTACCAAGTGGAACCCCTGTTTCAAATAAATAAAATCACCACGAAAGAAACTAAATTCAATTATTTGATATCCCAGCTTGAACCGAAGTATGTTGAAAATATATGAGACATTTTTAAAGACACTAAGCCCGAAAAATATTCTATTGCGAAAGAAAGACTTTTGAATACCTTCAAAGAAAGTGAAAACAAGCGAATTCAGCGTTTGGTTACTGGATTAGAACTCGGAGGTTATAAGCCAAGTCAACTTTTGCAGAAAATGAAAAGTCTAGTAACAGACGATTTTTCGGAAAAAGTGCTAAAATCTTTATGGCTGGATAAAATGCCTGATTGTATAAAAAATATTCTTCTCGTATGTGATGAAAATTTAGATAAATTGGCCACAATGGCTGACAAAATTCATAAGATGAAATCTGAAAAAGAAATTTATGCTGTTTCACCAAAATTTAACTCTAATGATGCTTTAATTGCAAGAATAGCTGCTTTGGAACAAAAAATTGATTCAATGCAAATAAATGACCGTTCTAGATCAAAATTTAGATATCATCACCGAAATATATCTCGAAGTCGTAGCCGTTCAAATAAGCGATTTAATCCGAAAGGTAAATATATATTTTTTCATTTTAAATTTAGCGATCGTTGTCGACCTGAGAAATGTTATTCGCCGTGTGCTTGGCAAGATAGGTCGGAAAACTCCATGACGCAACAGGATTAGCGGCTACCGCTGTTGCTGATATTAATGAAAGCCGCAAGTTTCGTTTATTTGTGAAGGACAGAAACACAGGACTGCGGTTCTTAGTAGATTCAGGTGCTGATGTCAGCCTCATTCCTGCGACTCATCACAATACAACAGTAGATGATTTTAAATTATACGCAGCGAATGGAACGGAAATTCCTACTTATGGAATTAAGAATTTAACTTAGAATCTAGGACTTAGAAGAGAATTTCAATTTCCGTTTATATTAGCTAAAGTCGATAAAGCGATTACAGGAGCTGATTTTTAAATAAATTTAAACTTTTAGTTGACATTCATAATAAACAGTTAATTGATGGAATAACTAATCTGTCTGTTCGAAGCAATGTAACGGCTGTGTTTTTTGATAATGCTATTAGTAATCTAGACAAAAATTCTAAATATGCTAATTTGTTACAACAGTACCCAAATTTAATTAAACCTAATTTATTAGTATCTACATTTAAGCATAATGTTGAGCATTTTATTACAACTAGAGGACAACCTTTTTATACCAAAGCTAGACAATTGGATTCCAAGCGATTGCAAATAGAAAAACAGGAATTCCAGTATATGTTAGAAAATGATATTATTCGTCCCTCTAAATCACAATGGGCCAGTCCTCTTCACATGGTTCCTAAGAAAAATGGTTATTTCCGACCATGTGGAGATTATCGGCGTTTGAATGCACAAACAATACCAGATCGTTACCCCATACCCCGATTAGAAGATTTAAACCACATTTTAAAAAATACACGGATATTTTCTAAAATTTATTTGCATAAAGCATATTTCCAGATTCCTCTTAATGAAGATGATAAAGCCAAAACTGTTATTATAACCCCTTTCGGCTTATATGAATTTAACGTAATGCGTTTCGGTTTGCGTAACGCACCTGCTACCTTTCAAAGATTCATACATGAGGTATTTAGAGAACTAAATTTTGTTTTCCCATATTTGGATGATGTTTCAATTGCGTCAAAAACTGAAGAGGAACACGAAAAACACTTAAAATTAGTTTTTGGTAGATTGCAAAAATATGGATTGAGACTCAATATTTCTAAATCTGTTTTTGGAGTTAATGAATTGGAATTTTTAGGTTTTCTAATTACAAGTGAGGGATCAAAACCTCTTCCTGAAAAGGTTAAAGCTATTCTTAATGTTAAATTGCCTGATACTGTTCATCAATTACGAACCTTTCTCGGAATGGTTAATTTCTACCGTCGTTTTTTGAAAAACTCCGCTAGTACTCAAGCCATTTTTCACGAATACTTAAAAGCTGCAAAGAAAAGAGATAATCGAAAAATAACTTGGACAGATGAGGCCATTGAACAGTTTGAAAAATGTAAAAAATATTTAGCAAATGTTGCTCTTCTGTCCCACCCAAACCTAGAATTACCTTTATCGTTGTGTACAGATGCTTCGGATTGAGCAGTAGGCTCAGTTTTACAACAATTTGAAAACAGTAGTTGGAAACCAATCGGATTTTATTCCAAGAAGCTTAACCTCACACAGCAAAATCACAGCACATATGATCGCGAACTTCTCGGAATCTATTTATCTATTAAATATTTCAAACATTTGTTAGAAGGAAGAAAATTTACAGTGTATACAGACCACAAGCCCTTAATCTATGCATTTTTACAAAAGTCCGATAAAGCATCTCCAAGGCAAATTAGGCAACTTCAATATATTTCAGAATTTACAACGGATATTAAGCACATTACAGGAAAAAATAACGTAGTAGCAGATAACGTAGTCCAGAATTGAAGAAATCACCTTAATTAATTATGATCAAATTGCGGAAGAACAAGAGCGAGACGATGAATTTGAGACATTGAAAAATCTACAAGTTTGAATTTTAAAAAGTATTCTCTTCCATCTGGAAAAAAATTATGGCGTGATACTTCAACACAACATATTAGACCTTATATACCTAAGAGTTATCGTATGAA
This sequence comes from Dolomedes plantarius, assembly GCA_907164885.2. Classification (NCBI taxonomy): domain Eukaryota; kingdom Metazoa; phylum Arthropoda; class Arachnida; order Araneae; family Dolomedidae; genus Dolomedes; species Dolomedes plantarius. The sequence goes on from OU015496.1 coordinate 78,328,655, forward strand.
AATATTTCATCAGTTTCACGGATTATCCCATCCTGGAATTAGATCAACAATAAAATTAATTTCTTCAAAATTTATCAGGCCGAATATTAAGAAAGATGTCCAAAATTGAGCGAAATCTTGTATTCCATGTCAAAAATCGAAAATATCTCGTCATACGAAATCAATATTAGGAGAATATTTAAAGCCATCAGAAAGATTTCGAGAAGTACATATTGATCTTGTTGGTCCATTACCACCATCAAATGGCAACACCTATTGTCTGACATGTATAGATAGATACACAAATTGGATGGAAGCTATTCCGCTAGAAAACATCTCGGCAGAAACTGTAGCGAAAGCATTCTACAGCAATTGGATAGTAAGATTTGGAATACCCCTGCATTTAATTACTGATTGAGGAACTCAATTTTCATCCGAAATATTTCAAACCCTGTCAAGAATCTGCGGCATTAAGCTTTCACATACTACAGCCTATCACCCGCAGTGCAATAGCAAGGTAGAGCGGCTCCGCAGATCAATAAAGACTGCTTTAAAAGCCCATAAAAATATAAGTTGCAGGAAAACGTTACCAACAGTCCTTTTAGGACTTCGAACGGCAATCCACGACGATACTAACTATACTATAGCAGAAATGGTATATGGAGAAAATATCAAACTTCCTGGAGAATTCTTTGAAGCAAAAATAAATCATAAACCACCTGGAACTTTTATGAATAAATTGCAAAAGTATATGGAATTAATCAGGCCAAACGAAACTCAACAGAAAGGTATTCCCAAAATATATGTACATAAAGATTTAGGATCAACCTCTCACGTTTTTCTTCGTATTGACAGAGTTCGGAAGTAACTCGAACCCCCATATGAAGGTCCATATTCTGTTATCAATCGTTCATCAAAATATTTTACTCTCAGGATAAAGAATAAAGAAGTAAATGTATCAATAGACAGATTGAAGTCAGCATACATTCTACCACAACAAATTCCTCAACAAGAGAAACCTACAACTCCAAATTGTGTGAATAATACTCCTACGCCAGCTGAGATTCCAACCAGAGCAACTGTGATTGAACCCAAAATCAAATCAGCTTTAAGACAATCCCGAACTGGTAGAATTCTTAAGACACCGTTGAGATTCCAAAACTGATTTTTTATATTATTTATTAATTTTGTTATTATTTTGATGATAAACACCATTACTTGTGTCCAACTTTTCTAGGGTAACGTTCGTTACTGGTAGGGGAGTAAATGTAACTGCATAAAATGTAAATAATTAATTTAAATTTAACTCTCAAATATTTTTATAATTTTTAAATGTTACTTTTGTAATTACAGTTAAAAAATAATTGTGTGGCAACAGCAATGTACATAGTTGATTTTTAGAATGCAGTTGAGTTAAAAATAAAATGGTTTGAAGTTGAATAGATATATTATTAGTTTTCTTTAGTAAAGCACCGTTAAATTAGTAAGTTCTGCTTACGTTGTCTCAACTAGGAGGCAACAGCAGCATTTAGAGAGAGGGCTTTAAAATTCACCATAAATAAGTAGAAAATGAAGCATTAGAAAGAAAAGAGAAAATAATCTTCAAAAATTTGGAAAATTAGCAATACGAAAATCTATTCTTGATTTTCAAAAGGTCGTGCACCGAGCAAAAAAATCGCATTTAATGTAAGCAATGTCTGTAAAAAGCCGGGCAGATAAAGTTGCCATTTCTCCACAGAATGCTGGGAAGGATGGATTGCCAACTATATAACACAAAAGGGTAGAAAAAACAAGGAGAAATGAGAAAACAAGATGCAAGATAAAGCGCCATTATACCTGATGAAATACAAAGGGAATAAAGTGAGTGCCTTCACAGTGAATTAATACTAGTAAAAGACAACAGTTCTACAATTTCAGAACGCTTCAATTTTTACATGGTTTAATAATACTATCTCTCCATGGAGTACAAAGGTCGTAAGGTATTAATATTTCTAATAAATTCTTTTTGTTCATCAAATCGAGTTATTCCATTCCCTCTTTGGGAATTTAATTTCTGATGTCTATGACATTTATTAGCAATTAGTCGCAAGATAAAGCGCCAATATACCTGATGAAATACAAAGGGAGAAAAGTGAGTGCTTTCACAGCTGAATTAATACGAGTTAAAGACAGTTCTACAATTTCAGAATGCTTCAATTTTTACGTGGTTCAATAATACTATCTTTCCATGGAGTACAAAGGTCGTAAGGTATTAATATTTCTAATAAATTCTTTTTGTTCATCAAATCGAGTTATTTCATTCCCTCTTTGGGTATTTAATTTCTGATGTCTATGACATTTATTAGCAATTAGTCGAAAGATAAAGTGCCAATATACCTGATGAAATACAAAGGGAAAAAAAGTAAGTGCCTTCACTGCTGAATTAATGCGAGTTAAAGACAGCATTTCTATAATTTAAGAACGCTGCCATTTTTACGAGGTTCAATAATATACTATCTCTCAATTGAGTACACAGGTTGTAAAGTATTAATATTTGTAATACATTTTTTTTATTCATCAAGTCGAGTTCTTCTAATCCCTCCTGAGTTCAACATATACATGTTTTAAAAAAGAGTAGTGTTGGGGTGAACATGCTTCAAGCTCGGATGCACATGCAATTTTCAAGGGGGGCGCGAGTAGTTCTGATGAGAAAATTACCAAAATGACCTGGAAAAGAAACATGGCACGAAAAGGTTTCCTGTGTTTACTTGAAAACTACATAAACTGTTATTTCTTTTCGGATGACATTCTTAATATTTTTAAACTTTCTTGGCGTACCGAATAAAATATAAGTGCCCCGAAGGCAAAAATTAGCTCCTGGAACTCGCTTTAAAACTTCAACTGAATTAATATAAAATAGAAAGTTGTTTTTAGCCAACCAAACACACACCCCTTTCACTAAAAAGCTTTCAGGATAGAAATTTACCAATCCAATAATACATTGAAAATTTTAATTACAAACATTTGTGTTCTTGCCAATTTTCAATTTTTTATTCAAACAATTCCCGAGGAAAATATTTAACATTTTTGTACAGACTTTTTATGTAAAACAGTTCGTTATCTACCATTCATCTGTACACAATGTTTTTCAAGTGATATTATTAAGGCGACAGGGATATATATATATATATATATATACACAGTATACAGTATATATATATATTCAGTATATATATATATAGTATATATATATATACTGTAAAATAATAGTGGGGTTTCAAATGGTTATAACTATGAAACAAATCATGTTGCAGACGTCATACGTTAAATGAAAGAGAAACACTCCACGTTTATGTGAGCGAAATCTTACTTACAGATTCCAAAAGACTTCAGGACTAGCCATGAAAAATTCCGGAGAATTCCAGTTTACAGTTAGACAGAGCTCCTCCACAGTTTGCCACAATCGTGCGAGAATTAGTTTCTTACCTGCTGGACAGGTAAGAAACTTGGATATTTTCTTTTCAATTTGACGTATACTTCATCTTGTTCCGAAGCTATAACCATTTAAAACCCCACTATTAATTTTCAGACACACTGCATATATATACAGTGGAATCTCGATCGTTTGTTCCCCGAACGATCGTTTTCCCGTATGTATCGTTTATTTCACCCAATCCCAAATAAATTCCATAGAAAACAAGAAAAAAAGACCGCATGGATCGTTCCTCGATCCATCTTTTTCCCGCAATATTCGTTCAGAATATCGTAGCTTTACATTAATTTATCGGATCGATCGTTCTTTCATAATAACTGAACCTGAAATATAAATGTCTGGATTGAGCTAGAATGACGCTCTAATTAAACAATGAGCAGAACATTTGAGATGCACGGTCTCGTATTTTTGTTTTCTCTCGTTTAGCCTTGTTTCGCCTTATTGTACCACTCCCATTATTTGTTCGTCGTTGGTGTTCCTTAATTGTTTAGCCCCTGGAGTACCCTATTTTCGGCAACTCAATTCCAAATTCACCGACTATTCAACATTTCTGTTCTTATCAGAAATGGCTCACAGTCAGCTTTTTTGTTGGTCTTTGGATGGAGGCGCCCTGGTGTTTGGTCTAGTGTATGAGTAGTTTCTGATTACTGCAGTTCTACACTGGCCGATGAGTGTTTCACCCGGAAGCAGAACTTGCTGGGTGGTCTTATGTCGGACCCCATCCAGTGCAATGGAATGGTTCTAGTTACAAACGATTCATAGCTGCCGCTTCTTTATAATCTCACACAATAACCAATACCGAAAAGAATGCAATTTGCAACACAAAAAAAAAATATTCTTTACTTGTGGAGAGAAAAGCGTCAAAAATCAGACGACGATTAAGTACTTTTATTTGAATCAAAATTCCTGTTTATCTACGTGTATTTCTTTTTTTTTTGAATTATTATTATCTTGGATTTCAGTACAACTTTGTAATTTTATCTTCAATTAAACTACGAGTATGTATGCATTTATGTATGTGAGTAAATATATTTTAGGGATATCAAACTTTAAGGTATGTTAATACTTTTTTGTATGTTCTCGCATCTATCGTTTTCCCGTATCCATCGTTTAGTTCAGTCAGTCCCTTACAAAACGATAGATCGAGATTCCACTGTATATATATATATTATTAAATGTAACTTATCAGCTTTTCTAACACAGACGACTTCGACTTTTGATAATTCCTGATAAAGTGTTAAAAAGGCAATCAGGGGGAATCATTGTTTAATATTTTGTTGCATCGCGGTTTTGTTAGGAAATTTCGTACAGTCATCTTTGATTTCAGTTTTACAATGGCCAAAAAGCTTTGTATTTTTTTTATTTATCTAATCTTTCAAAGCGTAACATTCATGTGCTGATAAAGTGTTAAATAAACAAGATGAGAAATTTCAAGCAAGGATAGAAATGAAAAGTGATGAAGGGGAAATTAATATTTTTTACGATGCAAAATTTTCTAATATGTACTTAAAGATCCTTGTTTTTATAACTAATCCAACTGTCTCGCGTGTTTATGGGTAAAGTCAATGCTTTAAACCAATGATGTGCAATTTCTTTCAAACGTCAACCACTTTCTTTAAATTAATTTCAATATTCAATGAATTGTAGATTTTAGGTACATATATTAACTTTGCACAGTATTAAAAAAAGAATCTTGCTTACTTTCTTCACTTGTTTTTAGCAAATCTCGGGCCACTAAAACTTCATATTAAAATATTAATATTTAATTGTATTTCATTTAGGAAAAAAATAGCAAAAATTAAAATAAAAAACTCATTACTAAATTATTAGCGTATTTAAAGCATATTTTTAAATTAAATAATTCAAAATGATATAAATTTACTTCCAACTACCCGCCACCCCTCCAAGATTTTTCGACACTCCTCTGTGGGTCGCGACCACTTCGCCCCACTGCTTTAAACAACTTCATCCTTCACCGCATTGCTTGTATTTTGTTGACAAGTTATAGTGTCCACAAGTGGGGGTTATCAAGCATGGCTCGGACTTGTACAAATTTCCCAACACAACAAAAAGCAGACTTTAGAAAGGAAAACTATAACAACAAAAATTTGAACACCCACGGGTGAACGTCACTGACTGTATGAAACAAATTTTGTCTAAGAAGGGTAGGCTTCACTTAATAGTATTAAAACAATAATACTCAAATCATTTTAATAAGGTTAATTTGCAGAGAATCGCGTATTATTTCTACGTGATCATAAAGATCGCTGCGTATTAGAACAGCGTTATACTCAGCAAATTATGAATAGTCAAACTACTTAAAGAAAGGAATGCACATGCTCGCAAACTTACCCATGCTCCTTATATCCAGGTCCTTATTTTACTAATTAAACTATCCAATCGATTTGAAGAACGATGATTCTTCGAATTTTATTCCCCCACAAACTAATCTTTCAAATTCATTTCAAGTAATATTTATTTTACTTCCTTAGAACTACAAAAATATATCCAAGTCTATCTGCAACTTTTCTTATGACTAAAAAGAGACGAAGTAAAACGATTAAAATAGGGAATGTGAGTGCTGACCACACATACTATAACAGTCGAACCTCGTTATAGCGAACCTGGTATATAACGAACTCACGGATATAACGAATGAAAATTTTGGTCCCGCAGTTTTCCTATTGTACGTAATTTAATTAGAATTGTGTCAGTTTAGTGTAATCCATTATAGTCGATATAATTCATTAATGATAAATTTTAATAGATTTTATCATTTTTTAATGCATCATTATTGAATACACATTGTAACTAATGAGTTATACATTTTGTGAACTCTAGCATTTATCTTAACGGCTCGGATATAGCGAACCACCGGATAAAGCGAACAAAACCTTTGGTCTCGTGAAGTTCGTTATAACGGGGTTCGACAGTATCGAATTCATGACATTTTGTATCGTTTTTCGTACCTTTTCGTGTTTCAAATCTTTGTAGTATACTGAGTGAGGAAAATGTGTTTATTAATTATTTATTACTTGTAGATACTTGTGGGAAATAATTACGCAAAAATTTCTTTTTCAATACCACAGTAAAATTGAAAAGCATTGGCTACAGGTTTCGAACTAATCAATATTTCAACGTCAGGTCGTCGAGCATTGTGGGATTGTCGCAACGAACAATTCACATACGCTAAGGTCATCGAAAATCTTTGATATAAATAGGTGCGACAACAGAACATCCTAGAAAAAACAGCGCAGGAGACGGCGGCCCCCAAAAGCTAAAAGAGGGAAAGGGGAGAAATTTTATGGTCAACAGACCCCACATGGGACGTACCCGTTAACGAAGCTAAAAAATAAAGCAGGGGAATAGAGAAAAGGCGGGAAAATAAAGCCATTAAGACGGAAAAATGCAAAGGGTTAAGAATAAAATGATAAAGACCAATTACATGCAAATATATCTCCATAGATAAGATAACGTAAACGTAACGGAACGTTTAAAGTCCAAAAGATAAATTAGAATTATCATTAACTAAAACAGAGGAATTATTAGAAATAGCAAAATTTTCAAGAAGGTCTTATGCTAAAGCGGAGCTAGTAAGATGAAGAATTTTTTTTTCGTCCGAAAATTTAAAGCAATGTCCGCATGCCCTAGGAGTGTTTCGATATCACTGATTTAGTTAATTATTGATTTTTAACGTACCTCGGATGCTCTTTAATGTGAGTATGTTTATAATGTACGTTTAGTCTAACCTAAGAGGATAAATTAAAATCGTCGCAAGGTATGCAAAAAACACCCCACCTACGAAATCCAGGTATTGGGGGTTTTCACTGTGGGAAATTATAATTTATTTTACAGGTTTAAGCACAACTTTAACCCTCAGCCTCCCCCCCCCCCCAAAAAAAAAAAAAAAAAAAAAAAAAAATGCAAAAATTACCACTCGGGTCGATTGGGTCCGAATCTAAAACATTTAGGATTTCAAAATATAAGAAATATCCACTGATTTAAAATGAATAATATACGCGTATTTATAGTTAATATGCTTCATATAATATATATAAGTAAAAAAAGTATTATACTGGCAATAAAATTTACTTCCATTACATTTGACTTATTCACTACACATAGTACAAATAACGACGGAATGTTCTCCGCAAACATTTTTCATACATTTTGCACAGAATGCTTGTGTTTTACGATCTTTTTCAGAGAGATAAACATGGTATCTTTTTTTTTTCGTTTCTGAAGAACGCATTGCGGGAGTGACACTCTCTGCATACACTGCTAATTCTTCTGCAAGTTGAATAAGCAAATTCCGTCTTTTTTTAATATCTGATTACGTTTATTATTTAAAGACAATCATATTATGTATGTATTCATTGCACTAATATCTATCATATTAAAAAATACAATCACAGGCCACCGATGTGTTATGTGTTTCACTTGATGAGTTCCCACCATTTTGTCCACCGTGTCAAAACCACCTTTCATTTTATTATAGTTTAGGATTATTTGTAGATTATTTTCGAATTTGGTGTCCACATCACAAATATTACGCATTGTGCTTAGCAGAGTAAATAATTTTCCTTTTCTGAGACAGTAAGAGATGATGATTGCTTTTCTTGATATCCGAATAAAGTAGAAAATGCAGCATAATTTTTTGGACTTGTGAACAAAGTAGGTGATTCCGGTTTATTTTTTTTAATTGTTCCAATGAGAGATAAATTTTTTTAGGAAAGGTGAATTGATAATGCATACGACGTAAAAAAGTTATCGCATGTGATATTACAAACAGAATTTTGAATTTCCTTTGCCAATCTTTTAACAACGAATTAAGAAACTTAGTATCTCAGTTTGTATTTTCCAAAAATTTCCAGTAAGTTATTTTACGTGTAGTTTCAAAAATGGGGTTTTAGCCTTGCCTGACAACAGAGATTAATTGGGAAAATATACACTAGCTGAGTGTGAGGGACACAAATGCCCAAATTTTGATAACTTAGTTTTATTTCCAGGTGGAAAAACTGCATGGCGTAATTTGTTGCACCATTTGAAAACGACAGCTTTCGATGGTGCATAGAATATATAGTGCAATGAACATATTGCGAGTTAAAGTTAGATGGAAAGAAGTCTGCAGCAGAAGTCAGAGGAATTTTCACGCACACAATGACAGAGGACCTCCCAGATGGTATCCGATGTGTATGTGGTATAACAAAACTTTTATACCGCGAATACACATTCGTGAAAGGGGAGCGAATTGTAGGGGGAACCAATGATTTATGGGTTCCCTTGCCGTTAACTCGGGGATTTGCCTCTCCGCGAGGGCGCTCCCTTCGGAGGGCGGCTTTCTAACGAATGATCAAACGGACGAGGGACCTTCTCCTCACGTTGGGGGGTGTGTCAAAGGGGGAGACCCCGAATCGCACTTTTCGGAAACGGATGATGGGGAAGGGGCAAAGGTGAAAGGGGTATTGACGTCGGGAAGTTTCGAGCAGCTGGAAAGTGAGAACGGTTGGTCGGATCGATTAATCACGCTCCTGGAGCGTGACTAATGTGTCGCGAGGGGATGTGGGGGAGCTGATTCACTTGTGTGTACATGCCGCTTTAGGAAATAGGCAGTTTTGCGAGTCATTCAAGGTCAATGGGAAGCGAGCATGATTCTGACGTTGTTGTGGAAGAAATATGGTAAAGTTTCGACAGAAGCTCTAGGAGGTTAAGCCTGGTGAGAACCTCGTAAAATTAAATCAGAAAAAAAACTTGTAATTTTAAGTATTTTTTCAATTAACTTTGATAATCTCCGCTCTAGAATTAGCTTCTTCCAGATATGAAGAAATTTCATATCAAATGAATGTCTGCAGAATTACTTGAGGACAGTCATACTAAATTTTACCTGTCTGAGTGGAAACTTCAAATGTTACATTAAATTTACATGGACATAGAAATTGTTCATCAATCGATAGTTACCTTTACTGTCATTCAAAGTTATATACTAACTTTAAATACACCATTTTTCTAAAATTTAATCATATTTTCCATATTTGAGAAATCAGACTCCATAATGGAGACATTGTCTAGATTATTCCATATTTTTCTTGGAATCAACGCCAAGCTAAGTCGGACAGCAAACCGAGAGAATGTCAACGAAATTACTTGAGTGTTTTATGATGCCGAATACTTCGCAAAAAGATTTTGGTTGAGTAATATAAATGTCTGAAAGCAGTTTGAGTTTGTGACAAGCCAAGCTATATCACTATCGAGCTGACAAAAGACACATCTTTCGAGTTCTGTTGTATTTTTCTTTGATACATTCTCAAAACATAAAAAAAAGTAACGCCAGATATGCCATAAATCAGTAACGTGTAAATAAAAATTAAGTTGTTTTAGATGAGGTAGATTTATTTTCGATAACATATTTCATATATTCGCGTCTAAGTTTAAAGTTTATTAAAAACTAGATTTAGCTAATACTACAAAAAATTATGTTTTAATTTGATCGTTGCAATAGCGCGACGAATTTGAATATAAAATTCTCAAAAACAATGTGCATAGATTTTTATTAAAGTTTAAAAGGGAATGGAAAAAATTGTAGATTTAACTATAGTTTTGTAGTAAAAATCATAACAACAAGATTACTTTAAATAAGTTTCAATTTCAAAAATAATAATTTCATTCATATAAGAATTTAATAAGGCTTTCAGTATGAACGGTTGAGAATGATACATTATCATTACTTAAAATTCATTATAATTACTTAAAAGATACATTATCATTACTTAAAAGAAAAGTAAAACCAGATATGAAATAAATCAGTAACATGTAAGTAAAAAATAAGTTGTTTTAGTTAAGGTACCTTTCTTTTCAGATAACATATTTAATCTATTCGTGTCTAAGTTTAAAGTTTATTAAAAACTAGATTTAGCTAATACTAAAAAATATTATGTTTTAATTTGATCGTTGCAATAGCGTGACGATATTGAATATAAGATACTCCAAAACAAAGTGAATGGATTTTTATTAAAGTTTAAAAGTGAATGGTAAAATTTGTAGAACTAACTACAGTTTTGTAGTAAAAATCATAACAACAAGATTACTTTAAATAAGTTTCAATTTCAAAAATAATAATTTCATTCAAATAAGAATTTAATAAGGCTTTCAATATGAAGGGTTGAGAATGATACATTATCATTACTTAAAATTCATTATAATTACTTAAAAGATACATTATCATTACTTAAAAGTAAAACCAGATATGAAATAAATCAGTAACATGTGTGTAAAAAATAAGTTGTTCTAGTTAAGGTACCTTTCTTTTCAGATAACATATTTAATCTATTCGTGTCTAAGTTTAAAGTTTATAAAAACTAGATTTAGCTAATATTACTTATAAAAAATAATTCTATAAGGTTTTAATTCGATCGTTACAGTAGCGTGGCTGTTTAGAAAATATATTTGTCAAAAACACACAAAATGACTGAATTTTTATTAAAGTAGAAAAGGAATAGAAAAATTTGTAGAACTAACTATAGTTTTACAGTAAAAATCATAACAAGATCAATTTAAATAAATTCAAATTTTGAAATTAATAATTTTCTTCAAATAAGAATCATAAGGCTCTCAACATGAAGAATTGAGGATGAAAGGCTGTCAAAATGAAGGGTTCAACATTTTATATACCTGGCTTAAAATTGGGAAATACACATTATGTAAACATGCAGCGAGTAAAAAAAATTCACATTCTTAAAACATATTTCTGCGTATTCATGAATTACACATTAATTGATAATTCTAAACTTCTTAAATATTTCTTTTTAGTTAAAACTCTACAATCACAATGTTATGAAATCTAAAGTTATATTCCTGGCTTACCTTTCTTCTGGCTGATTCTAAACAATTCTTCTTCCTTAGCGCACTTTAAAAACAACGACTAGATGGGGAGATAAGCAACTGAAAAAAGATCACAGAATTTTCAGATAAAATGTCATCTCTAGCGTAAATTTCATTGGAATCTTTCTTATTGTCTTGTTGTAGTCCGTACATCGCACTGAAAAAACAAATTTTAAAGACGAATTCTAAAATTTAGTTTTTATAAAAATAAAAATCTCAACAAACTCCTTAGAGAAATATATATTCGCATTATCCATAGTTTTTTCCATTTATATTCGTGAGTAAAATAATTTATACAACGGTACGGGATCAAAGAATTATTTTTCTTACTGACTGACTGGTGAATACTAGACTTAATTAGGAAAAGAGTTCGAGATCCTCCTACTATGAAAATTGGTTATGCTCACTATCATATGTTCAACATGCATACTGTTTTACATAAACAGGATATTCTTTCAAATTATTTAAATTTCACTAGAATCTGCTAGGAGGCTTAAACATATACATTCTAACAAATAATGACAGCCCAATGGCACTTGAGAGTTACCAGTCTCTCCTCGTTGCTGAAGGCACTCACAAAACCCACTGATATTTATGGAGATAAAATTTCGTTACACATATTGTTTAATTTTTTTTCGAATTCATGAACTGTGTCTCTATGTTCTCTCATCAGTCACAGATTTAGGTTTCATCATTAATACCCCACCCTTACTTCAGGAAGATATATGAAACTGCAAAATATGACCTCTAGATCAGCTTTAAAGAGGGCTTAAATAGTATGATTCCGTCACTACGTTGTCAAATGTATTCGAGGACTTCCTACCACGAAAAACAATGGCATATTATTACATGTTGCAATATGTTTTGATTAATATATATAAGTACGACTGCCCTTCAGATTTTTGGACTTCATTGGAGGCTCTATAGCCTGTACCTTCCAGCATACTACGGGAAACTTCCTGTCCTTATGTAAACAGTCTTCTCTCGCGACCGAATGTACTCACAAAATGTACGCGACTGATGTCCTTAAGATTTGGAAGGCTGATGGTGGTGTCAGTCTAAAGCTTTTTCGTTTGGATCCCAGAAAGCGATGCTTAGTGAGTATTCTCAAGAAAAAGTTTGCATCGTCTGCAGAGGACTCGTGTTCATATTTACTCTACCGCAAAAACTATAACTTAGTCTTTGTAGAAAACGTCGGGAGCTGCGAGCCATCGGTTACCATATCTTGTTGGCTAGAGTTAAGTGTCTAACCGCTCAAATGAATGTCGGAACGTGACGGTAATGGTGTTTGTATCATGACTCATCAGAGTGGAGGACATCAGACTGGAGGATTGGACAGAATGATGATTCTTTTAATGAAATGGACTCGCTAAGAAATGGCCATTTTCCATCCTTGTATTGCATTGTTCGTGGAATTCAGAGGGGTGTACTCAGATAATCTGGTACAGTGTTTGTTGGGAAAGAAAGAATCTTTTGTTTCTAATGTATTCAGATGGGAACTGAGAGAGCTACACATATATTCAGAATGACCGTGAGCTGATTACATGACGGCAAACTTTGAAAGAAACCATGTATCTTTCAAATTACTAAGAATTGTCTAAACAGATGTCTACTACTAATCATGCAAAATTAACTCCTAAGACGATAATTATTAAAAACACTAAAATAAAAAAAAACATCAAATTTCAAATTTATATTTTAACAGTCTATTGTTAATCAAGAAAATAATTCTCCCAGTGGAAGGAATACTCATCGTTCGTTTTTATTTTAGATATATTTATAAATTTTTGCCATCAAATTTGTTTGAATTATTAACCTTATTCATTTATCTACAATCAACTTTCTATTTCTCATAAAGGTCCTATTTTTTCAGATGCTTTGATAACAGTTATTGCACTGGATCGACAGTTATTAACCTGGCATGTGTCCTGTTTTATTTTCGGATATCCTTTCATCCAGGTTTCTCTCTCAGCTATTTTAAGACCTCTCGTAAGTAAGATTTATAAAATAAATGTTCTGCAATCAAATGAAAGTTCAAAATAATCAACTTTGTTCATAAGGGGATATATGTCCAAAAAGTGAATAAAAAAGTTTAGCACAATTTTCCTTTATTGCTATCTTTTGTGAAACAAGGAATGTGTTTTAAAAGGAAATAAATAATATAGATTTTAGGATCGCGGTAAAGGATAAATATATAAGCTAGTAAATAAATTTAACTTCCTGATATATTCTCCTATAAAAGTTCGAAGACTTACCACTTTGGGGAATAAATATTGAGGATTTCTGACGGAAAAGATATAATAGTGAGACATATAAATTTGACAAAGATATAAACATAATAAAATATATTAAAAACAATCGCATGTTGTTTGCAGGACTCATATATCGAATGAATCCTTCTACAGTATCTGATAGAAATTTTACTCACAAATCATATGGCACTAGACCTAGCGGAAGACCAAAATTTAATTGGTGCGACTCTGTAGACGATCATTTTCAAGTCATCCCCCTAACAAAAATGGTGGAAGACCCTGGCCCAACAGGGAAGAACGTTATAAGGAAGACCCTCGCCCAGAGTGGGCTATCGTGCCAAATATGATGATGATGATGATATTTCATCATATTTACATATTTCGAGGCTATTTTTTTATATAAAATTCTACAATCGTGGTTTGATTTGCAATGACCGTTTGACAGGAGATGGTATCAAACATCGCATCTCTTGACTTTGAAGGCACCGTCCTGACCTCTTAATCACTCCGACCATGGGAGTCAATCTCATTTTACGAAATATACATTTCTGCCTTTCTCCTTGGTATCTTTTGCGATCCAGAGCTCAAGATGTTTTCTTTTTACACGTACGACATATGTTTGCTGGCAGTGCATATTTATTTTATGATTATTTTTCCTCGACGTTGAATTTTGTTGTTTTTGTTTTTTGTTGTTAATGATTTGTATATGATACAGCCCAGGAAAAGGTACCTTAAGTCGGGAAAATCGATTATCAGCTTTTGAGGGCATCTTACTTTGAAGACTTTGTGAAGTGTTAAAAAAAATAAAACAGGGTGACGGGGCGTTTTAAAGGGATAGTTTGAAAAATCATAGTTTAGAGAAAAAATACATTTAAAATTTGTGTAGACAATAAAATTTAGAATGCAAACTACTACAGTAATGCAGCATTTAAACTGCACATTCAGTACTCAAGTTTCAGTGTTTGAATGCATCTTATGAAGCAGACTTTACGGAATATTTAAGAAAAAAACACTTTATCGGTTAGAAATTCGTACAATTGCAGATTAAATGTAAATACACTGTCACAATCTTAACATTTGACCTTCTGGAGAGAATCGACTCTAAACAATACAATATATCGTAGAAGACTAATCTTTTATATTCATGTTGTCAAATGTTACTAAAATAATTTGACGTTCAAACTGAAAATCTGTAATTTTTGCCTTGAACGAGAATTTTTTTTTTTCACTCTCCTATAGAATTTACGTTTCCGACTAAAGTTACCTTTCCATAGCTTACATCACATAGACTTGTATTCTGCTTTCATCTAGTCCTAAGTTCTGTCCAATGCAACTCGATGTTTGTCTGCCGATATAGGAAACTGAATTTTCGCGGTTGTGGATTTCAAAGCCAGTTTCTAAGTACTACTAGACCATTCTGGTGACATGAAAGAAAATCTCATATTATGAATTCAGAGCAGAGAGAAACATCAGATCATACTCTCTTCAGCTTTCCTTCCTAAATGGAACCCCTTCACAGAAAAATTTTGTAAATCCTGTGGGTTGATATTTCAAAAATCTAAGACATCATAAAATAAGAGTAATATCCGGGATCTTTTCATAACAATTCTCAAACTTCTAACGGAATCTTGTACAAAAGTCCTAAAAAAGAATTTCATATTGGATAGTGCTGTCATCTTTTGATTTAATACTAACTTAAATGTAAAATACTTGGCATTATTTAAATTATTATTTGAAAGACATTTAAGAAATTAAAACAAAAAAGCTAATTGTTTGATATATATGTAAGCTCTTAAATTCAGCAACATGGAAATATTGCATCTTTAATTTTTCAACCTTTACTCAATTTTTTACTTGTTTGTTTCTTTGTGAAGTGTTCATTAACTTTTCCACTTAGCGCACATCTGAAATATTTTTGTGTTAAATTTCTCTGTTACCTTTTTATTTAACGCTTAATTTCCTAGATAATCTTAGATATATTTCAAATGCAAAGAAACGATTTGGAAAAAATAGGAGTGATCGTGTTCGAGGCGAAGGCCACAGTAAATGGCCAGGGTCGTCCATGTAGCGATACGTTGCGACCAAATATACAGGAAGAACAAACTATTTCAGGGTGCAGACAACAGATAGCGCCACTACATGACTCAAAGTTTGAACGTATATTTTTCTCGCTTAGCAGACGACACTCACCCAGCAGATGTTACAGATAAAAGACGCCCTTGTTCCGTGATCTCTTGAGAGCTTGTTCGTATTCTAAATTATCCTTGTTTCAACCTCAATAAAGCACAGCCCTATTTGAAAAACGAAATCGAATTAACCGAATATTCTATTAACTTCAATACACGCGCGGTAAAGTTATTTTTAAACATGATTGAGAATCCCGTGTTCTCGATCACCCCTCTCCCCCTTCGAAGAATCATACGACTTTCAACTCATATACCACATGATCGGGGTCAGCCAATTAGAAGAATTCTAAACAGCTAGTGCCCTTACAGTATAGTAAAGGTTAAAGAACGATTTCCTCACGCTTTCTGTCTGTTTCCTTGTCTTGTCCTGGTGTCGTCCTTCTCTTGTTTTGCTATTTTCGCGCAATGTATGCCGTCACTGTCCGTTCCATTATGTGGTGTATATTGAAGTTCCGACATACAAACTTCAATATACTGGACATAGTTTCCAGTATATTGAAGTTCCGACAGGATCGGGCTAGTGTGTTTGCGTCCTTTGGGCAAGTTACATGTACTTTGATGTCTGCTGAAATGTCCTCCATAGTGCCATCGTTTTGTTACAAGAATAAATCGATTTAACGGGTACCGTTCGCGTGTCTCTTCTCTAATGTGTCTACAGTATTAGTCCAGTCAATGAATTCATTGTAGAGTGCGTAGAATATGCGAGAAATTTTGACTTCAGGATTTTGTTAGGAGTAGTTAGTAGGCAAACATACTAAAAGTCGCCACCCCTGGGGGGTGAGATAAAGGGGGAGGGGCGTGGAAAGGTCCCTTTTTTCGTTTTTCACTTATAGCTCGGAAAAAGTGCACTGTAGAAAAAAATGTTATACAGTGAAATCTCGATCTATCGTTTTTCAAGGGACCGATTGAAATGAACGATAAATGCGGGAAAACGATAGATGCGGTAACATAACAAAGCAATATGATCGTTGGGATTGGATAAAATGAACGACACATACGGAAAAACGATGGATCCGAAAACGATCGATTCCACTGTATATATAAAAATGAAAGCAAATTAAATGTCCTATAAAATTGTTAATATACATATTTCTTGAATTCCCAACGGTTTTCGAGATATAGTTATTGAAAATCGATAATTTTCGAAAAAATCATTTTTACCTCACTCTTTTTGGTCAAACATTTGCTTCTAGTGCCTCCCACGATCGTTTCTCAGGAAAATTGTGAAAGACGAAGTTGTAGAGCATTAAATTTCGTTCAATTTGATACAGACTTTTGCCACTTTATCTTCAACCAATCAAAAGTTATAGTATTTCTAACATGTACGCTCAATTTCGATGTTGTTCTAGAAATGAGTATGTTGAGAGTCTGTTGCATTTTAACTGCTGTAACTTGCTATCATGATGAATAACAACACTTTTTCAATGGAAATAAGGTAATTGCAATTGAAACACAACACATTTTTATAATTATATCTTTTATTATATTATTACGAATCATAAAATGAAAATATTTACATGGACTGTTAGTAATTCTAAAACGAAAAAAAAATGTTCATTTAAGGCAACATCTTGGTTTTTTTGAAGAGGAAGTGTCGAGGCTCATTCATCTTCGGCAGCAGTGGAGATGTCGTCCAAAGAGATTGGTAGAGTATCGATGTCGTCGTCCTCACATTCTTCCTGAATTAATTTTGAGACTCCGTTGTTGCAATTGCGCTTGCAAATCAGGCAAGTGACAAAGCAGTTTAATGATGCTTTTATACAACCACACCTGCCACTGTCACATCCTTTCGTGCATCGACAAAAAATTACTAAAAGATTTCGCCAGGGGCAACATCCACCTCTGCGAGTTTCGGAACTAGTTGGTCATTCCTCCTCTTTCAGCCCCAATTCGGCAACCCACCATTAGGTTCGTCCCCTAACAACAGGTGTACTTGGTGGTACTTCCGGAATGCATGCTGCTTAACAGCTCCTTCTGTTGGGAGGAGAATTGAGATATCAGGTTTCATGTTTGCAGCTGCTTTGATAAATGATTTGTTGCGGAACTCATTGAGGGATTTTTCTTTGTCAAGAGCGCCATACCATGAGAGAGTACTCATGATCCCAGCTGTCTCAATTGACAGTTTGATATTTGTGAATGGCAAGTTTTCCATTTTTGCCATTGCTCGTTTGTAAATTGTAACTGCATCATGACATAAGCTTGTATCGGCTCCCACGACTTCTGTAGCTATTGACATGATTTTCTCTGTTTCAGAAAAGGAGGGTAATTATCAAACCATTGTGTGTGATTGCCAATGTCACTTGCGTCTCGACTTTGGAGAGCTTCTCCAAAATCCTTGTGCTGATCTCTTGATGAAAACAAAACACCACAATATTCTTCGAGTGAAGCACATATGTCTTGAGTTTAAGTCATCCTAATTACCCATTTACTGAGAGCACTATCTGTTATACCTCTACCACGGGTCATGCCATCTCGGCTTGAGAATGACAACATCAAGGTTGTCTCGATGGTCTTGTCTGACCACATGCCGCACCGGAACCGGTCATTTCTTCTCATAGTGAAGTAGCCTTTATTCACGAACTTTTCGTACTCCTCTATGTCAATAGAGTAGAGCGGCTTTCCATATCCTGTACATAGAAGTTGCAAGGCTTCACATACGGGAAGTGTCCAGCAGCATAAAAATACGGTATCATTCGCTTACAGTTCAGGTGAGCAAGGAAAACGCTAGACCTGTCTTCATGGATGTATACCTTTATCAAATTCACTATTTTGAAGTACTGGATCCATAGCATTTCAGTGGGTCCATTGTTGCTGATCCTGTCCATCGCTTCTCCAAATTTGATAGCCACTGATTCGAGTAATTTGCTTTGGTTCAAAGAATTCAATGAGGGAAGCTCGGAGAGGAAATCTGACATAAGGGTGCTGATGCACGTCTGCTGTTCCTCCGAGAGTTTCCTTGTTGCCACAACCGTAAAATGAAATATTTTTTCATCAAATTCAGCTCACGGTGACAAAATTAAACAATGATAAATAAATTCGCTTGAACAAAATAATAAATTTAAATAATCGTTTTGCTTTTAACATAATAAATTGAAACTTATGAAGTGGATTTCACATCCTCCCACCTTGAGATGTGGAAGTTCCTCAACTGAACAACTATATTAGAGATCCAGCCTTTCGGGAATGTCGATAGTCCGCCCTAGCCTTGTCTTGTTTTGAACCACTGCACAGTCGATGGAGTTGTCGTCAGAACAGTTAGGAATAGCATCCTTCATAGAGGCGATTTTTGTAGATAATGTATTTTTGTCCAGTGGAAAAGGCGAATCGTTAGAAGAAATCTCCAAAGGGAAGGCGCTCTGAATCGGACGCAGAATTTCTCCACGAGAAGTTCTAAGTTTGATGAGTCGACACATACCATCTTTCCCTGGCAGAATTTCTGTCACTTTTCCCAGTGGCCAGTCGATTCGATTAGCGTCGTCACTTTTTATGAGAACAATATCCCCGGGATCTATCTTCGAAGTTCTGGTCTTTTCCGACCTCCTTATCAAAGATCCAAGATATTCGGACCTGAACCTCTTCCTAATGTCCTTCTGCAAAGCTATCCTGTATTTGATGCGATGGTTGAGACTTTTATTATCAGCAGCATCACAGTCAAGAACACCAGAGAGCTTTAGGTGACTGCCTACGTTCGGAGCCAATTTTTAAAAAAAATTGTTTTTTAAGGATTTTTTGGTCTCTTATGGTAAAACAGCATTTAAAAATAAAAAATAAAAAATAAAAACTTTCCTGTAAATACCATACTTTTTTATAAATTGGTCAATTTGAAGCAATTTTTAATGAAATTTAGCTAAAACGCCTATCACTCTGAACAATATTCTAATGGTACTATTATAATTTTCTTCTTACACATGATACATATAACAGTTATCTTCAAAATAACCTACAATCTAAGAGAAATTTTAAAATGCAAAAATAATACAGACAATTTTATGTTCCAATATGAAAATTTTCCCCAATTCGTCATTACTTTCTTTATAAAAACAGCTCCAAACAAAAAACTATTCATTATACATCAATTATTTTACGTTATTTCATTAACAATAGCATCTAAAACCTTTCCTGAAAATTTTATCAAATTATATGCATTATTATGTGAAATATCATGATAACGGTAGAGATTTGTGCTAAAAACATAATTCTGAGAAAAACGCCTTTAAAGTTGTTTGTCACTTCAATTTTGTATTAGATGATGTTTATTAACATAGCTATAACTCTGCTTCTAATTGACGTAGAATAAAAATCAAAACGGTTTTGAAAAGAGAAAAGATTGAATTACACGATTCTTGCAAAAAATGAAATTGACCAAAATAGTAAAAAAAATGGCATTTTCAACGTAGGCAGTCACCTTTATATCCTGAAGAAACATGGCAGGGGTAATTGGAACAAATTCTGAGTCACATTCGTCGATATAAGTCAAAGGGCGTGAGTTGATAACGGATTCACAATCACAAATAACAATTCTTCGAATGTCAAATTTGCTCTTCCAAGTATTCTTCTCAAAAGACTTTTAAGAATACCAATTAGCCTCTCCCACCATCCACCCCACCAAAGTGAAGAAGGGGGATTAAACTTCCACCTAATTGGATGAAGAGCATTGTCGTTGCAGTTGCGGTCCCAGTCTAAATTTCTAAGCAAATTGGAAGCTCCGACGAAATTAGTACCATTATCACAGCACATGGTTTCACATCGGCCTCACATCGGCTTGAGTATGCGAATTGGTAAAAAGACCGGAGGCTGTGAGTGTTTTATTCTGTTTTACTCTTGGTTCAAATTTCTTATTTCTAAACCCAATATTGTCTTTCTTTTTGTTTAAGCCGAAACCTTGCATCGCTAAACAAATCCTTTCCTCGGATTCTACTTCAGATTTTATGAATTTTAGTAAGCTACTAAGCCTTTCTTGCGGTTCACCACTATGGTTGAAATTAGGACTTCTTTGTCTTTGCCATGCTCTTAGTATATCTTCCGGTAAGCATGACTCAACCAAAGGGTGAAGTAGAGCAGCGCTTTTATCCGTTGTTACGCCAAGTGTCTCTAATGCCCTGATCTGAGTCTCCAAATGGTCATACAGCGAACATAAATTAGCAGTAGAACTTTGCGAAGCGTTTTGCAAAACCAATTTTAAAAGCTCGCGGACACAGAATTCTATAAGTAAATCAGTTCGACCAAAACGCGATTTTATAGATTCGACAGCTTTGCCGTAGTTGGCATCGGTTGACGAAAAACTTTCCACTACCTCCCGAGCGCGCGAGCCACTAACGGTTGCCTGCACTAAATACTGAAATTTATTTTCTGGTGCTATATCAACATCATTATGAACATGTTCGAACTGGCTCCAAAATGGCAACCAGTCCTTTAAATCTCCCGAAAAATGACGTAATTCTAACTTAGGTAAGTGAAATTTCTTTTTTACACTACCTGACTCTGGAGATTGATCATCCTGAGTATCGAAAGCTGTCTGGGATTCTAATCTCACTAATTCAAGCTCATGTTGTCTTTGCCGTTCTCTTTCTTCTTGGCGTTTTTTCTCTTCGTCATGGAGTTCTTTAATTTTAGCCTCCTCATCTTTTTTCTGCCTTTCAGAAACAGTTGTGGCTAATACGGTTGAAACTTTATATTCTTTACTATTTAAAATTACATCTTTCAGTGTAGATATGCTAACTTTCCTCGTAAGTCCTCATTAATCTCTTGACACAAATAAATTAAGTCTTCTTTCTTGAAGCCTTTAACAAATTTAAACATATTGACGCTTACCGGTCCTGTCGCGGACGCCAGATGCGAAGAATTCTTGTATTTCAAAATAATACCACAAACTTTCAATACTGCAGAAAACACATTCATTTTACAAATTAATTTAACATACCAACTAGAGTCCACGGCTCACCTAGTTCTAAGATATTCATGGAATACTGAAAAAACAAAGTTTTTCTTTTAATAAAAAGAAACGAGAGTTTCCTTGTTGCCACAGCGTAAAAAGACATATTTTTTCACCTCTTTCAGTTCACGGTGACAAAATTAAACAATGATAAATAAATTCGCGTGAACAAAACAATAAATTTATAAAATCGTTTTGCTTTTAACATAATAAATTGAACCTTATGAAGTGGATTTCACAGTTGTTATTCATCATGATAGCAAGTTACGGCAGTTAAAATGCAAATGACTCTCAACATACTCATTTCTAAACAACATCGAAATTGAGCGTACATGTTAGAAATAATATAACTTTTGATTGGTTGAGGATAAAGTGGCAAAAGTCTGTATCAAATTGAAGGAAAGTTAATGCTCTACAACTTCGTCTGTGAGAGAAACGATCGTGGGAGGCACTAGAAGCAAATGTCTGACAGAAAGAGTGAGGTAAAAATGATTTTTCGAAAATTATCGATTTTCAATAACTTATATCTTGAAAAACGTTGGGAATTCGACAAATATGAATATTAAAAATTTTATAGGAAATTTAATTCGCTTTCATGTGTGTATTTAACATTTTTTTCAACAGTGCACCGTTTCTGCGATATAAGTGAAAAACCAAAAATGGGACCTTTCCATCCCCCTCCCCTTTAGCTCACCCCCAGGGCGGGGACTTTTAGTATGTTTACATACTAACTACTCCTAACAAAGTCCTGAAGTCAAAAATTCTCGCATATTCCATGCACTCTACCCTCCTCTTTTGAGCATTCATTGACTGGACTATATGGTGAGTTCGGGTGCTTATTTCCAAGTGTTCTGCTCTAGAGTGTTCTTCTCTCGTCAAGTGCTCACGACTACATATTCAACAGCGACAGCTTTGTCTGTGTTCCTATGTCGTCAAATTCATTTTATGCATGTGATTATCCTCTCTCTCTCTCTCGCACACGCACATATACAGAGGCTATTCGCACATTTTTTAGACGATTTTGCTAAGCGGTAATAAAAAATTGTTTGCTGCAAAAGAAATAATTGCAATTGTACTATGTTTTTAAAAGTCAAAATTATCTTCTGCGGCTTGAAAGTTTTGTTTTTATTGAAAATGGCGTTTTTAACAAAGCAGTGGTTCGAAGGCTACATTTATGCTCTTTCCTAAGAGAAATATGCATACTCCGTTATCCAAAAACGATGTGAGAGTCATGGTTTAGTGATTTCTAAAGCGTCGATAGGTAATATCGTCTACAAGAAAGGAAAAAAACGTCAAATTGGAGCCTCAAGTGGGACAAAAATTCCAAACAAGTATCCAAGGAAAAAAACGGACATCTTCGACTATTGCAAATGTACGTTGTTTAATGTTAAAAGAAAATCCCCCTAGTCAAAGGACAGTTGCAAAATCATTAAAATGCACGGTGTCCAAACTAAACAAAATGATAAACGTTGATTTAAATCTTAAGAAAGCGAAAAAACGCAATGTGCATCGTCTTCTTCCAAATCATATCGCTGAACGCAGGACACGCTACAGAATTCTATATGAGAAACACTTATCCAAAGAAAAATGTAAAACAATTGTCACAATAGATGAATTATGGGTGTATTTAAATGATTGCAACAAAAAAAGAGCCATTTATCATCATAAAAGGGGAGAAAAAAATTTAAGTACATGGTTCAAAGAATCGAAAGAAAGGTTTTCTATGGGATTCATGATTGTTGCTGGTTTTTCTTATAATGGCAAGTTATTAATAAAGAGAGTGGAAAAAAATGTCAAGATTAACTCCAAATACTATCAGGAACATATTTTATCGCCAATTTTTCTGAATGAAATGCCATCGCTTTACCCACAGTGCCACCAATCTGTGGGACTCCACCAGGACAAAGCTAGCAGTCACACATCAAAATCCACTGTAAATTTCCTAAAAGAAATGGAAGAAAAAACTGGTATCAAGGCCATACCTTTCACTGATATCCCTACTAAATCTCCCGATGCATCACCTATGGATTTTTGTGCTTTCGGACTTTTAAAATCTGCATTATCCAAACGTCGTCCCAAAACCCTTTGTGGTAATTCTACTGTCCGATCCAGGGGTTGTAAATGAAGCAGCACAGTCTACACAAAATCACATTTATTTTCTATGCTACGGACATCACAAAAAGCGGACAAATGCGAGATAATCTTGAGTGAGATTTACCTTGAATCAATACGTCACATGTCAACAATAATATATTGCTTCTTAAATTGGAACCCGCGCTTTGATTTTGAAACATAGTTACATTAGTTTCGGGTTCTGATTTTTCTGAGGCATCACAAATTGATTTGTTATGTTTCCAATTGCACAACGAACATGGTTCCGTTCTCGAACGACAGTCTTTGGCTAAATGATTACTTTTTAGGCATACGAAACACCTTCCCATTCGTTTTAGAATATTTTTCCTTTCAGTTACCGTAAATTCAGTACAATCATCACTTCTGTGATTTGTTTCCTTTCCACAAAATACACAGCCATCTCTCGATAGTACATTTAGTGCTGCAGTTGTAGGTGGTCTAAAAGGCTTTGGCTTATATCGGTCGTGTAAGTAATTTTTATGCTTATACTTATCGGCAATATTTTTATTTTCTGAGCAGTCTTTGAAATTTATTTCGAAATCTGTTCCCTTGGTTAGATTTTCCGTTCTTTCCCTACTTTCGATTTCTTTTTTAAGGAATTTCATTAATTCCGTTATCTTTTCAATTTCTGCTTTATCATAGCATCGGGTAAATTCTAAAGCTTTAAAGTAATTCTTCCTCATTAAAGTAATCTTTAGGTATTACTTTAATGAGGATAGGAAATAGTAAACAACCAAAGGTATCGGTTTTAACTCCCAGACTTTCCAGTCCTCTTATCTGTACTTCACACTCGTCATAGAGTTTTCTCAAACTCTTCAAATCACTAGATCTTCTTACCGGAGTTAAATTTAATAGGCGGGTCATGTAACAATCTATTATGACCTCTTCCTTTCCAAAACGGGATTTTAAGATATCTAGTGCCTTCACATAATTCTCGGATGTTAGTGTCAGACCTTGTATTGCCGTTGCGGCATCCGAACCCAAAACAGTTTTTAAATAATTAAATTTTTCAACTTGATTTAGATTTGGGTTATCATGAATAGCAGATTCAAACTGCGCCCAAAAGGCTGGCCAAACGCAGATATCTCCGTTAAATTTTTCTATGTTTAGCCGTGGTAATTTGATATTTGATTTTGGATTAACTTCTGAATTACTGGCACTCGGGCTATTACTAGTATTTATGCCACTACTGGTAGCATTTGAAATTAACAGTTCTTGTTTTAGGTTATATAAACATTTATTGCCGCGTACTTTACAGCTTATAATTTTATTTGTATACTCCTCGCAACTTTCGATTTCTGCTTCTATGTCATCAAGTTCAGTAACTTCTTCTATCTCATTATTTAATGCGTTTAATGAGCTCTCTTTATCCGTTAACTGCGCGAGCAATTCTTCTATTTCTAGAGCATTAATTTCTGATTTAGGTTTAACTAGTTCTGCTTCGATTTTGTTGATTATTTTAGTCGCTGATGATCGCAGAACAGTCCTTTTCTTTTTTAATTTTTCTATATCCATATCGAATTATCAACTTTATGGATTTATCAATTCAAAAAATCAGTTTATTCACTCACCTTCTGATCTAAAGGTATGATCCCGTGGGTTCTGCACCAAAAGGATATGCTAATTCTACTGTCCGATCCAGGGGTTGTAAATGAAGCAGCACAGTCTACACAAAATCACATTTATTTTCTATGCTACGGACATCACAAAAAGCGGACAAATGCGAGATAATCTTGAGTGAGATTTACCTTGAATCAATACGTCACATGTCAACAATAATATATTGCTTCTTAAATTGGAACCCGCGCTTTGATTTTGAAACATAGTTACATTAGTTTCGGGTTCTGATTTTTCTGAGGCATCACAAATTGATTTGTTATGTTTCCAATTGCACAACGAACATGGTTCCGTTCTCGAACGACAGTCTTTGGCTAAATGATTACTTTTTAGGCATACGAAACACCTTCCCATTCGTTTTAGAATATTTTTCCTTTCAGTTACCGTAAATTCAGTACAATCATCACTTCTGTGATTTGTTTCCTTTCCACAAAATACACAGCCATCTCTCGATAGTACATTTAGTGCTGCAGTTGTAGGTGGTCTAAAAGGCTTTGGCTTATATCGGTCGTGTAAGTAATTTTTATGCTTATACTTATCGGCAATATTTTTATTTTCTGAGCAGTCTTTGAAATTTATTTCGAAATCTGTTCCCTTGGTTAGATTTTCCGTTCTTTCCCTACTTTCGATTTCTTTTTTAAGGAATTTCATTAATTCCGTTATCTTTTCAATTTCTGCTTTATCATAGCATCGGGTAAATTCTAAAGCTAGATCTTTAGGTATTACTTTAATGAGGATAGGAAATAGTAAACAACCAAAGGTATCGGTTTTAACTCCCAGACTTTCCAGTCCTCTTATCTGTACTTCACACTCGTCATAGAGTTTTCTCAAACTCTTCAAATCACTAGATCTTCTTACCGGAGTTAAATTTAATAGGCGGGTCATGTAACAATCTATTATGACCTCTTCCTTTCCAAAACGGGATTTTAAGATATCTAGTGCCTTCACATAATTCTCGGATGTTAGTGTCAGACCTTGTATTGCCGTTGCGGCATCCGAACCCAAAACAGTTTTTAAATAATTAAATTTTTCAACTTGATTTAGATTTGGGTTATCATGAATAGCAGATTCAAACTGCGCCCAAAAGGCTGGCCAAACGCAGATATCTCCGTTAAATTTTTCTATGTTTAGCCGTGGTAATTTGATATTTGATTTTGGATTAACTTCTGAATTACTGGCACTCGGGCTATTACTAGTATTTATGCCACTACTGGTAGCATTTGAAATTAACAGTTCTTGTTTTAGGTTATATAAACATTTATTGCCGCGTACTTTAGAGCTTATAATTTTATTTGTATACTCCTCGCAACTTTCGATTTCTGCTTCTATGTCATCAAGTTCAGTAACTTCTTCTATCTCATTATTTAATGCGTTTAATGAGCTCTCTTTATCCGTTAACTGCGCGAGCAATTCTTCTATTTCTAGAGCATTAATTTCTGATTTAGGTTTAACTAGTTCTGCTTCGATTTTGTTGATTATTTTAGTTGCTGATGATCGCAGAACAGTCCTTTTCTTTTTTAATTTTTCTATATCCATATCGAATTATCAACTTTATGGATTTATCAATTCAAAAAATCAGTTTATTCACTCACCTTCTGATCTAAAGGTATGATCCCGTGGGTTCTGCACCAAAAGGATATGCTAATTCTACTGTCCGATCCAGGGGTTGTAAATGAAGCAGCACAGTCTACACAAAATCACATTTATTTTCTATGCTACGGACATCACAAAAAGCGGACAAATGCGAGATAATCTTGAGTGAGATTTACCTTGAATCAATACGTCACATGTCAACAATAATATATTGCTTCTTAAATTGGAACCCGCGCTTTGATTTTGAAACATAGTTACATTAGTTTCGGGTTCTGATTTTTCTGAGGCATCACAAATTGATTTGTTATGTTTCCAATTGCACAACGAACATGGTTCCGTTCTCGAACGACAGTCTTTGGCTAAATGATTACTTTTTAGGCATACGAAACACCTTCCCATTCGTTTTAGAATATTTTTCCTTTCAGTTACCGTAAATTCAGTACAATCATCACTTCTGTGATTTGTTTCCTTTCCACAAAATACACAGCCATCTCTCGATAGTACATTTAGTGCTGCAGTTGTAGGTGGTCTAAAAGGCTTTGGCTTATATCGGACGTGTAAGTAATTTTTAAATCTATCATGTCTGTGGAAGAAAAATATCAACTGCTGGACATTGCAAATGAGGGCGGCCATAAAATTACGTTCGAGACAACAACTCTGCCGGTGTTCTGGATTAAAGCCATGGCGGAATACCCTGAGATTTCCACCACAGCACTTAAATCCCTACTGTCATTTCCGACAATCTATCTGTGGGAAGCGTGGTTTTCTGCAGTGGCACCCACCAAAACAAAACAAAACAATGGAATAAACTGGACATCAGCAACACACTTCGGGTGGCATTGTTTCCTATTACCCCCAGATGGAACCGTCTTGTTCCAAAGAATCAAGCTAAGGGTTCTTATTGATTTAGCGTTCTAGTGAGTTAAATTTTTAAATCACTTTATTCATTTTTTGGTGTAACTGTATTTTATTTTGAAGGCATGTTTAAATACAATTAAATTAAAATTATTAAATCAAAACAATCTTAATTATAAACAATCAACTCCCCCCCCCCTCCCAGCGGGCCACTGTAAAATTATCAAACGTTGATTGGTCCGCGGCGATAAAAAGGTTGGGGAGCACTGAGTTACATGATACGATCTTGGAAAGGTTCGATCGCATTCTGATAAAACTTATCGATTTCACAAGAAGAATGTTGTATACAAGGTTTGTTTGCAAATAATGAAACGGTGCGATTTCTATTTACTTCAGCTCCTCAAATCTTAACTTCATTGAACATTACTGAAATTAATTTGACTCATACATTCGCATCGCACATGCATTTGTCTGGAGGTCTTTCTGACAGTATGGTGAGCATGCTCTATGATATATAACCTTTTCCTACCGTTACAGTAGTTGTGTCGTAAGGAGGTCATACAACTAACTAATTTACTAAACTTACTAGACATTAAATATACGTATATTAAAAACCTCAAATATCAGCCTTTGACATAATAATTTTCTCGCAAAGATAACATTACATTACAAAAATATGTTATAATATAACAAACATACTGATGACGGTACCTATGCAATTATTTGACATTTACAATAACAATTAATAAGTTTTGTATTGTTGAAATTAAGATTAGCAGCACATGATGATAGACAAAAATAAATCTTAACAGACTTTTTTTTTGTTGTTAAAAGGTGTTCTTCGCTCCCAAAATTCCATTTACACCCGTGTCTGCAATTTTTAATCAGTTAGGAGTTTGCTGTATGTTCTGCCTCTTTACACTTATTATACTGGAGGAATAAGGCTTAAAATGTGAATTGAAACTCATCTATCACACTCTTTTTTCAAACTGGAGAAAGATGAGGTATTTATGCAAACATTAAATACAGCAGAAGCTCTTTAATCAAGCATGTTCGGGACCTCGGTCGTGCCGAATTAGCGATTGTACTGGATTATCGAACGTCAATAAATTTAACAGGAATACCAAAGATAAATCACTCTAGATAAAAATGCAAACGATGAAAACATATATTTTACGTACATTCTAAACCTGTGCACGCAATATAAATATCCAACAAAGTACATACATACAGTATGAACTTCTAGCAGTTCATTCTAGCAGTTGCCTGGTTTAAAGAAAAACAGAGTACAAAAATGCACATGAGCGTTATTGTTTTAAAAAGTCTCTGATATCACGTTGATTCCATGATTCAGATCTCTTCTTCAAAAAGACGTTACGGATTATAAACAAATTTATTAGCTCTACAGAGTTGTAACTTTTGTTGGATTCGGCAAATTTTATAAATGTAGGCAATGCATTAGAAGCCTGTTTCCACGAGATTGATCTTTATCTGTCATGGCTCCTTCTTCTTCTTCCGATTCCATCTCCTGAATGTGAGCTTTTTGAAGGTTAAAAACACTTTCTATAACCTGTTCGTCACTCAGTTTTTCGACCACTGGCACACTTTTGTCGATTTCAATCCACCGATGTCGAATGTTGATGTCGAATCCACCCGAAAAATACCCAAACGCGGGCGGCTCACTCGGTGCCGGATCACAGAATGTGCCGAACCGTAGAATGCCGGACTGAAGAGCTTCTACTGTATTATTAAAAGCGATATACTCTCAAAACATACATGCAATTTTCTTTCACACTATTTAGTATTTAATTTGAAGTTCAAAATATTTATTCTGAGCATACATCCAACGAAAAATATAAGAACATACAATTAAAACTTTGCAGATTCTACATTATCTGTTCCACCTATTTTTGTTTCCTCTTGGGGCTCTCCCTCCTCCATCTCTTCATAGCTAACGACGGGCAAACGGGCAATCCATCTGTGAAAGGCAGAATAATGAAGAACGAAAAAGTGTTCAGGAAGGAGTTATGTAGAATGATTATGAATGTTATAAAAAATATTGGGTTGTTCGGAAAGTAATTTCGTTTTTCCCAACAGAAGACTTAATTGTATTTTTTCACAGTAATTGTATTTTTTTTAACTTCGCACTTAAGCCCCATTGTCATTATAGATTTTGACAGCTGATACAATGGCTAATATAATGGCAGCTGGAAGCAAGGCTTATTTGTGAAAAAGTTTGTTTGATTCTGCGCAATAGTTTTGTTTGGTTCCCTATCAAATATGGAAAGTCAAAAGTAGCATTTTCGGTATATTTTATTTTTTACTATCGAAAAGGTAAAAATGCTGTTCAAGCAAGAAAAAAAATTATTGTATGTGTATGTGTAATGATGCGCCTTCAATATGGATAAAAATTATATTAAAATATTGAGAAGAAATATATTTAAAGGCTGCAATATTACATTTATTGTTAAGGGTGAGAACACCGGCGTAGTAAGGCATTTTAATTAAAGAGTTAGACGGTTATGTTTGGGCAGGAGAGTAGGTTGACAACAGCGATTTGTCTGTGGTTTCCGATGCCAGACGATATAGGCGGCAGTGGAGCCACAGATGACGTTATAACATAATATCCTTTGTTGAACATTTTATGGCAGTCAGAGTGTAGGGTCGACCACAGAACACGTGGAGTGGACTTTGGGGGGACTTGAAATGGCGCAATGAAGGGCGTGCACGTTTTGAGAGAATAGCTAATCAAGAAATTAAAAATTGAAGCTAAGTGGTAGAGTTTTAAAAGCTTTCATGAATGGATGTAGGAGAAATGAGAAGGCGTGGGCAATGAAGTGAAAATATAAAATAAATAGAAGAGTTAGAGTTTTTTTCGGGGATTCATTTCTGCGTACGGGTCTGGGGTTGCCACTCCCCGGTGCTTTAGCATTGCAGGTGCAATTTTTGATCCATTTTTTAAACGTATCATCACTCAAAAGGGTTGTCTACAGCAGTGATGCGCAAACTTTCTACGACCGCGACCCACTTTCTTTACATAAAAATTTACTCAATCACTCGAAATGAAAATGTTTTGGTACTACCAATTTTTTTTTTTAAATTTAGAAAATTTGCGCTAAAAATGGAAAAAAGAAACGAGGAAATTTTGACAAACTATTGTAAAAATCAATGAACTACATATAGATTTTGGGTATCTATAATTTTGAGTATGTATAGTTTAGGGTATATATAGTTTGGGTATCTAGACTTTGCATAATAACAATAAAAAGTCTTGTTTACCTTCTGTACTTGCTTTTGGAACATCACATGACTAAAATTCATAATTAGATATTGATGTGCAATTAAAATAAGGTAAAAATTAACAATTAAATTTATAAAAGAGCAGGATTTAAATATTATAAGCGTCGTATTAAAACACTGAAAATTGTATTAGGTGAGTACAGCCTTTTGCTGATTTACATTGCAAAGCTGTTTTGGCCCTTTATTTAACAATATCGTATTAAAAAATACAAATAAAATATTAAATGAATGTAAATATACAACGTTTAAAACATATTTTTTAATTAAATAATTCAATATGATTTGAATCTCCTTAATATTTACCGCTACCCCTCCAAATTTTTTCGATACCCCTTTATCGGTCGCGACCCATATATTGCACACCACTGGTCTACAACAATGCTAAAAGCAAGAAATCATGGAGTAAAAAAAGATTAACCGGCTCAAAGCACTTCGAACACCGATGCTCATAAAAAAAAAACATGCTGTCTGTTTGGTAGGCTTTCAAGGGAATCGTTTTTTCCCCTAAGCTTCTACCGGACAATACCACGGTCAATTTTGACATGTACTGTGATCAACTGGAAAAATTGAATGATTAATTCAAACAGAATGTTCCATCAAGATAATGCGAGACCTCATTCAAGATTGGTAACTCGCCAAAAGCTTTCACAGCTTGGATGGGATGCACTACTACACCCACCATATTCTCCAGATCAGGCACCTTCGGATTATTACTTGTTCCGGTCTCTACAAAATATTTAGATGGTAAAACCTTTACTTCAAAGGAGTGACGTCAAAAATGACTTGGGTCAGTTTTTTGCCAGCAAAGATCAGAAGATTTATGAGCGTGGAATCATGCTACTGCCAGAAAGATGGCAAGAGGTATTGGACCAAAATGGGGAGTATGCAATTCAATAAAATATTTATACACTATAAAAAAATAGTCTTTCATGTTCACCAAAAATTAAAACAAAATGTCTTTCTGAACAACCCAATATGTATGGGCAGCAAATAAATCAAATTCAAGTTGTTATTTAACATCGAAGATTGAGTACCAGTAAAAATTTTGTCTTTACTTCTCACCATACATGAATAGTTAAATTTCTTATATTTGGTGCTTACAGGCTGTAAAAAAATTTACAGGACTTTCTCCATTTTCTAAATATCAGTTATATAGCGGTCTCCTTCTAATTTCAGATATTCTAAAACATAATACGACAAATTCAGCTTTTGTTATTCCAAATTGTTGAAATTCTCAGATCTTACAATACATAAAATTATAGTCGGTACAACTACATCACATTCAACTAATATTTCTGTAAAACTCTGTACGAAAAAAAAAAAAAACCTTTCATGCCTTTATTTAAAGCGTCCAGCTGAAAAACTAAACATCTCTAGATTACAATATTCTTCATAAAACCTTTCTAAGAGAAATATGGTAGGGTTTCAATCTTGATTGGTTCTCACTTTTGCCTCACATTCGAGCAAAGCTCTTTATAAAGGTCCATTTTAATGACGTAAGTACAAGAGAATTTTGAACATTAAACCACGGAATGTCTATTAATTAAATATGTAAAATTTACAGAATAAAAAAAATCCCTTTTTAAAACGACATGTGAGTAATGCACATACATGCCCTAATATTGTGAGCACATGTACATTCTTGCATTTGCATCAATAAATATGCAACGTAATACTAATGTAATACTTTATGCTAGGGGTACTCATACCACGGTCGGTGGTCGCATGCGGCCCACCAAGCTTTTATGTGCGGCCCGAAACACTCTTATTCATTATCAAGTAGATGCTTTTGTACACATAAATTTGGATATAAATGCTTGTAAAATACAAAACTTTACAAAAATGTGCCACCTGCTGCTCATATTTTTCAAATCAATAGATCTTTGTGAATCATCCATTTCCAAAATGAAATATGCGAAGAACAGATCTAGAAATTGGCTTAGTGATTGTTACCTTAATGACATATTGAGAGTAGCATGCAGCAAATACACTCAAGAGCCAAAACATTATAACCACCCCTACATTTTGCAATGAATTCGCCTGGATGACGTGGAAGGCATGTGATCAAGTGGAACTGGTATTTAACTGCTGCTGGAGAGTCTGAAGAATCATTCTTTCACTTACTTCTGTGTGTGATGGGAAAGGCTGCGGATCTAAGCGACTTTGATAGAAGGCAGATTGTAATGGCTTGAAGGCTCGGAACAAGTATTTCCGAAACTGCACGACTCGTGGGTTGTTCGCGACCTACAGTTGTTAGTACTTATGCAAAGTGGATGAATGACGCTGAAACCAGCAGTAGACGACATGGTGTAGGACGTCACACGCTATCAAAGAAAAAGGTCGTCGGAGACTGTCTCGCATGGTGAAGCAAAACCGGAGCCAGACAGTGGCTCAGCTGACAGCCCAATACAATGCAGGGCTAAGTAGAATAGTATCGCAGTACACTGTTTAGCGGACACTGTTGGATATGGGGCTACGCAGCAAACGTCCCACTCGTGTGCCTTTGCTGACCAAGCGTCATCGCCGACTGCGCTTGCGCTGGGCCCGGGAACATCGCGACTGGTCCATGGATCAGTGGGAGAGAGTTGCCTGGTCAGATGAATCACGGTTTGTCATTCATCATGCCGATGGCCGTGTCAGGATACGCCGTCTTCCAGGCGAACTGTTGCTCCATCAATGTACAATAGGTGAAACACAGGCCGGAGGTGGCGGTATTATGCTTTGGGGGACGTTCTTTTGGGAGTCTCTGGGACCCGTGGTTGTAGTAGAGCAGACCATGAATGCTACAGGATATCTGAACATCATTGCGGACCAGTTGCACCCTTACATGGCCTCTGTTTTTCCAGCTGGAAATGGAATATTCCAACAGGACAACGCCCGTGTCACAAGGCTAAAATTGTGTTGGAGTGGTTCCAGGAACATGATGCTGAATTCCAGTTAATGTCCTGGCCGCCTAACTCACCGGATCTCAATCCAATAGAACACATTTGGGATGTCATGGGCCGGCAGCTCAGAGTTCAGAGACCACCAATTCGCAATATCTCGGATTTGCGTGACCGTTGCTTAAACATCTGGTACAATCTGTCTCCGGCCATCTACCAAGGACTAGTGGCATCCATGCCAAGGCGGGTTGAAGCTGTGTTGCGCGCCAAAGGTGGGCCAACTCGTTATTGACAGGTGGTCATAATGTTTTGGCTCTTGAGTGTATAAACGGGATTTATGTAAAAATAGTCAAAAGTTTGTTTCAACATGAAAAAATCACTCCAATTTTAAAATAAACGCTTGGATACATTTAAGATTTGAGTTTCATTTTTTTCATTATCTTATTATGGAGTATAGCGTACCTTTGTAGCGGCTCGCGTAAATTAGCAAACATTATAATTAGATCTGGCACGAGCGTGAAATAGGTTGAGTATGACTGGTTTGTCCAATGTGTGTATACACACACACACACACACACACACACACACACACATATATATATATATATGTATATATATATATATATATATCTATATATATATATATATATATATATATATATATATATATCTATATATATATATATCTATATATATCTATATATATATATATATGTATATACACATACATACACACTATCTACCAATAAATATTTGGACACATGTGATAGAAAAAAGGAACACAATTTATTCATATTCAATAGTTCGTAGAGCCTCCACGAGAGGCAATTACAGTCTCAACACTCCGAGGCATGCTTTCCACAAGTCCTTGTATGATGGTTAGTGGTATATTTTCCAGTCGGCTTGGAGAAGACATGTAAATTTTTAAACCGATTTTGGACGGTTGTTGCACCCCTCATTCGGCGATTCAACTCGTCCCAGAGGTTCTCAATAGGGTTCAGGTCTCGGATCTGGGCAGGCCAGTCCATTCGGATAACCCCATTGTTACCATACCAATCCAGGGTAGATCTCGCAACACGACAGCTGGCGTTGCCACCGTGGAAGACACATGGGTCAACCCGTAAAACTGCTATAACGTAGGAAGCACACTGCCATCCAAAATAGTGCAGTAGGCGTCGGTGTTGAGCTTATCATGAATTGGGACCAAGGGTCCCTGTCCATACCAGGAGAAACAATCCCAGACCATATTTCTACCTCCGCCGAACTTTTCTGTGAGCATAAGGACTTTTGGCAGGAGGCTTTCTCCAGGCAGACACGAGACCTAGACCCTGTTTTTAGAACGGTAGAGGGTAAACCTTGATTCGTCGCTCCAGTGAACCCATTTCCACTGATCTACGGTCCATTTTAGACGAGCTTTGCACCACATTAACCAAGCATCGTGGTCAAACGATTATGGGCGGTAGCACGACTATGAAAACCACACAGATGTGTTTCCTTACGGATGGTATTCATTTAAACAACAATCCCAGATGTCTGTTGAAACTCCTGGTATATATGGGTCGTCGGTTGGGTGGGGTTCTTCCGAATTTCTCTGGACAACACCCGTCGGTCTCTGTCTCCCAGTTTAATGTGTCTGCCGACTCGGGCACATTCCAATAATCACCGTTCAACTTCCACTCTTGAATCACAGGACCACTGTCGATTTTGACTAATTCAATTTACACCTTTCTCGAAATCAGATAACTCTACACTTCGTGGCATCTTGCATGCGACTAATGCCAATGTTGTTTCCTACACAATATTTTACGGCTGATGACATGACGTATATTAGGACTGCAGATATCGTCATTTGCATGGGTGCCCAAATATTTATTGGTAGATAGTATATATATATATATTTATATATATATATTGTAAGAATCCGTTACGACCTTTCCGAATAAAACAGCCGGATCTCCCACAGCAGGTGACCTGCGAACAGTTCTATCGATCAGCGTCAAAGTGTCTGGAAGCAGAGAATGGGGTTGCTCCTATCTGCCGGCCCCTGGGAAGACGTAAACTAATGACTATTTCGACGTGAACTAATGATTTTCAGATCAGCTGATTTATAAGAGCCGACCACATGGCTTCGTTGTCAAGCGAATCACAGCCAACGAACATGACGTCACAAATTATGCCAGCCAACCCAAACATTTACAGTCACGTGACAGGAAGCACGAGGGCCAACGCCGGGAGAAAAAATCCAGTTTTTTGGACAGACTTGGTCGAGACTCTCATCTAGAGAGCACCTTTCGTCTACGTTGTCCTGGGGCGACCGACTTCATCCTGAACTTTATTTTTCAGAAAAGCCCGCTTGAATCTTCTCGTCAATTAATACTTCACCCTGAAGTATAGCTATCTGAGAGCATCCAGCTCTACAGGCTTCTGTTAGCTCGTTACTTCATCAAGAAGTTATCTTCATATTTCAGAGCAGCCGCTCTATAAACTTCCCGTGATTTATAACTTTCCTTACGAAGTTATTCTATTTTCAGAGCTGTATGCTCTAGAGGCTGTGTACCGACGTTCTAGTTCCGCTGTGAATTTACTCGCCGACATCTTATCATCGAGATTATTTGGCTATTACGAAGGACAGTCCCCTCTATGTCTAGAGGTAGATCAAAATTGTAAATAGTGTAAAAAGTTTCCGACTTAAATTTAATAAAACTGTAATTTAATGTAGTAGACTGACTCTGAACATTTTTAGCTACCCGGAGTCTGAAGTTATCACAATATATATATATATATATATATAGTAGAATCTGGATCAATCGTTTTTCAAGGGGCTGAATGAACGGAACGATAAATGCGGGAAAACGATAGATGCGGGAATTTAACAAAGCGATAAGATCGTCGGGACTGCGTGAAATAAACAACACATACGGGAAAACGAGGATTCGGGGAACGATCGATAGAGATTCCACTGTATATAGAAAACATAAGGACGGATGTTTCGGTAAACGAACGGAGCAGCTTGCGGTGAATGAGATTGAATGAGTCAATGTTCTTCACTGAAATCGTGACTTCCCACATGTATTCCGAAGTGAAACAGTTGTTGATTGTCGTTGCGAGGCTGTTGTCAATGCAGACATTTGCACTTCAACCGCGAGAATCGTTGGTTGCTGTCAATGAGGGCACTGTGCAGTTGAACTAACACCAGCCCTTGGTGCGACCTAAATTTTGACCAAGGACCCCCACGGGCGACATCTGGGGGGCGGGCTCTTACGTTCTGCCACCTTCTCTGACATCGAAGGGGGACTTTCCGGTCTACTGATTAAACGTGCCCATATCCTGTCTAGACACGAATGGATTGAATGACGTTAGTCGGGATACGAATTGAGCACTTCCCAGTCCCCAGCCAAACGCGTTACCACTACGGTACCTCCTGCCCTCACATAATGACATATACTTTAGAAAATTATCATATATATTAAATTTTATACTTACATGAAAACACCAATGGGTATGGTAATTAAAATTCCCATGACTATATACATTAATCCTGGGAAAACATTCAAAGTTGCATTGTAAGCTTGAGAAACTATGGCTGTTGAAGCTATGGGAAATATAGATTCGGCCGATGTCAAAAAAGCGAATACTTTTCCTGAAATGAGAATTAAAAAGTACATTGAAATTCGGAAGAACCATAATCTGACAACTCAATTTTTAGCGCTTACTCAACAAGTTGAGGATAAACTCCAGTAAGAATTTAAACCAGCTGATTCAAAGACGTAAGTAGTAAGGGATTGGGGAACAAGAGTAAATATTTTGGTGATAATATGCTGAATAGAAAAAAAATTACCCAGATCGTCTTTAGGAACTATTTTCGACAGTCTTGAACGGCCAGCGAGAGTTCCTAAACCTAATAAAAGTCCAAGGAGATTTGCTAAACACAAAGAGAAGAAAAATTATTTTTGCGATAATATTGTATAAAAAAGTTCTTATTTTAAAGCAAGAAAGTGACGAATAGAACTTGTTGCTATGGCCGTCCGCAGACGGAGCAACTCAAAAGAAACTGATAACCGACTCCAATCACAAACCAGCCCGTGATGATTCGTAACGTATGAAATTGAATGGAGCCACGCACACGGCGCAACTAGTTACAAACCCGTCAGCAACGCGTTTGTAATCAGTCGCAGGCAAGTCAACGTGTCGAGTCGTTAGCAACTTCAGTCGCCAGTTTCTCTTGCGTTGTGCGTGTTATTACACAATCTATGTTAAAGCCGCTCTTTTGGCAAGCTTCCAAGTGACGTACACGAGTCACGTGACTTCTGCCTAGCGATGAAATGAAATTCTAACGTTTTTTGTTGTATGGAATATGTGCGCCCATATATACAGTCCATTTTTAAACGATTGATCAAAGACAATCTATTGTGATGATTTTTTAAAATAAATTAATTTCTGATAATAATTTAACTAAAAATAATGCCCGGAATAGTGATGTTCTTTCTTCCATGACAGGTCGCAAACAATTGATTTGAATCACTTTTGAGTCGGCCAGTGTGCGGAGCTGCATCACTAACGAGTTTACAACCGATAAGCAATTTCAGTCGCTAACCAGTTGAGTTTCCTTTGAGTCGCTCCATGTGCGGACGGCCTAAGAGACCAGAAATAAAATCTCCAACAAAACAGTCTTCGAAAAAAATTCATATGATAGTGAATTAAATACTTTTAACGTCTCGATTAATAAGAAATATTGGAATCTTACCGTTTGAGAAATATTTTTTTTTCAGAGGGGTTTGGATTTTATGTAATTGCTCAGTAAACTTTTTTTACCGTATGGACTAGACTATCCACAGTGTTTTCCTAGCATTTTTTCCAATTAGGGGCTATTAGTTTAGGACGAAAAATAATTAAATAAATGTATAATATAATTTCGCAAATAATATTTTTCTTTATCAGTTTCATTATAAAAGAGATAATAATTTAGTGTTACAAAAGTTCAATAATAAATAAATTTTGAAAGCCTAACTCTTCTGGGCAGATGTAAAATTAGAAAATCAAACAGTGCCAATAAAACATCTAGTTGTTCTCTTCTATTTATTCATAAAAAAATTCTTCATCGCGGATGATGAAGGGTGTGAATTATATGGTGCAGAAAAACCATCACAGTTACGCATTGAAAGTACTGGAAGCGGAGACTGTAAAAGATGCTTAGAGATATATATGTCTGAGATATTTTAAAAGTTCTGACTTTTCTTGAGAAGAACGAAATTACTTGCACGTAATTGTCAACTTTAATAGCATATATCATAAGCATATTTTAAATGCCTTCCTACAAGTATTGTTGAGTTAATGAATAAGCCTAGACACTTCCTCTAAATTTTCTTTTTTTCTGTAGAGTCTCAATAATCCCTGATATCTAGAAAAGTGAACAGCACTTAATCCTAAGCCATTCTAAAAAATTTCGCATGCTTTCCTCTCTTGTGCAACATGTTCTATAATCGGTTTCGTGGATGCGACGGAGGAGATATTTGATATCTCCGTTACTGGAAGGTTCGGTGGTACTAGAAATGGCCTTAAGATAGTAGAGCAGCAACTGATTTCATTGATGCTTTTATTAAAAAATATTATTAGAGGTTGAGAATGAAGTGGGTTTTTCCAATCCTTATAATATAAATATTTGCTTGAAATTTTGATAATTCTTTAGCCATATTTGAAATATTTTGACTATGAGATGGAAGTCCGTATTTAGCAACTTTCGATATGCATCGTGTTTGAGCGTTGAGGATCTGTATTCCAAGTTGGTATCGATCCCGATTACCTTGGATCGTTTGGATTCTACTGTACCGTACTTTGGCAGTTAGTATTCAATGAATGTTAATTACAGGGCAAAAAACAATAAGATACAAAATATAAAAAAAAAATTTCTCGAATCAAAAATCCTAAAACTGATCTCAATGCATAACAGAAAGAAAATTATAGAAAATAGAAATGGTCTTTTGCAACCTCATAGTGTTTACTTGCTTAATAGGCAGCTAGTGGCGATAAACTGTTATTTTTGGGTAATCTAAAAGTCAGCATTGCAAAATGAAACTATGATAATTATAAAAGATGTTTAAGAAAATTGTGCATGATCATTGAGTTGTTTTGCTTTTTACCTCCTCCATTTCCTCTGAAGCTATAAATATCTCGAGAAAACAATAATTCTCTTAGTTGCATATTAAAAGCAAAGACACTCTACACCAGCTTTTTCACTCCCCTACACTTCATAAATAGATTCTGGATGAAAAAGTGTGCAAATATATGTTTAGAAATAGTGAATCATCTATCTATATATATATATTATTTCTAGAAGGGGATTTTTTCTGGCGACCCCTTTGTCTCCCTTCATACTTAAAGAAAATCCATAAATGTGGTACCATTTTAAAAAGTAAGATCTCTCCTTCTGACGAATTGTTAATTTAGAATTACACATTGTATCGTTTGTTTAGAAATCGAAGTAGAATACTTATAAACATTTCATCTTTCGGTAGATGGCGCATGCTTTTTATTTTCCCACTCTCGCTCACTGAACTTTTAAATTTTAAAATCGTCTGCTTTTATTATCATTCTGTGAATTAATTAATAAGTTCCTTTCTGGGCAACGTTATTACTCTTTTTGCATGGAAAAACAATTTCTTTGGACTACAATCTATTTTCTTTACCCCTGAAGAATATTTTATGAGTGATATTTTCGTTTGGTATGCCTTTTTAGAGTTTCATTTTATTTATTCAATTCTATGTTCACGATTGAATTGCATATGAGAAAATTCTTGCAATCTATCAAGTGAAAGCTTCTAATCTGTCTCATTAAAGGATAGTTAAAATAAAGGTCTTACCATGTAGATGTGAAAGTCTAAGAAAAAAATAAGATTGTGGCAACGAATGGTTCGTG
Organism: Dolomedes plantarius; assembly: GCA_907164885.2. Lineage (NCBI taxonomy): Eukaryota > Metazoa > Arthropoda > Arachnida > Araneae > Dolomedidae > Dolomedes > Dolomedes plantarius. The sequence goes on from OU015496.1 coordinate 78,369,647, forward strand.
GTGGATTGGCAAATTTCTTATGTAAACTCTATGGGAAAATGTGCGCGAGACATGTAAAGATTTCTTTTATTGTAGATGTCAAGCACGCGTTCGCTTATTTATTTTCTTTTACTTTTATTTTTCGAATACTAGATTCGGTTTGGTTTGGAGCGCTACTGTAATTTTTTGCTACACAAGGGCTAATTAGACCGGGACCTACTGCTTAAATCCGATTCTGAACGGCTACAAACACTGAAGCCAAGAATGAGACTCAAAACCACAGACTTCGGTACCGAATACCAGCGTCCTTGTATTGTTTGTTTAAAAAGGGAAGTTAAATATGGACTTTTCTCTAGAGTTCTTTCGATGCGTCGTTACGGCACGGTCAAATAATGTGTATAGAGAGGCTTTGTAATGTAAAAATCCCATTTTCCACGAGTTTGTGTCATACTTAACTTTTAATATTGTCTACAAAGGTATTTTGACGTGTCCATATAACATGTTCCCCTGTTATGCGTTATGCTTCACCTCCAGTTTTGTTAATACCTCCTGTTTGTCACCTCCTGTTTTGTCCATAAAGCGGTTCTTCATTCATCCTTATGCAAACTACAAACCTCGCTATAAAACTTATCATATTTTATTCGTATGCGAATCTTTCGCAAGGGCCACCTGGTTGATACAAATTTGTGTAATTTTTATTACTTTCTGTAATTATATAGAGTACCCATGAAGAGATAGATTTTTTTCATTTTGCTCTTTAGACCTTGGAAGATACCAATTCTACAGCAGGAAAAATTAAATCTATCAAAAAAAGGGTTTTGATATGTTGCAGAAACCAAAAAACTGTTCCAGACTATCCTGAAAGCTACCATTGCAGAGCAATTGTTAGCGAAGGATCCTTTTAAGTACTCAATTTTGAGTCTTTTATTTTGCACTTATAATTGTTGTCATTATTTGAGTATCTGTTCTTAATGCAAAACGTTCCTACTCAGTCAATAACATGCTGTTTACGCGCCATTTATTGTTTATGTCCATTGTAATGGAATTCCTTCTGATTTCTGAAATAGGTAAATTGGTAATCTTGATTAGAATCATGCAACTAAATCGCTAGCATTCTCATGTAAGCAAACAAATAGCTTTATTTCCTGTAGAAACTTACCCAAATGATAAATCCACGGTTTAAAGGCCACTCCTGTGCATATGCATTTCAGCATAAGTGATACAGATCCTATAATTCCAAGTACAGGTTCCCCAATGTTCCTTTTTTTGAATATGGGAACGATTATCATCATGAGAGTGAGTCCAATCACACTGTAAACAGCTGATACCGTAGAATACGTTGTATTTTCCCAGTTAAACTGGTGGTGAACGTAGAGAAAAGTAATTCCGGCGAGAGCTATTGAAAAACACATTAGATTAGTAGAGAGGATTATCAGACGGAACATTTCACAGTCCTTTAGAGTTTATATAATTGTTTGAGAATTGATGACTATCCCGAGAGTTTTCTCTGAAATTACGAACATAGTCAAAGTAAGAATTTCCTCAGTAGACTTAACATGAAGGTACTGGAATTCTTTTCATATTTTAAGCAATAAGCAGCTGATATCGTGTGGAAAGACATCGAATTTAATTTTTTAGATCATCTCATTTTTAATATTTCAGGTTGTACCTTACGTTTTAATTAAAAAAAGAATGTACTGTATCCATCGAAATTAAAAGTTCCCTGAGGGTAATCTATTTCATACATAATCTAGTATGAAATAAATTATACATTTTATAACAAATGGGGCGTAATTCCTCTCTCTCTCTTTCTCTGTTTTTAGGTTTTTGCAGGGAAATTAGTAATTAGAATCCTGCAACTAAATAGCTATACTGATCCTGTATTTGCAAATACTGCACCTGTATTTCATTTTTGTACTGTAAAAAAAGAACTACCGTAAAACTTAAAATTCGAAGCATTTAGTACAGCAGTGGAAAAGAAGTGTTTTGGAAATGAAACAATTCCTCCTACATTTTATTTAAATATAATGAATCATATGTACCTGTTAAAAAAGTAGGATTTCTCTGAATCGATGCAGTTTTTGGATAGGATAACTTTAACTCCATAAGCTGTTTTAATTGTGAAATATTTAAACCTTTTTTTTATTGTATATTTGGTACTATGAAATTACATTTAATTATTATTAATGTGACATTGAATGTGTAAGACACTGAATGTGTAAGAATATGTTGAGAAGGCGGGTAATTTAATGATTTTATATTATTTATTTTGATTTATATTATACACCTTAGCTATAAATAATATGAAACATATTATTTCTAGCTAAGGTGCTAATAGTTTCGCTTCTAATTTTTTTCGTGAGGTTTTTATAAACTCTTGCTTTTTTGTTATTCCCCCCCCCCCTTCTTTTCGATTTCTTGGTCGCAGATTTCTTCCCTTTACTATTACCTGCTTGGCAGAGACTATACTGTATGTATGTCCTTTTGGAGTCATTGATTAATCGGTGTGAGTTTACTAGTTCGAATTATTGTGAAGAAACGCTTAACGACTTTTGAGAATAGAGTTTCTCACTGATAATTTATAGCAAGTATTTTGAGATTTTTTCTCCCCAATCTAATTCAAAGGTTTATTGTTTATTTTCCCCATAATTTGCGATTGGTCAAACTTAATAACTAGCATATAAGAGTAAATAAAAACAGACCAAGCAATCTGGAAAGTATTTCTTCCTGTAAAATAAGTCAACGCGTCATTAACTCAATTCATATAGGCGAATTAGTTCGTTACTATTTCGGTGTGTTTGGATATAATTTAGACTGAAGAATTTAACGAACAAGCAGCCTTGAATTCATAAGTCTGTAATTTAAATGACAAATCATAGGGATAAAGTATTTTCTAATTGGTATTGAATAACTTACTTTTTCCTTAACAATCTTTATTGAACTTTTAATTAGTGGATCACTTAACAGGCAAATTTAGTAAGTTGATTAACAAGTTTAATGATTTTTATGTGGGAGAAAGCGAGTTTTGGGTCTTTTAATTAAATGATTAAACCGTTAAAAACTAATCACGTATCACATGAAAATACTTTACATTTATAAGTTAAAAAAGGTAATAAATCAGTACTTTTATATAGTACACAACAAAAATACAATTATTATAGAGTTTTAGAAATTTACTCACATGCGAAATTGAAGACAGCAACGCTCATTGCGAGAATCAGATACCATATTTGTTCTCTACCTCTGTTCGGACGCTTTTTCGCAGTAGTTCGAAAGCTGATTATCAATTCTTCGAATGACCAGAAATTGCGAAATTTCGTCATCCAATCATCTTTATTATCTAGACCTCTGGTTTCTTCCAAACAGAAAATAACGCAAATAAAGCCCAATATGTGACCGCAAGTGGAAGTGAGGAACACAGGAACAAAGCTATAAAATTTGAAGATCCAACCACCTGCAAGGGAACCCAAGGGCGACGATAAACCGAAAGCCAGTTCCATAAAAGCGTATTTCATGGTCCTATTCCCAGTCTTCGAGACATCAGATACATAACTATACAATGTCATAAGAACTCCAACGAACCCGCCAGAAAGGCCGGTAAATATTGCTGGAATGAATAAGTACTCAACTCTGCTGTAGAAGTAATAAGCACATATTGCTGTTCCAAAACCGTCTATTATTATTCCAAGTTGTGCAATCATTATTGGAAATTTTCTTCCGTACTTGTCGCTCCAAGATCCGATAAATAGAGCCATGAGAGCTGATGGCAGTACCTGCAGAAGATTGTGCCCTAAGTGGTAATTATTTGCCATTTTCTCGACTTCATCTTTTATAACTTCATGATCTTTAAGGTTGTGGCATGTGTCTTCAGAATATCCTAAATGAACAAGACATACCTTATCTATTATCATACTCGTAGAAGTAATATTTCTCATTACATACGAGAACATGAATAGAAACATTACAACTTCCGCCGTTACTGGGGCAAATCTGGACATGATGGATCTTGCTTGGTTTCCGACGTAATATATCACAGAATTGTTTTCATCCTCCCCTTTATCTTCCTGTTTATCGTATTTTAATTGATCAATTATTTCTATCTGCTGATTTACCATGCTCTCTGCCCTGTGGAGCTCAACATTTTCCAAGTCCTCACTCTCCACTAATTCAACGTTCTTTTGTGAATTCATATTTCATATGAGGTTTTTTTTTTACTCAGTCTATGGATGCAAATAGTTTTCAGAAGAACTGAATTTGATGACTTCCATGCATCAGTGGGATTTACATTTTTGTGGGCACATCTGAAAATGAGATTAGAAATATTACATGGGAACTGTAAACTATCATTTACACATGAAATGTTTCGCATTGATATCTACCTATCTATTAATCTCTCTCTTTCTCTGTTTCTCTCTCTCTCTCTCTCTCTCTCTCTCTATATATATATATATATATATATATATATATATATATATATATATATATATGTATATATACAGAGGCTGTTCGCACATTTTTTAGACGATTTTGGTAAGCGGTAATAAAAAATCGTTTGCTGCAAAAGAAATAATTGCAATTGTACTATGTTTTTAAAAGTCAAAATTATCGTCTGCTGCTTGAAAGTTTTTTTTAATTCAAAATGGCGTTTTTAACAAAGCAGTGGTTTGAAGGCTACATTTATGCTCCTTCCGAAGAGAAATATGCATACTCCGTTATCCAAACGCGATGTGAGTGTCATGGTTTTGTGATATCTAATGCGTCGATAGGTAATATCGTCAACAAGAAAGGAAAAAAGCGTCAAATTGGAGCCTCAAGTGGGACAAAAATTCCAAACAAGTATCCAAGGAAAAAACGGACATCTTCGACTATTGCAAAGGTACGTTGTTTAATGTTAAAAGAAAATTCCCCTAGTCAAAGGACAGTTGCAAAATCATTAAAATGCTCGGTGTCCACTGTAAACAAAATGATAAACGTTGATTTCAATCTTAAGAAAGCGAAAAAACGCAATGTGCATCGTCTTCTTCCAAATCATATCGCAGGACACGCTGCAGATTTCTATATGAAAAACACTTATACAAAGAAAAATGGAAAACAATTGTCACAATAGATGAATCATGGGTGTATTTAAATGATTGCAACAAAAAAAGAGCCATTTATTATCATAAAAGGGGTGAAAAAAATTTAAGTACATGGTTCAAAGAATCGAAAGAAAGTTTTTCTAAGGGATTCATGATTGTTGCTGGTTTTTCTTATAATGGCAAGTTAAAATTAAAGAGAGTGGACAAAATGTCAAGATTAACTCCAAATACTATCAGAGACATATTTTATCGCCAATTTTTCTGAATGAAATACCATCGCTTTACCCACAGTGCCATCAATCTGGTAGACTCCATCAGGACAAAGCTAGCAGTCACACATCAAAATCCACTGTAAATTTCCTAAAAGAAATGGAACAAAAAACTGGTATCAAGGACCATACCCTTCACTGATATCCCTACTAAATCTCCCGATGTATCACCTATGGATTTTTGTGCTTTAGGGCTTTTAAAATCTGCATTATCCAAACGTCGTCCCAAATCCCTTACAGGACTCTGGAATCTGTTCAAGAGGAATGGGATAAAATACCTCTTCTGACACTTCAAAAGGCATTATTATCCTGGAAATTGCGGTGTCGAAAGATAGTTCAGAATAAGGGATGTCAAATAGAACATTTAAAACACAAGAATTTTAGGTAATTTAGTTTTGTGAATACAATATACATCGTCTAAAAAATGTGTGAACAGCCTCTGTATATATATATATATATATATATATATATGCATGTATGTATGTATTTATGTGTGTGTGTGTGTGTGTGCGTGTATGTATGTATGTTATTCAATGTACAGAAGAATCTTCTTTTGGAATTATGAACTAAATTTTCCATAATCGGGATTAAAAATTTATCTTCTTACCTTCCTCGAAAAGAAAAAAACTGTCATAGCAGCAAACGTCGATACGAAGCTCAACAATTTCTTCAACAAACGCGACTTTGTTTGCTATCCACGTGGCGAGGTCTTTCTACGTTCACCTATAGCATAAGCGTCAGTCGTTGGTTACTTATATTGATGGTACCGTATAGGTGAACCAGCACACCCCCTGATGCTAATTTAAATTTTACCGAACACCCCCAGATTGCTGGCACCGGTAGAGATCGTACCTTCCCCCTCCTTCTGACCACTTGAAAGGACATTCCGATCTACGGACTTAACGTGCCTACATGAGTCGTAGACACGAAGGCATTCAATAGATCTCGTCACGAATGAAATCGAGCTCCCTCCCTCCGAAATCCATCATTCTACCACTGGGTGTGGCGACAAAAATTTGTGTATTTGGGGGAATTAAAACTTTTTAATAAATCACTACACTAATTAATGTTAGGAATACATTAATGTTAGGAATACGTTAGGATAGGATAACTATTAACAATCAATTACTTCATTTACATTTAATATCAGGTTTCAGTTAAATTTGAGTACAATATTTGCCATTAGTCATAGTGGTTAGTACATTAAAAGAGGATGGTAAAGAGATGCGTTGTGTTTTTGTTAAATGCAATAACCCATAATAATAATTAAAATTTACCCTAGGTTCGTCTCACTGTTGCATCACTGTGGTGATTAATGAGCCAAAAGTAAAATGAAATTAATTCATCTAAAATTACTTATCTAACATGGAGCACTCCTAATAATAGAATTACTTCACCTAAAAGAAAAAGCTTCAAAAATTCAACTCTGCTGAAATTAAAACCTAAAGCTGAAAATCAGAAATTACCTCAAGGCAAGGAGCGACATGACACCACTTTACAAACTAATAATAACAATTTATTAACAATTTCACTGACATTATAATCATCAATCTTGTAATCAAGTTCTACTCAACATATTTCCGACATACCAAATTCAATTATTTAAAATGCATTTGCGGTAAAACCAAAATGTATCTCATTTCAACACAGTCAATAAAATGAAAATTCCAATAAATCAAATGAAGTGGCTGGTGAATAAAAAAAAACTTAATTATTCTATCTGTAATTGATAATAATTAAATAATTTAAAACTTAAATTGAATCTTAATGACTCTGCTGCAGCTTTCAAAAAGGAGAGAATTTAGGGATAGAATTTAAAGAACGGAAAAGAAAGAATATCACCCGTGGCCAATACATCATTCTCCGGGATCGGGCAAATTGCATCGTCCCGAGGCCAGAGCCTCCCGGCCCCAACCTTGGGATTTACGCCCTCGCTACCAGTCCAGAATCCCGAATGCTTTTCCAAAATCCCCCGCGCTTCCCGAGTCACCGCTCCATTCCTTGTAGTTGTGCGCAGCCTGTATGACTGCAAAGAGTCCGCTAGCGCGCCAACTATTTGGGACATAAAGTTCGAGTGAAAGGTTGCAGGCCACAATTTCTATCTTCTGGAACTGTAGTCCAATTTTATTTCATCTTCTGAACTCGTTCCAACGCCATATTAAATTTTCTCCGCGCCACCGCCATCCACAAGACTCTGTACCCTTCTGCACATCTGGTATTCTCATCCTTTCTCCTCTCTGGCTCGGGGGGGGGGGAGGCTTGGTTGTGCATCACGAAGAAATGGCGAAGACCGGGCATATCAAATTACCAAGGACAATGGCCAGCAAAAGATAGCGACCGAAGCCTGTTGCTAGGCACAGAGTCAGTTTTAGGGAAAGAAAGAAAAACAATGAATATATCTAACACTTTTACTATTTATCCAAATTTCTTCAACCTTTGAAGTAAAATTCACCAGCCAAATATACGTACCAGCCACTTACAAGGTTTAAAAATCAGATTAATTAAATAATAACAATTGGAACAATGAAGCCAAACATATGATGATCTCCCCCAATTTAATTTTTCCTAATGTCAAAATATTTCGAGAAATTTGCGCACTATTCTCCAAATGCGAGGACATTAATAAAATAAACGAAGATTTGATCACCACAAGTTTAACTACCAAGTATATTTAGCAGAGGCTTAATAAATTGATTAAAAGCAAAGCACAACCGTTACTAAAATTTACTTACTTAATAACTCGAGATTAAAATAAACGTTAATTATTTATTAACTATTAATTATCATCAGTACACTGGGCTGTCTCGGACCCAATTTCATCAATAAATAATAAAAATTTTCGGTTGATCGGATATTTTAGATCTCACAGTGTATATATTTTTATATAATTTTAAAGGTTGAAAAAACGAAAGTTCAACAAAGGAAACTTTATATTCATATTTGCAAGATGTAATAATTTCTCGGATACCCCAAGATTTCATTTTATGACCAGAAATCTTTGTTATCACTTCTATGTCGTATACAATTGATTTCTTATCACCCGCTTTAATCTTTCGAGCTATTGTTACATAACGATGAATTTTATTAAATAAAATTCCCCGTTATGTAATAGCTGGAAAAATTCTGTTCATGAGAAATAAAAGGGAAACAGTTTTAACGTGTAAAAAAATGTATTTGATACAAGTGATAAAGTATCACAAGAATGTAAAAACAAAAGCCATAGAAGCTTAGGAAACACCATTATGAACGATGTAATGATTACGATTGCTGTTTATCAGGTAATAATACTGACCCTTTTAAACATTTCTGAAAGTTACTAATAGGATTTTTTGAATTTATATATTGTCACTAGCTGAAAACCAGCACTTCGCTACAGAGTACATTCAAATTAAGTACAATGGTCAATGTATGCAATTAATGCCAAAAAAATAAATAGATATATTTATAATACATACGACGATCAATATATATAATTGATGTAATATATATATATATATATATATATATATATATATATATATTTATAAAACAATCGTAAGGGATATTTTTAAAGACAACATAATGTAGATGAAAATATTCAAATTAAATCTAATAGGACATACCAAAGAATATAGTACAGTTAATATAGTTCAGTTTGAAGAACATATCTTTTACTATATTTTAATATTTTTTTGGATAATGTCCAATCGTCTGCTGCATTAGAAAGAATTTTTTTGTCTATTTCGTTGTTATCACGTGACGATAAATTTATTTAAAGTAGCAGAAAAAGAAATCACGTGAACAACATTTAATAAATTACATTCTAAAAATTTATCTTTAAAAATTGACCAAAAATCAGGAAATGGAGGTAAAGATTCAAAAAAGATTTCATTTTAAAGGCATTTTTATGATCTTTTTCTTGATATAAATTTTATAACCCCCAAATTATTATTTTAAATGTAAACTTAAAAAAAGTTACTAAAACAGCTTAAAAATTTAATTTTAAAAAATCTAAGAAGAATTTTTCAAAAATCTTTCTTAATGCACCCCTACGCCATAAGAAGAATCACTATGCAAAATTTCAGCCCTTTAGGTCCAACGGTTTGGTCTGTGCGTTGTATGTCTGTCAGTGAGTCAGTCAGTTACGGAACTGTTTTATATATATAGATTGTATATTATATTTATGATTATCGAAATTAACAGATTGTTTGAGAACGCTACGTCAACTTCTGGAACACAAGCCAAAATTAATAGGAGTAATATCAATGAAGACTGAAAAAAATTATCAGCAAATTAAAAGTTCATATTTGATTTTATGGCTTTTCAATTGGATTATGTTTCTCAAAATCCGACTCGAATTGAGATATTTTAAAGGTATAATCTTTAAGGCTGTTATGTACTAACCGTATTGGATTCGCTCACCTCAGGGTCGAGTGAAATAAAGTCTCGTAATCTCTCAAACGGCATGAGCACTATTTAAAAGGGGAAGAAATGACCGACCTGGGGAGTTTTTGATGAAACAGCAGAGCATAGCGTCGTTGAGGCACTTCTACAGGAGGAGGCTTTAGGCATCGGGCTAAAAATCATGGGGCCCTTCATTGGAGGAGGCGGAAGAATCGGCGATGGCGGTTGAACACGGACATCTCGCCATTTTACGGGGCGACCTTTTTTTTCCCAGGCTTTCTTCGCAGCTCGCCACCTCAAATCGCTCTCTCGCTCTCCCTCCGATTGTCGTTTTTCTCTCACACTCGGGGCTCCCCCATTTTTGATTATAACTCCTCCCCAGGTCAGTTATTCACGTAAATTTATTGCCTCTTCGAGTTTTTTATTCGAGGGCAGGATGCTCCGACATCCCCAGGGTTGACCCACGTGGTACTCTTATTTCCAAGAAAATTGGATGTCCGTTGAATTTCCTGGAATTTCTTTCCCCCGTCCTTATTAATTCAGGGGGTGCGATGTTTCTTGGAAAATTGGTGCAGTTCCTCCTTTTTCCAATATGGCCGTTTTATGCCCCGTAATCGTGTTGGAAAAACAAAATGGTTATGACGTTAGAAGGAGTTCAAGATGTCCAAATTGTGGATCCTTCACAACAATCACTCTCCCCCTTTTCTAGGCGTGCTGGCACGCCACAGTCTGTAGGGGTTGAAGAACGGATTGGCTCCATTCGCTTCAGCAAAAGAGACTCCAACTGCACAAAAGTCACACTGGCAGTAAAAAATCATGAATGACATCACATGTAAAAGTTTAGGAGGTCAAAATCTCCCCTTATAGTGCTGCAAGCTTTACTGATTTAAAAAAAAAAATTCGAAATTTATAAAGTTTTCTTTAAGCTTACATTAACTCTGACCAACATTAACTAACATCATAGAAAATGGTATGCATACCCTGTAAAACAAATAATGATAAAATAGTGGCTCGATCAACACATGTGATCAGAGATTAAAATGTAAAGAAAAGGTTATCTTACAGAAATAGAAATCTCTACGCTAAAATCGTACAGCGAAGATGAAATTTTCAAAAACATTGGCAAATGTGCATAATCGACATTATGTGTTTAACTCGCGGAAAGAGCAAAAATGTTCTCTTTTCCTTGCGCTGCCATTTGTGTGAAACATATAATGTGCTATCCATGCATTCAATAATAATAGTACTATTAATGATAATAATAATAATAAAACACAATAATAAAACACAATACACGCTAATCTTTTAATAATAATATATATATATATTTTAAATTTTTAATTTTTCTAATTTTTTTTAAAAATTTATTTATTTATCCATTCCTCTTTTCTATAAAAAATGATTTCTGTCCTGTCTGGAGTGATAATAAAGCGGACCCCTAGTTCGTGTGTCCCGGTTTTGATGATAGGGATTCTTTCCCCCCCCCCCCCTTCTAACGTCCTGTGTTCGATCGTAACGGCGAGAGCCAGTCCTTTGTCCTGGGGAGTAAAAGGTTGTATTATGGGGTTGGTAATTTTGGCTATTGGTGTGCTCCCTATTATAGTGCATGCAATCACGCAGAAAGTGGCTCGTTTGACCACAATAGAAGCAAATTAGGACATCGTTTACGGGCTGTGGAGTTGAATAAGAGTCCTCACTGAATCGCGGTTCTTTATTTTGCGGACGATGGTTTTCTAGGTGCAAAGTATTTATTTCTTGCGTTAGAGACTCAATAATTTTAGTGTTTTGTTCCTGCTGTATTCTTTGCATCTCGAAAAAGGCGGCAGTGTTGGGGTCAATTTGAGAACACGAATTATTGGGCTCGGGCGTCGTTTGCATTGCTATTTCAACGCTTTGCGCATATTTGACTGCGTCGGCAAACGTAGATGGGTTTAGTTTTAAAACTTCACGTTTCAAGTTATTATTTAGGGCGTCCAGAAATTTTGATAATTTTAACATTTCGAGTATTTTAATTCCCTCGGCTGACGCGAAATCTACCTCTAGATAATTTTGGGTGGCGGTTGCAACTCTATACGCTAAAGTTTTAACTATCTCGTTCTCCTGCTGACGTAGATTGTTAAACGCTGTGTGTAAAGTCTGTGCGTTCGGTTTCTCCGAAAAAAAATTTATCAGTTGATCCATTATTACGTCGTACGATTGTTCTTCGCGTAGTTGGGGAGAACATGTTATGAATTTCAGCGCATTACCTCTTAACCGCGACTTAAGAATTGCGATTTTCTCTACTGGCGACCATTGTCCCAATGTTGCTAAAGCCTCGAATTGTATGAAAAACGCATTGTAGTCTGAATCAGGGGCGTCCTGAGGAATTCAGGGGGTGCGATGTTTCTTGGAAAATTGGTGCAGTTCCTCCTTTTTCCAATATGGCCGTTTTATGCCCCGTAATCGTGTTGGAAAAACAAAAAGGCTATGACGTTAGAAGGAGTTCAAAATGTCCAAATTGTGGATCCTTCACAGCAGTTAACATATGGAGAAAATTTTTATACTATTGGCAGATACATAAATGCTGATAATCCAATAAAAATGGCATTTTTAGATAGCCTGAAGTTTTCTGCACCTAGCAACAGGATCCATTTTATAAATTTCATCCACCAAAAGAATTTATGAGCGTTTAAAACACACTATACCAGATTTTTTTCCCTATATAATTTAAATTTTAAAATATTATTAGCATTAAAAAACGAAAAATGCACAAAGATGTAAAATTTATTACTCTATCATGGAGTACAATTAAAAAAATCTTTAAATCCAAGTCGGCAGTCCTTGGACACGTTTTCGCCTTAAGTTAACATTGAAGTGAGCGAATCCAATAGGGTCAGTACATAGCTGCATTTAGAGAGAGGGTTTTAAAATTCACCATAAATAAGTAGAAAAGAAAGTATATTGGGCAGAAAAGAGAAAAAAAACTTCAAATTTTTGTGCAAATTAGCAATACGATACTCTATTCTTGATTTTCAAAAGGTCGTGCACCGAGCAAAAAATCGCATTTAATGTAAGCAATGTCTGTAAAAAGCCGGACAGATACAGTTACCTTTTCTCTACAGAATGCTGGGAAGGGTGGATTGTCAACTGTATAACAGAAAAGGGTAGAGAAAACAAAGAAAAATGGGAAAACAAGATGCAAGTTAAAGCTCCAATATACCTGATGAAATAAAATACAAAGTGAGAAAAGTGAGTGCCTTCACAGCTGAATTAATACGAGTTAAAGACAGCAGTTCTACAATTTCAGAACGCTTCAATTTTTACGTGATTCAATAATACTATCTCTCAATCGAGTACAAAGGTCGTAAGGTATTAATATTTCGAATAAATTCTTTTTGTTCATCAAATCGAGTTCTTCCATTCCGTCTTTGGGTATTTAATTACTGATGTCTAGGACATTTATTATCAATTAGTCACAAGACAAAGTGCCAATATACCTGATGAAATACAAAGTGAGGAAAGTGAGTGCTTTCACAGCTGAATTAATACGAGTTAAAGACAGCAGTTCTACAATTTCAGAACGCTGCAATTTTTACGTGGTTCAATAATACTATCTCTCATTGGAGTAGAAAGGTCGTAAGGTATTAATATTTCTAATAAATTATTTTTGTTCATCAAATCGAGTTCTCCCATTCCCTCTATGGGTATTTAGTTTCTGATGTCTATGAAATTTATTCGCATTACATGCAAGATAAAGCGCCAATATACCTGATGAAATACAAAGGGAAAAAAAGTGAGTGCCTTCACTGCTGAATTAATACGAGTTAAAGACAGCAATTCTATAATTTAAGAACGCTGTTATTTCTACGTGGTTGAATAATACTATCTCTCAATGGAGTACAGAGGTTGTAAGGTATTAATATTTGTAATACATCCTTTTTGTTCATCAAATCGAGTTCTTCCAATCCCTCTAGGGGTATTTAGTTTCTGATGTCTATATCATTTATTACCTTTTGGCGCTTGCTATCCAAAAAGGGCTATTATTCCAGTCTATATATACCTCTAAAGGGAATGAACTGAAATCTGACATGAACTTAAGTAAGATCGCAACGGATTATGGTTTCAAGAACCAATCAAAGATATGCATTTTTGTTATATTTATAGATAATATTCAGGATATAGATTCCCTATTTGAAAACCGTTTTAGATGGCAGAAAGAAAATTACCTATCACAAATTTTTCTTACATTTTTACAAAATATTATTTTTAATTAAGTTCTTTTACTTAATTTGCTTTTAAAGTTGGAAATTACGATAAAATTTTGAAGCAGAGACAGTCAGAAAGGACCAGCAAAATTATTCCTGAGTTCAACATATGCATGTTTTAAAAAAGAGTAGTGCTGGGGTAAACATACTCCAAGCTGGGGTGCACATGCAACTTTCAAGAGTGGCGCGAGTAGTTCCGATAAGAAAATAACCAAAATGACCTGGAAAAGAAATATGGCACGAAAAATTTTCCTCTGTTTACTTGAAAACTACATAAACTGTTATTTCTTTTCGGATGACATACTTAATATTTTTTAACTTTCTTGGTGTACCGAATAAAATATAAGTGCCCTGAAGGCAAAAATAAGCTCCTGGAACTCTCTTCTAAACTTCAACTGAACTAATATAAAGTAGAAAGTTGTTTTCAGCCAACCAAACACACACCCCTTTCACTAAAAAGCTTACAGGATAGAAATCTTCCAATCCAATAATACATTGAAAATTTTAATTACAAACATTTGTGCTCTTGCCTATTTTCAAATTTTTATTCAAACAATTCCCGAAGAAAATATTTAACATTTTTGCACACACTTTTTATGCAAGACAGTTCGTTATCTACCATTTATCTGTTCACAATGTTTTTCAAGCGATATTATTAAGGCGACAGGGGTATATATATGTATACACTGCTGGCCACTGTAAATGCAACACCCTGAAGGAAACATGCAAATAACATGAAATTTACAACATGCATTAGCGGAGGTGAGATATGCAAATGATTAGAATTTCAGCGCAGACGCACATCACGCGCGCCTGTGGCGCCACTTCAAAGCGCTATTTAAGGCTTGGAGATTTCGACGATTTCAAGTTCGGCAATTGTGTTTTTCTTGTGGTTTTTTAAAAAAAAAAACGATCAATTATGCCTCGTCGAAAACAGCGATCATCTTTTGATCAAGTATCCGAGTTCGACAGAGGAAGGATAGTGGCCTACCGAGATTGTGGATTATCTTTCAGGGAAATCGGTAGTCGTGTTGGACGAAACCAAACAACTGTAATGCGGATATGTGACCGTTGGATGCAGGAGGGTACGACGGACCGGCGTGTTCGATCGCATCCACCTCAGCGCACCACTTCACGTGATGACAGGCAAATTGTGCGCATGGCCGTGACGGATCGCTCAGTCACATCACGAACCATAGCACAGCACATGCAGTCTGTAACGCATCATCCAGTGTCTGCGCGTACCATTCGACGCCGTTTACAGCAGAGTGGTCTGTCCGCAAGACGTCCATTGCTTTGTCTACCCTTGATGCAGAACCACTGAGTCTCCACCGCCAATGGTGCGATTACAGAAGGATATGGACGGCAGAATGGAATGAAATTGTCTTTATGACGAGTCACGCTTCCGTCTTCAACACCATGATGGTCGCATTCGAGTCTGGGGACACCGTGAAGAGAGGATGCTGAACAGCTGCGTTATGCACCGCCACACTGGTCCTGCACCGGGTATTATGGTATGGGGCGGTATTGGATATCACTCTCGCACACCTCTAGTACGCATTGCCGGTACAAACAGCCAGCGCTACATCTCCGAGGTGTTGGAGCCAGTTGTCCTTCCTTACCTTCAGGTCTTGCCCACAGCCATATTTCAACAGGATAATGCGCGACCACACGTGGCACGCATTATCCAACGGTTCTTCGTCAATCGCCCGATTGAATTGCTTCCCTGGCCGCCTCGCTCTCCGGATCTATCGCCGATAGAAAACATGTGGTCCATGGTTGCTCTACGATTGACCCAGATTCCATCCCCAGCTGCCACAGCAAATCCACTTTGGCAACGTGTGGAAGCTGCTTGGTCTGCTGTACCCCAAGAACTCATCCAAAGTCTCTTTGAATCAATGCCGAGGCGTGTGGCAGCGGTGATCTCCAACAATGGTGGATACTCTGGCTACTGATTTTGGCAGGAATCACACTTCTTTGAAGTCTATAAATTTAATCATTTGATACTTGGGCAACATGTTATCTACAAAATAAATTTTGTTGTGATATCTCTTGTCTTTCTTGGTGTTGCAATTTGGGTGGCCAGCAGTGTATATATCGGGTGGCCATAATTAAACTGACAGTGCTCACAGTGTTCTGTAGCGCGATCTATTTGCGAGAATTACGCCACATTTTGTAGGAAGATTAAACAAAACGGGGGACGAAGGATTCCGCGAAAAAATAAATTAGTTCCAAAAGTCACCGCTAGGGGAATATTTGGCGCTGTGTAATAGAAAATAGAGTGTTAACAAATGCAAATCAATACGGAAATTACCTTTTATTTTGCATTCAAATGATGTTCAATGTGGCTGCCGTTGTTGTGGACCACATATTGCATTCTGTGCACAGTAAGCACAACAGCAGAAAGTAACATGTCCGCAGGAATCTCCCGTGCAGTCCGTGATATGTTATCCTTCAACGTAGCCAGGTCCTGGACCACTCCTTGATAGACCTTGGACTTAAGGTAACCCCATAGCCAGAAGTCGCATGCGGTAAGATCAGGCGACCGAGATGGCCATGCAGTTGGAAAGTAGCGGCTAATGACTCTTTCTGTTGTGAATTTCTGTCGTAGCAGCTGTTGCACCCGTACAGCAACGTGTGGAGGGGCTCCATCTTGCATGAAAATGATTTCTCCCAGGCATTGCCTTTGCTGAAGTGCCGGAATGACAAAGCTGTTCAACATGTGGCGATATTTCTCTCCGGTAACAGAACAGGTTTCCGGTCCTGTCGGGGTAATGTTCTCATAGAAGAATGGACCTACGATAAATTCCGCTGTGAACCCACACCAAACAGTTACCTTTGGTGAATGTAAGGGAATTTCTGTGACTGCATGTGGTGATTTGTCATCCCAAATTCGGCAGTTCTGGGTATTCACAGTTCCATGCAGGTAAAAGTGGGCCTCGTCTCCCCATAAGATTTTCCACGGCCAAGCATCATCCACCTCCATTCTGGCAAGAAAGGTGAGAGCAAAAGTCAATCGCTTATCATGGTCGGGGTACAGTGACTCCTGTACACGGCTGATCTTGTACGGATAGAAGTTGATAATCTTTCGTAAGATTTTCCATACCGTACTGTAAGGCATATCCATATTCAGAGCTAATCCACGAGCGCTAGATGTGGCAGCAATATTGTCTGGTCCTCTGTCGATAATCGCCGTGGCAACTGCTTCGATTGTATCCTGTGGTACAGGTTTTCGTCCTCTGCCTGACTCAACCTTCAGAGAACCTGTTTTCTCAAACGTCGCAACCATTGCTTTTAGCCCATTAACTGACACAGGACCGTTACCTTTACGCATTTTTTTTTGTGCGTTCTAAAAGCACGAAGAGCGGCTGACGCGTTGCACTGGTTGAGGTAAAAGAATTTGACCAGTAACGCACGCTCGACTAAAGAAGGAGACATTGCACATAAACTTTCAATCCGATTGATTCGAAACGTAACACATTGCCTTTTAAAACCCAAGCAGCTGGCACTGTGCCAATGGATGTAACGTGAAATTTGAATAAAGAACTTCTTCTTCTGCTCAGCGTACGTGATATTGCAGATCACGAGACTTTATCGGTGTTTATGTAGATTTTACGCTTTTTTAAAAGTGTTGCCATATTGCACTTGAACTAAATAAGAAAATGTGCATAATAAAAATTAATTTTATTCCGTATTAATTTGCATTTGTTAACACTCTATTTTCTATTACACAGCGCCAAATATTCCCCTAGCGGTGACTTTTGGAACTAATTTATTTTTTCGCGGAATCCTTCGTCCCCCGTCTTGTTTAATCTTCCTACAAAATGTGGCGTCATTCTCGCAAATAGATCGCGCTACAGAACACTGTGAGCACTGTCAGTTTAATTATGGCCACCCGGTATATATATATATATATATATATATATATATATATATATATATATATATATATATATATATATATATATATATATATACAGTAAAATAACAGTGGGGGTTTCAAATGGTTATAACTATGAAACAAATCATGTTGCAGACGTCATATGTTAAATGAAAGAGAAACACTCCACGTTTATGTGGGCGAAATCTTACTTACAGATTCCAAAAGACTTCATTACTAGCCACGAAAAATTCCGCAGAATTCCAGTTTACAGTTAGACGGAGCTCCTCCACAGTTCCCGGCTTTATTTTCCTGCCCTTTCTCTATTTCCCTGCTTTATTTTTTAGCTTCGTTAACGGGTAAGTCCCATGTGAGGTCTGCTGGCCATAAAATTTCTCCCCTTGCCCTCTTTTAGCTTTCGGGGGCCGCCTTCTCCTACGCTGTTTTTTCTAGAATGTTCTGT
This sequence comes from Dolomedes plantarius, assembly GCA_907164885.2. NCBI lineage: Eukaryota > Metazoa > Arthropoda > Arachnida > Araneae > Dolomedidae > Dolomedes > Dolomedes plantarius. The sequence continues at coordinate 78,387,943 of OU015496.1, forward strand.
TGTCGCACCTATTTATATCAAAGATTTTCGATGACTCTCGCGTATGTGAATTGTTCGTTGCGACAATCCCACAATGTTCCACGACCTGACGATGAAATATTGATCAGTTTGAAAGCTGTAGCCAATGCTTTTCAATTTTACTGTGGTATTGCAGAAGCAATTTTTGCGTAATTATTTCCCACAAGTATCTATAAGTTATAAATAATTAATAAACACATTTTTCTCACTGAGTGTGCTACAAAGATTTGAAACACGAAATGGTACGAAAAACGCAACAAAATGTCACGGAATCGATACTATAACATGCGTGATCAGCACAGTCATTCCCTATTTCAATCGTTTCACTTCGTCTCTTTTTATTTATCAGAAATAGTGCGGAGAGACTTCGATATATTTTCATAGATCTACGGGAGTAAAATAAATATTATTTGAAATGGATTTGAAAGATCAGTATTTTGTGGAATAAAATTGGAAGTTGATGGGATTTCTTCAACTTGATGGGATAGTTTAATTAGGCGAATTATGAAGAACTGGGTTCGAATCGCAGTTCTGGCAGATGGTTCTCTTTACTGGCCTCCTCCCGACAGAGAAAATGATATGAGACAAACACGTAAGGATTGTCCCCAAACATATTCCTATGTTATTACGTTTCTGGTAAAGTTTGCAAGTGTGTGCATTCCTTTGTTTAAGTACTTTGACTATTCATAATTTGCCAGGTACAACGTTTTTTTGATGTGCAGAGATCTATATGATCTCGTAGAAATAATACGTGATTCTCTGCAAAGTAACGGTATTAAAATGATTTGAGTATTATTGTTTTAATACTATTAAGATAAGTATTGTTTTAATACTATTAAGATAAGTTGCACGATGTCTGTAAATATATATCACCCTAGTACGCGTATACTGAAAATCATTTGCCAAGAATTAAGTACAAAGAGTGACACTTTACAAGTCCGAGCTATGCCTAACCTCCACGTGTGTACACTATAAATTGTGAATAACTCTCATTGACACCTCGGCCTCCTCCGCTTTCGCGTATTGGCGCATGAAATCACTGAAGACCAGTCGCTACGTAGCAAAACCTGAATACGCAGATGAGGGTTAATTTCCCAGGTTCGGTGACATTTTTCATTGCTGTGGGGCTCGAGGATGCCGGACAAACAGTACAGATCTGTCATCCACTCAAGGCACCCCAAGCCCCCTAACTTGTGAATAAATTGACCTTACCCACAAACACGCGAGACTGTTGGATAAGTTACCAAAACAAGGATCTTTAAGTACATATTAGAAAATTTTACATCGTAAAAAATATTCATTTCCCCTTCATCACTTTTAATTTCTATACTTGTTTGAGATTTCTTATCTTGTTTATTTAACACATTATCAGCACATAAATGTTAAGCTTTAAAAGATTAGATAAATTGAAAAAAAGCTGAAAAGCTATATGGCCATTGTAGAATTGAAATCAAAGATGACTATACGAAATTCCCAAACAAAACCATGATACAAAAGAAAAATATTATACAATGATTTCCATCCTGATTGTATTTTTAACACTCTATCAGGAACTCTCAAAAGTCGTCTATTTTAGAAAATCTGATAAGATACATTTAATTATGTGCGTATATATACATATGTGTGTGTGTGTGTGTGTGCAAGCAAAAGAAATTTAGCCGTATCCCTGTTGCCTCAATAATATCTCTTAAAATCATTGTGATCATATAAAAAATAAATAACATAGAAAGTTTTACATAAAATGCTGTGTATCAACGTTAAATATTTTCAGTTCTATTAATTTATCTGGGTACCTGATTCTGCAATCCCTAGATGTACTTCAGTTGTCCTTGTTGTTACCAATCAGCCATTGGTATAAATATATCGAGTCTTGGTTCGGTGTAATCTTTCCTCGTTTAACTTATTCCTTGGCCTCTCCAGCAGCCAGGTATTCTTGTTTACCGCGCCCTACGTTTATGTTCTGACTCCATGATGACTCTCCTAATTTGAAAGTAACTCTTCGATTATTGGCAAATCTGTCAACACAGTCTTTCTGCTTTAGAGTCTACTTTCTCACCCTTCAAAAGTCTCAGAGTTTTAATTGGTTAGTGGTTCTCACATTTTACCCACTCGAATGTTCTAAATTAAGAAAAATTCTGCCTCACTTCATCTTTAAAGTCGTGTTTAAACCAGTAAATAAACTACAATGTTCATGAAAATCCCAATACCTGGATTTAAGTTGTGAAAATTTTACATATCTTTCAGCGATTGTAAATTATCCTCTAATGGTCAGACTAAACGTGCCCTAGATACATATATAAAAGAGCATCCCTGGGTATGTTAAAAATCAAGAATTAATTAAATCAGTGGTATCGAAACACTCCTGGGGGATGTGGACATTACTTTAAAATTTCGAACGCAAAAAGATTCCTCATCTTACTCCGGTAAACTCCGCTTTAGCAGACTTTCTTGAAAACTTTGCTATTTATAATAATTCCTCTGTTTTAGTTAATGATAAGTCTGCTTCATCTTTTGGACAATAAACGTTCCGTTACATTTACGTTACCTTATATATAGGGATATAGTATTTGCATGTTATTGGTCTTTATGATTTTACTCTAACCTTTTGCATTACTCCGTCTTCCCGGCTTTATTTTTCAACCTTTTCTTCATTTCCTTGCTTTATTTGTTAGCTTCGTTAACGGGTGTGCCTCGTGTGGAGTCTGCTGGCCATAAAATTAGATCCCTTTCCCTCTTTCAGTTTTTAGGCACCGCCGTCTCCTACGCTGTTTTTTCTAGGATGTTTGTTCTGTTGTCGCACCTATTTATATCAAAGATTTTCGATGACCCTAGCGTATGTGAATTGTTCGTTGCGACAATCCCACAATGCTCCACGTCCTGACGATTAGATATTGATCAGTTCGAAACCTGTAGCCAATGCTTTTCAATTTTACTACGGTATTGAAGAAGTAATTTTTGCGTAATTATTTCCTAAAAGTATCTATAAGTCATAAATAATTAATAAACACATTTTCCTCACTCAGTATTCTACAAAGATGTGGGTCACGAAAGGACACGAAAAACGATACAAAATGTCAGGAATTCGATACTACAGTTGAACCCCGTTATAACGAACTTCAAGGGACCAAAGGTTTTATTCGCTTAATCCGGTGGTTTGCTATATCGAACCGTTAAGAAAAATGCTAGATGTCACAAAATGTATAACTCATTAGTTGCAATGTGTATTCAATAATGATGCATTAAAAAATGATGAAATCTATTAAAAATTATCATTAATGAATTAAATCGACTATAATGGATTACATTAAACTGACACAATACTAATTTAATTACGTACAATAGGAAAACTGCGGGACCAAAATTTTCCGTCGTTATATCCGTGAGTACGTTATATACCAGCTTCTCTATAACGAGGTTCGACTGTATAGTATGTGTGGTCAGCACTCACATTCCCTATTTTAATCGTTTTACTTCGTCTCTTTTTATTTATAGGAAAAGGTGCAGATAGACTTGGATATATTCGTTAACGGGTACGTCCCATGTGGGGTCTGTTGACCATAAAATTTCTCCCCTTTCCCTCTTTTAGCTTTTGGGGGCCGCCGTCTCCTGCGCTGTTTTTTCTAGGATGTTCTGTTGTCGCACCTATTTATATCAAAGATTTTCGATGACCTTAGCGTATGTGAATTGTTCGTTGCGACAATCCCACAATGCTCGACGACCTGACGTTGAAATATTGATTAGTTCGAAACCTGTAGCCAATGCTTTTCAATTTTACTGTGGTATTGAAAAAGAAATTTTTGCGTAAATATTTCCCACAAGTATCTACAAGTAATAAATAATTAATAAACACATTTTCCTCACTCAGTATACTACAAAGATTTGAAACACGAAAGGGTACGAAAAACGATACAAAATGTCATGAATTCGATACTGTCGAACCCCGTTATAACGAACTTCACGAGACCAAAGGTTTTGTTCGCTTTATCCGGTGGTTCGCTATATCCGAGCCGTTAAGATAAATGCTAGAGTTCACAAAATGTATAACTCATTAGTTACAATGTGTATTCAATAATGATGCATTAAAAAATGATAAAATCTATTAAAATTTATCATTAATGAATTATATCGACTATAATGGATTACACTAAACTGACACAATTCTAATTAAATTACGTACAATAGGAAAACTGCGGGACCAAAATTTTCATTCGTTATATCCGTGAGTTCGTTATATACCAGGTTCGCTATAACGAGGTTCGACTGTTATAGTATGTGTGGTCAGCACTCACATTCCCTATTTTAATCGTTTTACTTCGTCTCTTTTTAGTCATAAGAAAAGTTGCAGATAGACTTGGATATATTTTTGTAGTTCTAAGGAAGTAAAATAAATATTACTTGAAATGAATTTGAAAGATTAGTTTGTGGGGGAATAAAATTCGAAGAATCATCGTTCTTCAAATCGATTGGATAGTTTAATTTGTATAATAAGGACCTGGATATAAGGAGCATGGGATTCGAATCCCAGTTCTGGCAGATGGTCGTTTTACTGGCACCCTATCGGCGGAGAGAACGACTGGAGCCAAACACAGAAGGGATGTTCCCAAACATACTCCTATGTTATCACGTTTCTGGTAAAGTTTGCGAGTGTGTGCATTCCTTTCTTTAAGTAGTTTGACTATTCATAATTTGCTGAGTGTAACGCTGTTTTAATGAGCAGCGATCTTTATGATCAAATAGAAATAATACGCGATTCTCTGCAAAGTAACGTTATTAAAATGATTTGAGTATTATTGTTTTAATACTATTAAGTGAAGCCTACCCTTGTTAGACAAAATTTGTTTCAAACAGTCAGTGACGTTCACCCGTGGGTGTTCAAATTTTTGTTGTTATAGTTTTCCTTTCTAAAGTCTGCTTTTTGTTGTGTTGGGAAATTTGTACAAGTCCGAGCCATGCTTGATAACCCCCACTTGTGGACACTATAACTTGTCAGCAAAATACAAGCAATGCGGTGAAGGATGAAGTTGTTTAAATCAGTGGGGCGAAGTGGTCGCGACCCACAGGGGAGTGTCGAAAAATCTTGGAGGGGTGGCGGGTAGTTGGAAGTAAATTTATATCATTTTGAATTATTTAATTTAAAAATATGCTTTAAATACGCTAATAATTTAGTAATGAGTTTTTATTTTAATTTTTGCTATTTTTTTCATTATTGTGCAAAGCTAATATATGTACCTAAAATCTACAGTTCATTGAATATTGAAATAGTTTGTCAAAGTGTGCTTATTTCTCTTTTCTATTTTTTGCTAGCATTTTCTTAATTTTTTGAAAAAATTGCTACCATCAGAAAAATTTTCATCGGCGCCGAGTGATTTTTAATTTAAAGAAAGTGGTTGACGTTCGAAAAAAATTGCACATCACTGGTTTAAAGCATTCACCTTACCCTTAAACACGCGAGACAGTTGGATTAGTTACAAAAAAAAGGATCTTTAAGTACATATTAGAAAATTTTGCATCGTAAAAAATATTCATTTCCCCTTCATCACTTTTAATTTCTATCCTTGATTGAAATTTCTTATCTTGTTTATTTAACACTTTATCAGCACATAAATGTTATGCTTTGAAATATTAGATCAATAAAAAAAATACAAAGCTTTTTGGCCATTGTAAAACTGAAATCAAAGATGACTGTACGAAATTTCCTAACAAAACCGCGATGCCAAAAGAATAAATAAATAAACATGAACAGTAATTCTCACCTGATTGCCTTTTTAACACTTTATCGGAATTATCAAAAGTCGAAGTAGTCTGTGTTAGAAAAGCTGATAAGTTACATTTAATTATATATAATTAATATATATATATATATATATATATATATATATATATATATATATATATATATATATGTGTGTGTGTGTGTGTGCATTGTGTCCGAAAATTAATAGTGGGATTTTAAATGGTTATAGCTTCGGAACAAAGTATTGTAGAGAGATGGAGTATACGTCAAATTGAAGAGAAAATCTGCAAGTTTCTTACCTGTTCAGCAGGTAAGAAACTAATTCTCACACGATTGTGGCAAAATGTGGAGGAGGGAAAAGGGAGAAATTTTATGGCCAGCAGACCCCACATGGTACGTACCCGTTAACGGAGCTAACAAATAAAGAAGGGAAATAGAGAAAAGGCGGGAAAATAAAGCCGGGGAGACGGAAAAATGCAAAGGGTTAAGAATAAAATGATAAAGACCAACTACATGCAAATATATCTCCATAGATAAGATAACGTAAACGTAACGGAACGTTTAACATCCAAAAGATGACATAGATTTATCATTAACTAAAACAGAGGAATTATTATAAATAGCAAAATTTTCAAGAAAATCGCTAAAGCGGAGCTTTTAAGATGAAGAACTTTTTTTGCGCCCGACAATTTAAAGTAATGTCCGCATCCCCTAGAAGTGTTTCGATATCACTGATTTAGTTAATTATTGGTTTTTAATGTACCTCGGATGCTCTTTTATGTATGAATGTTTATAAGGTACGTATAGTCTGACCTAATAGGATAAATTAAAACCGCCGCAAGGTATGCAAAAAACACCCACTTATGAAATCCAGGTATTGGGGTTTTCACTGTGGGAAATTATAGTTTATTTTACAGGTTTAAACACAACTTTAACCCTCAGACGGAAAAGGAAAAAAAGGGGCAAAAATTACCACTCGGTTCCATTGAATCCGTATCTAAAACATTTAGAATTTCAAAATATAAAAAAAATACACTGATTTAAAATGAATAATATACGAGTATTTATAGTTAATATGCTTCATATAATTTATAAAAGAAAAAAAAAAGTATTATAATGGCAATAAAATATACTTTCATTACATTTGACTTATTCACTACACGTAGTACAAATAACGACAGAATGTTCTCCGCAAACATTTTTCATGCATCTTGCACAGAATGTTCGTGTTTTATGATCTTTTTCAGAGCGATAAATATGAATCTTGGTTTTTCTTTTTTTGTGTGATGATTCAGATATATCTGTGTGAAGCTGTTCCGAAGCACGCAATGAGGGAGAAACTCTCTTCATACACTGTTAATTCTTCTGCAAGTTGAATAAGTAAATTCCGTCTTTTCTTTAATATTTGATTACATTTATCATTTAAAGACAACCATATTATGTATATATTCATTGTACTAATATCTATCATATTAAAAAATACAATCACAGGCCACCGATGTGTTATGTGTTTCACTTGATGAGTTCTCACCATTTTGTCCACCGTGTCAACACCACCTTTCATTTTATTATAGTCTAGGATTATTTGAAGATTATTTTCGAATTTGGTGTCCACATCACAAATATTACGCATTGTGCTTAGCAGAGTAACCATCTTTCCTTTTCTGAGACAGTAAGAGATGATGATTGCTTTTCCTGAAATCCGAATAAAGTAGAAAATACAGCATAATCTTTTGAATTTGTGAACAAAGTGGGTGATTCCGGTTTATTTTTTCGAATTGTTCCAATTAGAGATAAATTTTTTGAGGAAAGGTGAATTGATAATGCATACGACGTAAAAAAGTTATCGCATGTGATATTACAAATAGAATTTTGAATTTCCTTCGCCAATCTTTTAAAAATGAATTAAGAAACTGTGTATCTCAGTTTGGATTTTTCAATAATTTCCAGTAAGTTATTTTACGTGTAGTTTCAAAAATGGGATTTCAGCCTTGCCTGACAACAGAGATTAATTGGGAAAATATACACTATCTGAGTGTGAGGGACACAAAAGCCCAAATTTTGATCACTTAGTTTTATTACCAAGTGGAAAAACTGCAAGGCGTAATTTGTTGCACCATTTGAAAACGACAGATTTCGATGGTGCATAGAATATATAGTGCAATGACCATATTGCGAGTTATAGTTAGAGGGAACGAAGTCTGAAACAGAAGTCAGAGGAATTTTCACGCACACCATGACAGAGGAACTCCTAGATGATATCCGATGTGTATGTGGTATAACAAAACTTTTAACCGCGAATACACATTCTCGAAAGGGGAGCGAATTGTTGGGGGAAACAAGGATTCATGGGTCCCCTCGCCGTTAACCCGGGGATTCACCTCGCCGCTCGGGCGCTCCCTTCGGATGGGGGTTTCTGACCAATGATGAAAGGGACGAGTGATCTTCTCCCCACGTTGGGGGGGGGGGGTAAAAGGGGGAGTACTCGAATTGCACTTTTCGAAAACGGATGACGGGGAGGGGGTGAAAGGTCAAAGTGGTAATGACGTCGAGAAGTTGCGAGTAGCGGGAAAGTGAAAACGGTCGGTCTGGTCGATTAGTCACGCTCCTGGAGCGTGAATAATATGTCGCGAGTGGACGGGGGGGGGCTGATTCTCTTGTGTGTACATGCGACTTTAGGAAATAGGCAGTTCTGCGAGTCATTCAAGGTCAATGGGAAGCGAGCATGATTCTAATGTTGTTGGGGAAGAAATATGGTAAAGTTTCGACAGAAGCTCCAGGAGCTTAAGCCTGGTGAGAAACTAGTGAAATTAAATCAAAAAAAAAACTTGTAATTTTAAGGATTTTTTCAATTAACTTTGATAAGCTCCGCTCTAGAATTAGCTTCTTCCAGATATGAAGAAATTTCATATCAAATGGATGTTTGCGGAATTGCTTGAGGACAGTCATACCAAATTTTACCTGTCTGAGTGGAAACTTCAAATGTTACATCATATTTAAATGGACACAAAAATTGTTCATCAATCGATATTTACCTTTACTGTCATTCAAAGATATATAACTTTTAATACACCATGATTCTAAAATTTAACGATATTTTCCATATTTGACAAATCAGACTCCATAATCGAGACATTGTCTAGATTATTCCATGTTTTTCTGGAAAGCAATGCCAAACTAGGTCGGACAGCAAACGGAGAGAAATATCAACGAAATTGCTTGAGTGTTTTATGATGCCGAATACTTCGCAAAAAGATTTTGGTTGAGTAATATAAATGTTTGAAAGTAGCTTGAGTTTGTGAGAAGCCAAGCTATATCACTATCGGGCTGACAAAAGACACATTTTTTGAGTTCTGTTGTATGTTTCCAAGATACATTCTCATTTCTCAAAAGAAAAGTAAAACCAGATATGAAATAAATCAGTAACATGTAAGTAAAAAATAAGTTGTTTTAGTTAAGGTACCTTTCTTTTCAGATAACACATTTAATCGATTCGTGTCTAAGTTTAAAGTTTATAAAAACTAGATTTAGCTATTATTGCTTATAAAAAATAATTCTCTAATGTTTTAATTCGATCGTTACAGTAGCGTGGCTGTTTAGAATATATGTTTCTCAAAAACACACAAAATGAATGAATTTTTATTAAAGTATAAAAGGAATAGAAAAATTTGTAGAACTAACTATAGTTTTACAGTAAGAATCATAACAAAATCAATTTAAATAATTTCAAATTTCGAAATTAATAATTTTCTTTAAATAAAAATTTTACAAGGCTCTCGACATGAAGGGTTGAGAATGAAAGGCTGTGAAAATGAAGGGTTCAACATTTTATATACCTGGCTTAAAACTGGAAAATGTACATATTATGTAAACATGCAGGGAGTGAAAAAATTTCACATTCTTTAAAAAATATTTCTGCGTATTCATGAATCACACATTAATTGAAAATTCTAAATTTCTTAAGGGGACAGTAGACCTTCTAATGTAACATTTTTTGTTTTTAAAGGATTTGCGGGAAATTTGAATATCTGATTAGTACCACAGATATGTAAAAGTGATTAAATTTAATGTTGAAATATCAATAATTTATGAATTATTAATTATTAATTATGTCAAAAATTGGCCTCATTAAAAATGTTCCATGCTTATTTCTTTTGCATATAATATGGTAATTTTTATTTACAGGATGCCTTATAGAACTAACAATGAAACTTATTGCTTATTTTAAGCATTCATTAAAAATATAAAGAGAAAAAAATAATAATAGTGAAAACACCCTTTTTATTACCCAAAATACCTATAAATCATGTTTTCAAGTACAAAATTTAGAAATTACGAGCTACGAAGCATAACTATTTTCAATAAGATTTATTTCATATACGGTTAAGTATATAAAACTCAAATTTCAAAGCAATACGATGATTAGAAATGCGCCTGGAGCAGTTTGAATATTCGTATGAAATGAAAATTTTTATTTTGAGAAAAACATATTTAAAGTTATTTCTATTAGTAACCACATAATATCTAAATTAAATACAAATGCCTATAACTATGAAAGTAATCACAGAAATTATAAACTCTTTTTGCAACACATTCCTACTCGTCCGTAGTTTCACAATTAAAAAAAAATATAAAAGATTGTATTTTAGGACAAATTTCACAATTTTGAAAGTCCACTGTCCCCTTAAAGATTTCTTTGTAGTTAAAACTCTACGATCACAAAGTTATGAAAACTGAAGTTATATTCCTGACTTACCTTTCTTTTGACTAATTCTAAACAATCATCCTTCCTTGACGCACTTTAAAAACAACGTCTAGATGGGGAGATAAGCAACTCAAAAATAGATTAAACAATTTTCAGATAAAATGTCCTCTCTAGCGTATATTTCATTGGAATCTTTATTATTGTCTTGTTGTAATCCGTACATGGCACGGAAAAAGCTAATTTTAAAGACAAATTCTAAAATTTTGTGTTTATCAAAATAAAAATCTCAACAAACTCCTTAGAGAAAAATATATTCGCATTTTAATGCTTGAAAAGCATTTTCCATAGTTGTTTCCATTTCTATTCGTGAGTAAAATAATTTATTCAACGACACGGGATCAAAGAATTATTTTTCTTACAAAACCAAATGTTCTGGATTTATATCATGCATTGACAGACTTATTCAATTGTTGCATTTAGTACTTTTACTTATACGACTTAAATGTGAAATACGCTTTGGATAAGACGATCATAAACGAAATAAAAGATCTCGAAAGAAGCATCAACAAGGGAAACACTCGGAATATAAAGCATTTTTCTTTCTCTACATACAGTAAAGGGACTCGAAACGGTCTTTCGAAGCTTACTTTCATTGACCATTTTGAAGATATATTCCTTAAGCATCTTTGTTCTTCTGTAGTAGTATATTCGGTATGCAAAAATATGTAATAAACTATTGCCTAAAACACTGGAGTATGATAACAGATAACAGAGTTTTATTTGTTCTTAGAGTTGCGTTATTCTTTTTCTACTTATAAAAGAAGGCATTTGAATTTTAAAATGAAAAAAATATTCGGATAAAAGTTCTGAAAGGAAAAAATTCATTATTGCTCGAGAGTTTAAAAATAATCTATATAGTTCTTTTTCCTAATGTCCCCGGCTGGAAGTTGAAGACCAGGCCCATATAGGCTTCAGGATGAGTAGTGCACCTCCGGTTTATAATGTCACTACAAAGGTCCGAGTTCCATTTAGCTAAGTGCCACCACAATTTTGACTGATCTGAGGGATCGTACATTCCCCACCCACTGACCTCATAGAAATACTTTTCGGTCTACAGATTTAACGTGCCAATATCCGGCCTAGACACGGAGGTATTTAGCGGCGCTTGCCAGGATTCGATCAAAGCTTCCTGATTATCGAAAGCCGACGCGCTACCGATAGGCAACCTCATGACCATATAGTTCTTAATCTTTGAATACGTAATACTCCTTTCACGGATTACACGAGAAAAACAGGTAAGAATAAATTACATATTGCTTTTGTGTTTCGCAGAAATGAATTTGAAGATGACCCCAAACGCATGTATGATTAATTCAGAACCTTTTAAGGAAACTAGAAAATTTCTGGCAAATACAGGGTTTGTATAAAAACTATCGGGAAAAGTTTCGAAAAAATAAATTTATTTGAGATATTGCTACAATTCCTCAAAATTCTTCAAAATACATCCCTTGAGCGTCGACACGCTTTTGCCAGAGGCTTTTCCACGACTCGAAGGCACTGTAACGTCCTCGGTGGAAAAAGAAGACACACGAGAGACTATTAATTATATTACACAGAGCTTGTATTAAATAAAAAACTGTACACTATGTACAAAACAGAGAGTCTAGGCTCCTCTGCATATGAGAGGTTCTATAGGAACCACAATATCGTTTACAAGTCTCTCAACAGAGATGTATCTGTCCACTCGTAAAATCGGGAGCCGAGAGAGGAATTTTTTCAGGCACTCGGTCATCAACGGCGCATTCCCGCACCGTATTCGACGGACAAATTCGAGGCTCAATATCCAGCCACCTTCTCTCCTTGCTTCCCCAAAAAAAACTATCTCCGTCTCTTTTCAGCCAGCTGGTCCGGGGTGGGGTGGGGGTTGTTGCAGGAGCGACCCACGATGGTTTCTTGGAATCGGGAAGAATTGGCAAAGGGATGGGCTTTTGGTTGGGTGGCCCCTTTTTCCCCGAAAAAGGCCAAGACGTAACAGTTTTTCCTTCCCCCTCCAATAAGTTTTCTTGCAGTGCTGGAAGAAAACTGCGCTCACAAACACAAGAAAACTGTCCATGAAGATATTCACGGTAAAAGCACTTAGCATTAAACATAAGGCAAGTGACCCACTAAAACATAATGGTACTATTACTTAAACCATGCGAAACACATTATTAAGAAATTTAAAAAAATATATTTATACACTCCACTTAAACTACAATTAACTTACTACACTCTCTATATATATTCAAGAACAATTTTTACTCTTTTAAACATAAAAAAACACAGTACACATTATTATTACAATTAATTCCTAAATTAATTCGTACATTAATAGGCATAAATTTTAGCGCGTCGATTGACATTGACATGAACCTAATAAACTGCCGACCAGCTCAGACTGTCCGCGTTTTTGTTCAATCTACCAGGCCGATGTACAATCTCAAAGGAATACGGTTGCATCGCGAGAGACCAACGCATCAATCTTGGATTATTTCCCGCTTTTGTTTTCAACCACGTCAATGGGTTGTGGTCCGTTACCATCATAAATTTTTGCCCATCTAGATAATAATGTAGCCTTTTCAAGGCAAAAATTATCGCGGCACATTCTTTTTCCGTGGTGCAATAACGTTTCTCAACATCGTTAAATTTTTTACTCAAGTAAATAATAGGATGTTCTGATCCGCCCTCGTCTTCTTGAGTAAGCACTACACCCATTCCTACATCGGACGAATCCGTCTGCACTATAAATTCCCTTTTAAAGTTAGGCGCATATAACACAGGGGAATTCGTCAACTTATTTTCTTTCTTAAGTTCAGTGAATGCATTTTCGCATTCTTCCGTCCAAGTAATCTCCCCTCTTTTAGCCCTCCCTTTCAAAGCGTTGGTTAGCGGTGCGACTAACGACGAGTACATGGGTATATATCGACTTTATTAACCGACCAGCCCCAAAAATGCCCGAACCTGCGTTTTGGTTTTTGGGGTGGGGAAATCCAAAACCGCTTTAACCTTTGCCTCCGCTGGTTTTCTGAAGCCTTCCCCTACTATATGCCCTAAGTATTTGACATGATTTTGTGCGAAACGGCACTTAGATGGTTTGATAGTAAGGTTTGCATTGGCAATTAGTTCTAAAACACAATTTAGATGTTTAAGGTGAGACTCCCAATTTTCAGAAAATATGGCAATGTCGTCCAAATAAGGGACAGCAAAAGCTTCGCATCCTTTCAATATCTGCGCCATTAATTTACTAAAGTAATTGGGGGCGTTTTTCAGCCCGAACGGCATGCGTAAAGGACGGTAGGTCCCAAAAGACGTCACAAAAGCGGCCAGCCTCTGAGCTTTAGTACTCATAGGTATTTGCCAATACCCTTTCGCAAAGTCTAAAATCGTAATATATTTTGCCGACGAAACCTGTTCTAACCTTTCTTCTATATTAGGCAGAGGGTAGAATTCTGTCCTAATGGCTTCGTTTAAGCGCCGATAATCGATGCACGGCCGCGGATCCTTTCCACGGGCTTCTACGAGAATCATCGGAGATGTGAAATCAGATTCTCCGACTTCTATGATTTGGAGATCTAACATCCTCTGTACCTCGACCCTTAATATTTCATTTTGTCTCAACGACAACTTATATGGCTTTGCCCTTATAGGTTGTTCTTTTAGGAGCTCGATATGGTGTTCAACCAAATCGGCTCTTCCTGGCACATTAGAAAAAATCCGTGAGTAGCGTTTTAGCAAACTCTGTAATTCTGAGATCGATTCGGGAGCTAATTTATCGGAAAGCTTACTCTCTTCCATTATTTGGGAAAAATCATAGATATTAGGATCTGTCTCTATGTAAGGGAAAACTATTTCTTGATCTATTACTTCTTTCCCCGCTTCACATCCCAAGAAATTGACGGCTTCGAGCCTCCTATAATACGGCTTCAGCATATTTACGTGATAAATTTGCGTTCTATCATTCCGGTCTGGCATCTGAACCACGTAATTAGTTTCGGAAAGTTTTTGCCTAACTACCCCTGGTCCTATCCATTGAGGTGCAAGTTTACTGGGTTTGGATACCGCAAAAATTAGCACACTGTCTCCCTCTCGAAACTCGCGTTTTATAGCATTTTTGTCGTACCACCTCTTTTGTTTGTCCTGTACTTCCTCCATGTTCTTAACTGCCGCTTCCTGGCATATTTTTAGCCGATTAATGAGTTTGAATATGTACTCAGTCACTGGTTCACTCTCCTCTGACGGATCTACCCATTGCTCGTAAAGCAACGTCTCTGGGGTTCGCAAATTTCTCCCGTGAACTAATTCTGCGGGAGTAAACCCGGTGGACTCGTGCATGACCGTTCTTAGCGCGAATAAGGCTAACGGCAGATGTTTTTCCCAATCAGGGCCCGACTCTAAGCAAAGCGCTCTAATCAACCTTTTTAGGGTCCTGTGAAAACGCTCTACAGGATTTGATTGTGGGTGATGCACCGAGCTGAGCTTGGTCCGAATTCCGAAACGTTCGAAAAATTCTGTCGTCAATGAACTTACAAATGAAGTCCCTTGGTCACATTGCACCTCTTTTGGAAATCCTAACCGACTAAAAATGTTCAGTAAGGCATCAGTAACGGAAACCGAACTTATGTCCTTCACAGGAATGGCGTCGGGGTACTTAGACGACATACATATTGCCGTTATCAGATAGCTCTTTCCACTAGGCGTTTCTGGTAGGGGACCGCACGCATCAACGTTAATTTTCGAGAAAACCTCAGTTATTATGGGAACAAGTGTTAGCGGTGCTTTCTTTTTCTCATTGGGTTTTCCCGCTCTTTGACACTGATCGCAAGCGCGCACGAAGTCTTCCATCTCCTTGTAACATCCAGGCCAAAAGAAATGTTGCGTAAGTTATTTTTTAGATTTAGTAAAACCTAGGTGGGCCGATGTTCCCTCATGACACAAAGTCATTACCCAACTTCTGAATTTTTTTGGCATTACAATTAGCCTTTTCAGTTTTCCCATATGGTCCATCTGAAAACGAAATAATATCTCATTTTCCGTCATATAGTACGGTTCGGACGTTAGCTCAGAAACCGGAGGGTTTTTTTTTTAAAGCCTGCAGACTAGGACATGATTTTTGCTCCTTAATCAAGTCCTCCCGCTTAACTTTCAAGAGCGTCAACTCGCCCGGGCTCTCTTCACTTGGGGATATTAGTATTTCCTCCCCTTTCGCTAACGGTTCGGGAGCTCCCACTAGCTCCGAAATTCTTCCCTGTTCAATCCCCACAGTGCCGTTCCCCCGCTGGTTTGGTTTCCCCTTCTCGTTTCCGTTGAGCGCGGGTTTGTACTGCGCACAAAATCGGCATGTCTTGGGGCGACAACTGGCTTTGTTTTGCCTTTCCGAGCAATTTTGCCGTACTATTTCCCAACAAATAACGCCCTCGGTCGAGATTTGCCGACGTCACTGCAGCTTGGGTCACTATTTTACCGAAGTCGCTCTCAATTACTACCTGCGCGAGCGGCAAACACGTGGAGTATTTATCTAACGGTTGTTGTAAGCACAGATTCTCTCCCGTAAACATTTCCGGATCGACGTATTTTCGGCTAACCAGATCAATCGTAGCTCCCGTATCACGTAAAATATCAATGGGCATATCGTTTACCTTTCCCCTTGTTGAAAAAGGCCTCAATAATTCTTCCTGGGTTTCTCCTGAAATTTGGTTTTACTGCAGCCCTTCCCTTTTGAGGACACTGGGGTTTCAAATGATTTGGGGAGTTACAGATATAACATCTGGGAAAATTCCGTTTTTCAAACCCCCTTTCTGCTCCCGTTTTGTCCCCTCTCGCTGGCTCTTTCTTAATGAGTTTCGGTTGTGTGGGGCCCGTATTTTTTCCCCTGACTTCCTCATAATTATCGAGCAGGTCAGCTAATTTGGAAGGTGAAGTTATACGAACCCATTGGTTGATGAAATGATCTCTAACTTCGGGTTTCACTCGTCGTTTCAGCTGCCCGGTAACCATCAGCTCTTTTAAAGCCTCGAAATCGGCTATATTTAGACTCTCTAGCCAATTGTCTAAATAGACTTTAAGATCATATGCGAAGTCTTTCCATGCAGTCTCAGCCGGCCGTTGGCTATTCATAAACTTCGTGCGAAAAGTTTCGGGTCCTAGTTTAAAACGATTTAACAGTATTTGTTTTATGTGATCATAATCACGGTAGTTCTCCTCACTTTCCCTTCCCAAAACTTCGGCTACCTCACGATTCAAACGCGACACTAACACTGTTACCCAATCTTCTCTCTCGATATTTAATAATTTAGCCTGTCTCTCAAACAATACCAAATATTTGGCTATGTCCCCGTCTTTAGAGTCAAAAGCCGGCAGAAGACTCATATCGCAACGCAATTTTTTTCCTTCCGATCTGGACTCATTACTATTTCTCGATATCGACCTAGCCTCATTTTCTATTCTCAGTCTTTCCAATTCAAAAACTCTGTCCTCCTGCCTTTTTTTTCTGATAATTCCTCCTGACGTTTTTACTCAAATTCCTCCTGAAAAGCTTCCAGACGTCCCTGAATAATTTCTTCGTCAAATTCGGGGCTTTTTTTTATAAGAGCAATTATTTGAATGGATCTTTTATTTTCCGATTCAATCCCTAATTCTTGCGCGAGATGCGCCAATTCATGGGGTTGTGCTTTATTTAAGAAAGCCATCTTAAATTTAAAAACACCCGGAAACAAAACAAAATTTGCCTTTAAAATTCACAAATTAATTTAAAAGAACGGAATGTGTTATACAAAATACCCTCACAATATACTTAATAGTAATTCGATAAAACAGATTTTAGAAAAAACCACAAGAATAATTCAGTTAAAAATTAAAGCATAACTTTTAAACATTCAAAATAACTTTAACTAGCTGCTAAAACACAATCAGATATCCTATTCTTAACATTTCACACAATAAAAAAAAAATAAAAAGAACTATCAAGTTTTAAATTTTCAAATGGTCTAAAACACTTAAACATAACTTTCAATTTTGAACTGCAATAAGTTTAGAACACAAAAAAACATAAAAATTCCTATCCAAAATTTAAAAAATGGTCACTGCCTTAATGATTAGCTAAGCACTTACCCCGTTTTGCAGAACACATCAGCAGGACAGGCACCACACTTCCCCGGAACCAGGAGACAGTTCTTGAAAAGTTCATAGAAAACACCTTCACCACACGTACAGTTCTTTGAAGAAATTCGGCGACACGCAGGAACCAGGACTGGTTGCGTCCTCACACCTTTTAACGTAAGATGAAAGTCGAAGGTAACACGAGAGATAAGACTCTCAAACAGGACAGCGTCCTAAACACGTTCGAACTGTACACAAAATGAGATCTTGGCGGGATTTGCACGTATCTCCCGAGATGAAAATCTCGATTTCCAGAGAGGTAATACTCTCAAATAGGACAGCGTCCTAAACATCTGTAGACAGGAGAACTTGACGTGATTTGTTCTATCTCGACGTGGCGCCTCCAATTACAACTCTGTAACGTCCTCGGTGGAAAAAGAAGACACACGAGAGACTATTAATTATATTACACAGAGCTTGTATTAAATAAAAAAAACTGTACACTATGTACAAAACAGAGAGTCTAGGCTCCTCTGCATATGAGAGGTTCTATAGGAACCACAATATCGTTTACAAGTCTCTCAACAGAGATGTATCTGTCCACTCGTAAAATCGGGAGCCGAGAGAGGAATTTTTTCAGGCACTCGGTCCGCAACGGCGCATTCCCGCACCGTATTCGACGGACAAATTCGAGGCTCAATATCCAGCCACCTTCTCTCCTTTCTTCCCAAAAAAAACTCTCTCCGTCTCTTTTCAGCCAGCTGGCCGGGGTGGGGGGAGGGGTGTTGCAGGAGCGACCCACGATGGTTTCTTGGAATCGGGAAGAATTCGCAAAGGGATGGGCTTTTGGTTGGGTGGCCCCTTTTTCCCCGAAAAGGGCCAAGACGTAACAGCACCCTGGTAGGCGAATTCCGAAACGTCCTTAAGGGTACGCGTGCAAGCTTCTTTGACGGCACTTAGGGTCCCATGGTGGTGTCCATCAAGGGAGGATTTCACTTTTGGGAATAGGAAATAGTCTGTGGTGTTAAGTCGGGTCTGTAAGGGGGTTGGGGAATCGTCGATATACCGTTTATCGTCAGGTACTTGGTGATCTTGGAGCAGGTGTGGCTGGGTGTATTGGGTCATCCGTCAAGACCTTCGGGACGAGTTTAGTGCAGATCTTTTGCATCGCCAGATTTTCAGTGATAATGCTGTGTACTGTCATTTTATCAATGCCAATTTTATCTGTGTCCATACGCACACTTAACCGACAGTTTGAATTCAGCACTTCACGCACTAGTTACACGTTGTCGTCGGTACTTGAGGTCGACGGCCGTCCAGCGAGGGGCTCGTCTCCCACACTCTCTTATCCATGTTTGAAGAGCTTGTGCCACTTAAAAACTGCAGTTTGTGACATGCTTTCATCCTTGAACACTTGGCGAATCATTCCCAACGTCTACGTACCCAATTTCCCCAGTCCAACATAAATTTTGATGGCGTACCGCTGTTCAATAGTTCGCGGCATTTTGCGCTTGCACCGAGTCATTCGACAGGGGTCCACTAAAAACACGATCTAGCCTGAACGAACACTCGCAGGCGACTGGCCCTTGGTGTGTTTTGTAGGTCACACCCCCCACCACCAAGCATGCACGGTACGAGCGCGCTCCGACGTACAGTCACGTCAGGAAAAAATGTTCCCGATACTTTTTATACAACCCTGTATAACTATGAAAAGAGGCGATCCCTAAGAACAATCTGCGGGAAATCCCTGTATTAAATGTACTAGAACTTGAATGTATTCTTTTTTGAGAACTTTCCTGTGCATGCCGCTTAGAGAAACAATACCACGCAACTAGATTATTTAACATTCAATTTCGTTTAAAGGAGATTTGAATTTATGTAACCAAAGAATTACAAAATTATGACAATTTAGCTAATTTCAACTGTTTGAAAATTATTCCTAGATCTAAATCTGAATATTTATATAACATTTAGGAAATCTCGAAGCTAACTAATTTTTTTATTCTCCTTCCATAATTTATGAATATTATACGGTCTGGTTAAGGAAAGATATTTGAAAGCAAATAATAGATTTGCATTTTATGTTTTGTATTTAATGTTAGCATATTTGAGAAAACAACTGTTCTATACCCTTACAGACTTGAAATCATCTTGATTTACGTGTGGATCAACTATTTTGATTTATGTTGTTCTATGTAGAATTATTTTGTTTCTATATTTTTGTACTTTGCCCACATTAGCATACCAAGCGTCTACCGCAAGGGACTTAGTTCAAATGCCGGCAAAAATGATCACGTGTTGTTCTTCCATAGGAACTAAACTAGTTCATTAATTTAGTTCTTTTGGAATTGTCAATATTTAGTTTATGGCGAGCCGGTATGGCTCCTTTACATCCACTAATTATACTATGACAGTATAGAAACCAATGATACCAACACCTACATTTCACGCGTTTATTTTTCACGGTTATTTAACAATTAAAACATATATACAGTGATATTACGTGCCAACAAGCTTTACGAAGCGAGCGACACATCAGCATTTATATCGCAGGCCGTCTATCGTTTTATACTCTCTCCTGTGCTACGCTAGCGTCCCCTTGCGCATGCTTAAGAAGGAGCAAAACGGAACGTCACTCGGTGACGTACATTTCGGCAGCCGTACGTAAGGCGTACAGAGCAAATAGGTGAAAATACGGGAAGGAGTGCTTCCCACACCATCTCCCCTCCTGGAAAAAACTTTAATTGTCTGGAAAAAAAACTTTGTATCAAACGTTTAGGAAAATGGACAGAACGGCCGAATCGTGTTTTATATGGTGAAGAACTGCTTGGGACGAGAGGCTGCTCGTCCGCTGGAGGAGAAATTGACTGCTGAGGTAATATAGCAGGAGTATCGTCTGGGATCAAATGAGCAGGCTTAAGTCGATCCATCGACACCGTGGTGGGTTTATCATGTATACAGATGGCAAATGGTTTATCACCGCGTTTGAGAACCTCATATGGCCCTGTGTATGGAGTGTGCAGCGAAGGTTTCACTGCATCCACTCGCAGAAAAACGTGTGAGCATTGATCCAAGTCCTTGAACACAAATATTCGTTCCTTAGACTGGTTTGAAGTCGGAACGGGTCGAAGCGCTGCGATGTGATCACGTAACTTTTGTAGAAAATCAAGCTGAAGGCCATCTTCAGAAGGAACGAAAAACTGTCCGGGGAGACGAAGAGTCTCACCATATACCAGTTCAGCTGGGGAACATTTGAGGTCTTTCTTGAATGTTGCACGTAGTCCAAGTAACACGGAAGGTAATGCTTGCATCCAATGCACAGAAGTATGTCATCTAATGGCCTGTTTGAGAGACCCATGCCATCTTTCAATAATGCCATTAGATTGTGGGTGGTAAGCATTAGAATGAGAAAGACGAATTCCAAAGTTTTTTTGTTAGGGCACGAAAAAGCTCACTTCGGAATTGAGTGCCACGGTCAGTCGTAATGTGTGCTGGCACACCAAAACGTGAAATCCATCCAGTATAAAGCGCCTTAGCCACAGTTTCCGCACCCATGTCAGACAAAGGAAAAACTTCTGGCCATCTGGTATACCTGTCTATGCAGGTTCAGCAATAAGACATTCCCTGAGAAGAGGGTAGGGGCCTACCAAATCAATGTTTATGTGAGAAAATCGTTGACTTGGGATGATAAATTCTGCTAAGGGAGCGCGTACGTGTCGCGACACTTTAGACTTTTGACATGCTATGCATGCTTTGGATAATTAGGTAATTTTTTTATTCATTTCCGGTCAAACTAAACGATCGGCAATCAATTTAGCTGTTGCTTTTCTACCTGGATGAGACAGGTTGTGTAAGGCATTCAAGACTATGTTTCTATGACTTTAGGGAACGAAAGGGAGATTTGTACCATTAGAAATATCACAATACAATTCAACTGAGCTGTCAGGCATATTTAATTTTTTAAGTTTAGAACAGAATTTTCCTGCGCTAAAAAATTCTTTAGATCCTCGTCATTAAGTTGTGCTTGTGACAGAGTCATAGTCTACAGGAACGGGATTATTTACAATACCAAGTGGTTCTCATGCCTATGAGTGAAAGTGCATCTGCAGGACTATTTTCAGTTCCACTCACATGTTGGATATCGGTAGAAAATTGACCTATGAAATTTAGTTGGTTAATTTTCCGGGGTGAAAGTTTGTCATATTTTTGTGACAAGGCTTTAATTAACGGCTTGTGGTCAGTGAAAATTGTGAACTGTGCACCTTCTACAAGATACCGGAAATATTTTACTGCAGTAAATATCGCTAAAAGTTCCCGATCATATGCGCTGTATTTTCTGTGTCTCACTCAGATTTCGGGAGAAAAATCCAAGTGGTTCCCATGCATGCCCATTATACTGCTGAGCGCAACCGCCTATGGTTCTGTCAGAGGCGTCGAGGTGTGATACGTCGCACATAAGAGCAAGTGCTTTTTTAGGGTCTGGGTGAACCAAATTTGTTGCTTGTTTTAGGAGCTGTTTACACGACTGAAAAGCAGTCTCCGCTTTAGGAGTCCACGTTAAAGGTGTTTTGTTATTTTTCTTAGAATTTCTTATCAATCCATCTAATGGAAGTAGTGTTTCTGCAGCAGGGTTTAAAAACCTCCTGTAAAAATTTAGAATTCCGAGAAAGCGACGGAGTTCGGTTATAGTATTAGGTTTTGGAAATTCCTCAATAACTTTAACTTTCTCAGGTAAAGGCATGATGCCAGTTTTGTCAATTATGTGTCCCAAAAATTTAACTCTTTCAGCTGCAAAAGTGCATTTAGGAAGATTTACTGACAAATTGTGCTTGTGTAAGCGCTCTTAAATCTCTCTGAGATGAATTAAATGTTCATCAAGTGAAGATGATGCAATTAAGAGATCGTCGATATAAACGAAACAGCAATCTAGATCTGACAAAAATTGATCAAGGAGTCGTTGCATGGTTTGTGCTGCATTGCGTAAGCCGAAGGTCATGAAGTTGAATTCGAACAAGCCAAAAGGAGTGATTATGGCAGTTTTGGGTATGTCTTCCTTATTCATTGGCACTTGATGGTATGCTTTTCTAAGATCAAATGTCGAAAAAACAGTTATTCCCTGCAAATTGGAAGAGAAATCATGAATATGTCTAATAGGATATTTATCTGGTACAGTTATAACATTCAAAGCACGGAAGTCGCCACATGGTATCAAAGAACCATCAGGTTTAGCAACCATATGTAATGGGCTGCTACAACAACTTTTTGAAGGGCTACAAATTCCGCCCTCGCAGCAGCTAACTTATCTGGCGCCAGGCACCTTGCCTTTTCTGTTGTTTCAATTACATGAGTAATACTATGTGACCGAGAATTACTAGGTAATTTTAAAACTTCCTCAAAAAGAGAGCTATATTCTTTAAGTAAGGAATTAAATCTGCAAGTATGCTGCAACACTGTAATCTTAGGAAAATTGTTTTGAGAAATTTGACCGTTAGTACTA
This sequence comes from Dolomedes plantarius, assembly GCA_907164885.2. Classification (NCBI taxonomy): domain Eukaryota; kingdom Metazoa; phylum Arthropoda; class Arachnida; order Araneae; family Dolomedidae; genus Dolomedes; species Dolomedes plantarius. Next base: position 78,411,031 of record OU015496.1, read on the forward strand.
ACTTTGGTTAAACTGTCAATTAGTTGCTTGGATCTTAAGTTAACGATAATTCCAAAATGACTCAAAAAATCTGCACCTAGAATGGGGTGTGATACGTTAGCAATGGTAAATGTCCATGTGAAGATTCGTCGTAGACCTATATCTATGTTTACGAGACGTTTACCATATACATCAATTTTAGTTCCATTAGCTGCGACTAAATCTAATAATGAAGTTATTTTTTGTCGGTCATTTGAGGTAGGAGGAAGGACAGAAAGGTCAGCCCCGGTGTCGATCAAGAAATTTGTTTTTAATGTTTTTTTCAAAAACGAGCAGGCGACAGTTATTGTGGCCTATGGCGTATGTCGCCGCCAACGCTCGGCCAGTTAGTTTTCCAAGTTAAAACTGCATGGTTTTATACATTTAGTGGCTTTTTCCCTAAACCTAACATGGTACCAGCATAATTTATTGCGGCTAGTTGAATGGTTCACAAGGCCACGTTGTTTAGAATTATTTCTTGAAAGTGAACGACTACGAAAGCAAGTAACGAAAAGTTTCTCTAACTTCTTGTTTAAATCTGAGATTTGATGTTGCAAGTCATTTAACACCTCCTGTGTAGCACCAAAATCATCATTTGTACCTTTTAAATCAATAGTACTAAGTTGGGTAGGGCTAGTGACATCTGCGATTTTATCTGCCATAGCAGCTAACTTTTTAAGTACAATATCAGAAGAGGCTAATATTGCCTGCATCTGAGACGGCAAACGCTGGAGCCACAAAGATTTTAGTAGTTCCGTACCTACAAGAGGACCATCTAACTCTTGCATTTGTCTTAGCAGAACAGAGGGGCGTTTATCCCCCAAGTCAATGTCTTGCAACAGTTTGTTTAGTTTATTTTCTTCTGAGTCAGAAAAAACTTCAATTAGACGTTTTTTTAAGGTGTTATAAGCGTCTTTTACAGGGGGAAGATCAATAATATCCCTCACCTGTGCTAAAATATCAGTTTCAATATGTCCAACGACGAGATGATATTTAGTTGACTCCACTGTAATTCCACTATTTATAAACTGTCTCTCAATTTGACGAAACCAAATTACGGGATTATCCCTCCAAAACCAGAGGCACCTTAACACTGATACGGTTAACTTCAGCACCTGGTAATGAAGCCGCTTCAGAATTTTCACCCTCTGTAGTAGGTTCAGTGTTCGGCATGTCGATGAAGAGTAAACGTCCAGCAGGTGACCAGTATGGCGAGCCGGTATGGCTTCTTTACATCCACTAATTATACTATGCCAGTATAGAAACCAATGATACCAACACCTACATTTGACAGGTTTATTTAACAATTAAAACATATTTACAGTGATAGTACGTGCCAACAAGCTTTACGAAGCGAGCGACACATCAGCATGCTGCTCCATAGGACCATAGGACCTTAGGAACAAGTAACTAACTGTGTTACCTAGGCCAACGCCTTCTAACACAGATATTTCTGGAGAATGTCAGCGGAGAGCAGAAATGTCTCAGAAATGAGAAATGAAAAGTTCGAAAATAGCTTTATCTGTACCGAAAAATGCAACACAAAGTGAAACAGAGAATCATTTGGTCAGAACTTTGGAGGGTGAAAAGAAGAGTTCTAATTGGATGCCTCCAGGATCCTCGTGTTGATTCGCTGATGGGGGTGGAATCAATGGCTATCTGTAAGCTGGATTTCAATTGGCAAGTTGAGAGAGGAGGAAGAAAAGTGATTGGATAGAGAGATAAGGTTCAAAATCGGTGAGTTCAATAACCGTCTATCATTTTATACTCTCTCCTGTGCTACGGATAGCGTCCCCTTCCGCATGCTTGAGAAGGAGCAAAACGGAACGTCACTCGGTGACGAACATTTCGGCAGCCGCACGTAAGGCGTACAGAGCAAATAGGTGAAAATACGGGAAGGAGTGCTTCCCACACCAGAAAAGATGTGGGAACCAGAAATGATGTTCGTTACCAGAAATGGTGAACTTAACTAGTTCCTCATTTTAGTTCTTTCGGAATTGTCAATATTTAGTTCTTTCGGAATTGTTCCATTGGAGTTGTCAATATTTAGAAATGTGCGTGAGCGTGTCTACAGCCTGCGAATAGGAGAAAAAAAATACCTTTCACAACTCTTTATCTTATTGAAATATCCTGTAAAAGATGTGAATAACATATTCCACCATGAAAAACATATCGGAAGAAATTATAAATTATTGATACTCGACTAAATTCTTGTAAATGTTCTTTTAAGTGAAACATTTTGATTCTTAGACCAAAATTTCTTTAACATTTCGTTTATTTTTATTATTTCTCAGTTCACAAACTGTGTCTGTATGCTCCCTGAACTGTGACGGAATAAGTTTCGTCTTATTACGCCCTATTCGGGATAATGTTATATTGTTGCTGAACGTATGGGAAAGGTGTAATTCCTTTGCCGAGGATTTCCGGTTATGGAAAGCACATAGAAAGGGTAAATACTAGACTTAATTAGGAAAAGAGTTCGAAATCCTCCTACTATGAAAATAGGTTATGCTCATTAGCATATGTTCAACATGCATAATGTTTTACATAAACAGGATATTCTTTCAAATTATTTTAATATGATTAGAATCTGCTAGGAGGCTTAAAAATATACATTCTAGCAAATAATGGCAGCGTCATGGCACTTGAGAGTTACCAGTCTCTCCTCGTTGCTGAAGGGACTCACAAAACCCACTGATATTTATGGAGATAAAATTTCGTTACACATATTGTTTAATTTTTTTTTCGAATTCACGAACTGTGTCTCTATGTTCTCTCATCAGTCACAGATTTAGGTTTCATCATTAATACCACACCCTCTCTTCAGGAAGATATATGAAGCTGCCAAATATGATCTCTAGATGAGCTTTAAAGAGGGCTTAAATAGTATAAATCCGTCACTACGTTGTCAAAAGTATTCGAGGACTTCCTACCACGAAACACAATGGCACATTATTACATGTTGCAATATGTTTTGAATAATATATAAATGTACGACTGCCCTTCAGAATATTGGACTTCATTTGAGGCTCTATAGCCTGTACATTCCAGCATACTACGGGAAACTTCATGTCACTTGTGTAATTAGTCTTCTCTCGCGACTGAATGTACTCACAAAATGTACGTGACTGATGTCCTTAAGAATTGACTAAAGTCAAAAGAACGAAATTTGGAAAAAGGGGATAGAAATTATTCCTGAGCGGCTGAGAGCTTACAAATGCTCTCGTATAGGTGAAATACTCTGTCCATAGGATGCAGGGCATCACGTATGGAAGGGAGAGCTTCACGGAATGCGGCTAGAATTAAATTTCTATCGTTGTTGGCTTCAAATGCCATAATGTTATTAATAAAATCGGTGTCAGAAGATTCTGAACAGAAATTTGGAGGGTTTTTAGTTTGAGCAGTTTCGGTATTTCCTGCAACGATTTTAGCATAGGAGATAGAGGTGTTGACCTTATTCCATGTCTGAGGAGTATTTAAATGATCTGAGGAGTATTTAAATCAGTATCACTATCAGTCTCAAAATCATGAAGGATCGGTTTAGACGGCCGTCTAGATTTTTTCCTTGTAGGGAATTTAGGGCATTTCCTATAGTTCGCCGTGTGTGGGCCACCACAGTTGGCACAAGCACAATTTTTGTCCGGGAGCTTTTTACATTGCTCGGAGTTGGTCTTATGTGGGCCACCGTATTTTACGCATCGAGGGGCCAAGCGACAGGCATTACTGGAATGAAAGAATCCTTGACAATTATGACATTGACTGGGACCTTTCATTCCCCTATAACGTTCAATTTGAACTAAAGTTCCTGTGATATGAGAGATGTTATAAATTTGGGAAGGATCAGAGGTACGATCGACCTGAACATAAAAGAGGGGCATAGGAATTCTGCTATGCCCCTCTATATGCCTACGCTATATTTTCAAAAGTTTTTGCAAAAGAATATTCCTCCATAATTCGCCCAGTTGTTGTACTTCTCAAAATCTCATAAGTAATATATAAAACCTCAAATAACTTTAATTTAGATTTAGAAAACCACGAACCATGCCGAATAGATTTCTCAGTGTTACATTGCTTCCCCCCCCCCAATTACTTTCCTACAAATAAATGTAAAACCATCAAAATATGAACTTTTAACTTTAATCTTCATCTCTGATCCACATTTTTTGCAATTCGCGCTCTTTAACAACCCAATCTCCATCAAAAAATTAAAAAGCAACTGTGCATCATGAGACAAATGAAATAAAAAAATGTTGTTAACTATCCCCGGCTTTCCAACTGTTGGTCTCCCTCCCGAAAAACTCGAACTACCATTAGAATTCGCCCCTATTTTAGACACTAAGATCCACTGATATTTTTTAACTACACTAAATACTGCAGGCATAATGAATTAAAGAACAAAAATAATCAATAATAAAATAATCAATAACAAAAAGAATAAAAGAACAAAAAAAATGGAATATACAACCAGTATCTACGCTGTTTGTAGCTCACGAACATCAAATCAAATGTCAAAATTGTCACAATTCAAACGTGGAACGTTAAATTCAAAAACTGCTGCCACTACATAATATTACTGCATTAAGGGGATGGTGGACCTTTCACAGCGATTTTTGAAATTTTTGCCACAGAGATATGAAACTTTGCTTATATATTCATTAAAGTCTAACAATATTAAACACCTTATAAAATTTCATAGATATTTTTAAAAAAATATTTTATAATTAAAAAATTGAAATTAAATTATCCTTCTTTAAAATGCTCCTTGCGACTCAATTTTAAACTTTTCCCCTTAATTTTGCATTTATATTGCTTATAAATACCTTCTGAACAGAGTTATGTATTTTTTTGTACTTTCGTTGAATAGTTAATTTTCAGGCAATATTTTTATGCTTGTACTCTGAATTTTCTTGAAATTTTTGTACTTTTGTACACTTAAGTTAAACTTTGATAACCTTAATGACCTCGAATCCTAAAATGGATACATAACTTTATTTTCATGTATTACAGGAGTCTTTATTATAAATTTCATAAACTTTCGTCAAAAATTATGACGCGAGGAGCATTTTAAAGACTTGCAAATCTGGAAATTACTCATTTTGAGAAAAATACATTTAAAACATGTTTTTTCACCTACTTTTAATACTAACTTTTGTAAAGTCACCAAGTTTTCATTTTACTTTTCACTACATATTTTAAATGCATTTCATTCCAATATTTACATGTTTTTAAAATATTAATACATCCCCCTAAGAAATTCCCATTTTTGCTCGATTTTTGGTAATTTGAAAGTCCACCATCCCCTTAAAGAACGTAAAAAAACCATTCACGCCGCCTATACAGAGATTGTTCACACATTTTTTTAGACGATGTATATTGTATTCACAAAACTAAATTACATAAAATTCTTGTGTTTTAAATGTTCTATTTGACATCCCTTATTCTGAACTATCTTTCGACACCGCAATTTCCAGGATAATAATGCCTTTTGAAGTGTCAGAAGAGGTATTCTATCCTATTCCTCCTGAACAGCTTTCCAGAGTCCTGTAAGGGTTTTGGGACGACGTTTGGATAATGCGGATTTTAAAAGTCCGAAAGCACAAAAATCCATAGGTGATACATCGGGAGATTTAGTAGGGATATCAGTGAAGGGTATGGCCTTGATACCAGTTTTTTGTTCCATTTCTTTTAGGAAATTTACAGTGGATTTTGATGTGTGACTGCTAGCTTTGTCCTGATGGAGTCTCACAGATTGATGGCACTGTGGGTAAAGCGATGGTATTTCATTCCGGTGACATGAAAGAAAATCTCATATTATGAAACCCAGAGCAGAGAGAAACATCAGATCATACTCTCTTCAGCCTTCCTTCCTAATTGGAACTCCTTCACAGACAAATTTTATAAATCCTGTCGGTTGGTATTTCAAAACTCTTACGACATCATAAAATAAGAGTAATATCCGGGATCTTTTCATAACAATTCTCAAATTTCTAACGGAGTCTTGTACAAAAGTCCTAAAAAAGAATTTAATATTTGATAGTGCTGCCATCTTTTGGTTTAATACTAACTTAAATGTAAAATACTTTATTTTATTTAAATTATTATTTGAAAGACATTTGAGAAACTAAAACAAAAAAAGCCAATTGTTTGAAATATATGTAAGTTCTTAAATTCAGCAATATGGAAATATTTCATCGTTAATTTTTCAACCTTTACTCAATTTTTTACATATTTGTTTCTTTGTGAAGTGTTCATTAACTTTTCCAGTTAGCACACATCTGCAACATTTTTGTGTTATATTTCTCTGTTACCTATTTATTTAATGCTTAATTTCCTGTATAATCTTAGATATCTTTCAAATGCAAAGAAAAAGATTTGGAAAAAATGGGAATGATCGTGAACGAGACTAATGCCACAATAATTGGCCAGGGTCGTCCATGTAGGGATACGTTGCGACCAAATATACAAGAAGAAAACTGTTTCAGGGTGCAGACAACAGATAGCGCCACTACACGACTCAAAGTTTGAACGTATATTTTACGCGCTTAGCAGAAGACACCCACCCAGCAGATCTTACATATAAAAGACGCCCTTGTTCCGTTATCTCTCGAGTGCTTGTGCAAACTTACAAAAAAATATATTTATAATCTATATCTATATATATACTATAAATGTATGTATGTGTGTATGTGTGTATGTATGTGTGTATGTTCCTGCATCACTCTGGAACGCCTGGAGCAATTTCAACCAAACTTGGTACATATATCACTTACAATATGAAAAGAAACACTGGGAGGGGAGGGGGGTAAGACACCTTAGCACCCATAGGGGGGAGGCAGGGGGCACATGTAAAAATAATCGAAAATGACTGATATTAGTGTCGAAACCATAGTTTTCGCGGTCTCTGAGATTAATGGTGACACTCTCGATGCAGTCAATGTGCAAGTTCAGCCCCCAATCAACATTGTGGGGGAGAGGGGCGGGGGTATGTATGCATGTGTGTATGTGTGTATGTGGGTATGTTGGTATGTTCCACCATCATTCTGGAACGCCTGGAGCAATTTCAACCAAACTTGGTACACATATCACTTATAATCTGAAAAGAAACACTGAGGGTTAAGACACCCCTAGCACCCATGGGGGGGGGGGGGGCAGGGGCACATGTAAATATAATCGAAAATGATTGATTTTAGTGTCGAAACTATAGTTTTCGGGGTCCCTGAGATTAATACTGACACTCTCGATGCAGTATATGTGCAAATTCAGCCCCTCATCAGTATTGGAGGGGAGGGGGGGGAGAGGTAAGAAGGAGTTAAAATAAAATGTCCAAAATACCTAGAGTAGTGACGAAACCATAGTTTTCGTGGTCGCTGAGACGAATAGTGACATTTCTTATGCTGTTTAAGTGCAAGTTCAGCCCCCCCATAGCATCGGGGGGAGGGGGAAGGGAAGAAGGGGTGAATATAAAATGTCCTAAATGACCGAGAATATTGTCAAAATCATAGTTTTCGATAACGCTGAGACGAATAGTGACATTCTGATGCTAACTAAGTGCAAATTCAGCCCCCCCCTTAGCATTGGGGGGAGCGGGGGAGGGAAGAAGGGGTGAATATAAAATGTTCATAATACCGAGAGTAGCGTGAAAACCATAGTTTTCGGTGTCGCTAAGATTAATAGTGACATTTTTGATGTCGTTAAAGTGCAAGTTCAGCCCCCCCCATTAGCATTAGGAGGGAGAGGGGGAGAGGAAGAAGAGATGAATATAAAATGTCCATAATACCGAGAGTAGTGTCAAAACCATAGTTTTCGGTGTCGTTGAGACGAATAGTGACATTTCAGTCGAATAATAATAGTGACACTCCCGATGCAGTCTATGTGCAAGTTTAGCCCCTCATCAGTATTGGGGGGGGAGGGGGAAGAAGGAGTTAAAATAAAATGTCCAAAATACCGAGAGTAGTGACGAAACCATAGTTTTCTTGGTCGTTGAGACGAATAGTGACATTTCTGATGCCATTTAAGTGCAAGTTCAGCCCTCCTATTAGCATAGGGGGAGGGGGAAGGGGAGGGAAGAAGGGGTGAATATAAATATCCAAAATGACCGGGAATAGTTTCGAATCCGTAGTTTTCAGGTTCTCTGCGATGGATAGGGACACTCCCGATGACGTTTAAATGCAAGTTCAGTCTCCTTCAACAATTAGGGGGAGGGAGGGAGAACGGGTAAAAATAAAATGTCCAAAATGACCGAGAGTAATGTCGAATCAATAGCTTTCGAGGTCACAGAGATGAATAGTGATACTCCCGATGCTGTATAAGTGTAAGTTCATCCCCCATCAGCATGGGGAAGGGCAGAAGGGGGAATATAAAATGTCCATAATGACCGAGAGTAGTGTCGAATCCATAATTTTTGATGTCGCTGAGATGAATAGGGACACTACCGATGACAGTTAAGTGAGAGTGCAGCCCCCCCCCCCCCATCAGCATTGTTGGGTGAGGTGGGGGTAAGAAAGTGTGAATATAAAATGTCCAAAATGAGCGTGCATAGTGTCGAATCCATAGTTTTCGGGTTCGTTGCGGCGAATAGGGTTAATCCCGATACCGTTTAAATGCAAGTTCAGCCTCCCAACACCATTGGAGGGGAGAAGGGGTAGAAATAAAATGTCCAAAATTACCGAGAGTAGGGACGAATCCATAGTTTTTGTGTCGCTGAGATGAATAGGATCCTCCCAAGTGAAAATACAGCCTCCTATCACCATTGGTGGGGGAGAGGGGGGAAAGGGGGTAAAAAAAGTCCAAATGACCGAGATTAGTGTCGAATCCATAGTTTTGGGAGTCACTGAATGGAATATAGGAAACAAAAAATGTTGTTTATATTGAAGTTAGAGTGAATTTGTAATTTTGTCTCTCATTTGCATACTGTACTTACACTATAGGTAGAATCCATTCCTTTTTTTGTGTAATGAAAAAATTGGGATAGATAAATACTCGGGCAACGCCGGGCAAATAGCAAATTAATATATATATATATATATATATATATATATATATATATATATATATATATATATATATATATATGTATGCATATATACATGCTATATATATATATATATGTAATAATAACGCCCCACTATTATTAATTGTCCTAATTTAACACGTATATTAAATTATCCTTGTTTCAACCTCAGTAAAGCACAGCCCTATTTCAAAAACGAAATCGGAATAACCGAATATTCTATTCTCTTCAATGCACGCGCGGTAAAGTTATTTTTAGACATGATTTAGAATTCCGTGATCTCGATCCCCCTCTCCCCCCCCCTTCAAATAATCATACAACTTTCAACTCATATACCACATGATCGGGGTCAGTCAATTAAAATAATTCTAAACAGCTAGCGCCCTCACAGTATATAAAAGGTTAAACAGCGATTTTCGCACTCGTTCTGTCTGTTTCCTTGTCCTGTCCTGGTGTCGTCCTTCTCCTGCTTTGCTATCTTTGCGCAATGTATGCAGCCGCTGTCCGTTCCATTATGTGGTGTCCAGTACATTCAAGTTCCAGCAGGTCCGGGCTAGTATGTTTGCGTCCTTTGAGCAAGATACATGTACTTTGATGTCTGCTGAAATGTCTTCAATAGTGCCATCGTTTTGTTACAGGAATAAATCAATTTAACGGATACCGCTCGTCTCTTCTCTAATGTGTCTTCAGTACGGTGAGTCCGGGTGTTTATTTCCTCAGTGTTCTGCTCTAGAGTGTGCTTCTATCATCAAGTGCTTACGACTACATATTCAACAGCGACTGCCTTCTCTATGGGTTTCCCATGTTGTCAAATTCATTTTATTCATGTTAATATTGTCCCCCCCCACAAACATATATAAACTTTAAAAATGGATTTATGACTTCTCCTTCTTATCTTAAAGCTTCCTAAAATAAATCCTCCCTCTAGAAAATAAACCTAAACTCCTATTCGTCGAATTCTGGTACCTTGATTTGTGCCATGTCATCGGCCGAGAACTGAAAAATCCATCATTCTGATTGGCCCCTGAAACCAGACTGTCAGTCCTGCCAATTATAGCCCATATCTAATAGCTTCTTATCCCTAAGCTTGCCATAGTAAAAAAAAATTATGCAATCGTTTTATTTAAACCATAAACTTTCTATTTAAAATACGAGTTAGGGTTCCTTAACTCTTCGATCAATGTGTTCGTCCCCTTGATTCTTTCCTATTTATGTTTTCGTCTTCCATGTTCATTTCATTTGCCCATGCGAGGACTGTCAGAAATCTGCAGTATTTTAATGACTCGGCGCAGGTAATTCTGTTTTGCAGTATTATCTTAAGAGGCTCTTGTGGACGACACTCTCTTCACGTTGTTGTCCCGTCCCCCTAGGACATGTGTGTATGACTGCGATTACTTAGCTATCAGATGGATTCACGACTAGCGCATAGTTGCTTATTCATATATCTATTCAGGGTGATTATAATTAAAGTTCAACATTCAAAAAGCTTTAAAAAAGAACCACTGTTCAGAATGACTTGAAATTTGACCTGAATATACGTGAAGAGGGAAATGGTATGGCATTAGAAAAATTATAGTGCAAAATTTTAGCAATAGATGGCGCTTTACTCGTCATTACTTAAATGGGTTTGTCTACCAGTGACATTTGAATTCCAATACAACGGCTATTATTTGAGTTGCAGGTTAAACAAACTGACTTGTTCAATGTGCATGACTGTATCAGTTTTTTACTGAAAAATTAACTTCCAAGTCATTCAGCAGTTGTGGCACTCTTAGGGGAAAACCCATCCACTATGACAAGGTGCTGCCACACCGGATGGGAAAATCGGTTTTTAATTGTCGCGAAACTTGCTCAAGAAATTTTCAATATGTTGCCCACCGTTTTCTGCCACAAGTTGAAACCGAGAAACAGCATGTTCCACAACAGTTCTTAGTGCATCACTGGTGGCGTTGTAAGTGTGTTGCACAATGCATGTATTCAATTCAGCGAAATTGGCAATCGGACCACAGAATAAAAGCTTTTTCAGATAACCCCACAGCACAAAATCACAAGTATCAAGTGATCTTGGCGACCAAGCTGCTGGGAAATGACGACTGATAATTCTATCACTTCCGAAATGAATGTTGAGCAGCTGCTTCACTGGATATGCAATGTGTGGAGGAGCGCCATCTTGCATAAAAATTATGCTACCCACACATGCACGCTGTTGAAGTGCTGGAATGACATGGTTGCGCTAAACAGTTTCATAGTGTCCACCATTTGTACGGTTTCAACTTGTGGCAGAAATCGGTGGACAGCATATTCAAAATTTCTTCAGAAAGTTTCTCAAGAATTTACAACAAATTTTTCCCATCCAATTTGGCAGAACCTTGTCTTGGTGAATGGGCTTACCACTAAGAGTGCCACAACTGCTGAATGACGTGGAAGTCATTTTTTTCATTTAAAAACCGATACAGTTATGCACATTGAACAGTGCATTTGGTTTAACATGCAACTCAAACAATATCCGTCGTATTGGGATTCAAATGTCACTGGCAGCCGAACCTATTTACGTTATGACAAGTAAAGTGCCATCTATTGCTAAAATTTGAACTATATATTTTCTTATGCCATACCATTTCCCCCTCGTTCGCGTATATTCAGTCCAAATTTCAGGTTATTCTGACCAGTGGTTCTGTTTCACAGCCTTTTTGAAATTTATATATATATATATATATATATATATATATATATATATATATATATATATATATATATATATATATATATATATATATATATATATATATATATATATATATATATATATATATATATATATATATATATATATATATATATATATATATATATATATACACACACTGAAATGCCACTGAATTAGGGATAGCAAAGCCTATGCAAATTGTGTAGCGCTGCGCATCATGTATGCGCAAGTGAGGGCGCTGTGGTAACTGCATATATAGCACGTACTGTGGTTGTTCTGAATTAGTTGTTGGAATTGCCAGTATGGGTAAACTGCCTGATTTAGACGCCTTCGATCGCGGACAAATCGTAGGTGCGTGACGCATGGGCCATTCAATTTCCGAAATCGTCAGACAGCTAGGATTTTCGAGGTCAACAGTGTCAAGAGTATACCAAGAATACATGGATGGTGGAAAAAAAACTAGCGATCGGGCAAACTGCAAAGGACAATTAGCCTTGACAGTGCGTGGTGAGAGACGGTTCAGGCGTATTGTACGTAGCCAGCGAAGCCAAACATTAGCTCAAATTACCACTCAGTTTAATGACGGTGCCAGTCGTACAGTCAGTAAACGGACTGTGCAACGCTCGCTTCACCGTATGGGTTTCGGGAGCCGTCGACTTACGAGAGTACCATTGCTCTATACTCGCCATCGGGCTGCACGTCTTGCCTGGGCAAGAGAGCACAGAGATTGGAGTGTAGAGGACTGGAAACGAGTAGCATGAAGTGATGAGTCTCGATTCCGACTACTTAACGCCGACGGGAGGCTGAGAATATGGGGTCAGGCTCATGAAGCCATGGATCCTGCATGCCTGGCTGGAACTGTACTAGGGCATGGTGGATCAATCATGGTCTGGGATGCTTTTTGGTGGCACAGTTTGGGATCTTTGGTGCGTGTACCAACCTCCCTCAATGCAATTCGGTACGTAGAGTTGCTGGGTGATCACCTCCATCCGTTTATGCTGTTCTGTTATCCGCAAGGTAGTGGAGTTTTCCAGCAAGACAACTATGCCTCTCACAAGTCCCGGTTGGCTACTGGCTGGTTGGATGAGCATTCCTCTGACTTCTCTGTCATGAATTGGCCACCTAGAAGCCCAGACTTAAATCCTATTGAGCATCTTTGGGATGTTTTGGAACAAGGCGTGAAAGGCCATCACACAGCACCAAAGAACCTTATTGAATTATGGACAGCTTTAGCCAATATTTGGCAAGCCATTCCCGTGGAACGTTTCCAGAAACTTGTTGAATCTAAGCCTCGTCGTGTGGCAGCCGTTATCAAGGCCAGAGGAGGCCCAACTCGTTACTAGGTTGGTATACCCTAATTCAGTGGCACTTCAGTGTATATATATATGTTAAGGCATTAATTGAGAATTTACAGGGGGCTTCGAAATAACTAATTTCTAACGTTAAAAGCCATGATATTTCAGAGTCAATCAGATTACACGCGTCTACGAATGCATAGACTATAGGAGTTATTAATAGAGTGGGATGGCCTTGTGGAGAGTCAAGAAATAGAATCACAGGCATTCGTTGTGTGGGGAATTGTTTTGGAGTTCAGACTAGGTTTCGCACGAAAGTTATTTGTAAAGTCAGCAAAAGATTCTTCTCGGACATTCGGCAGACGTAAATGAGCATGCGCGATGAGTTTAAACGCCTTGAGAAACTTAGAATTAGTCAGAGAGCGGGATTAACATTTGGATTGAACGGTCACGCGTCGCGAGAAGTGAGATGATTACTTGGAAAACTAAATTATGTGCGGATTGAATTCGAGGGTATTTAAATTAATAGTTGGAATAAACTTGTTGGATGTAATTAATTTGTAATCATTTACCACGGCCTATGTTTACTGACTGTAATATTATTAATAAGTATTAGGGAGTTTAAGAGGGATTTATGATATAAAGAGCACGCTTCGAGCCGGCATTAAGTCAGGCCCGTCATATATATATATATACATACATACATACATACATACATACATACATATATATATATATATATATATATATATATATATATATATATATATATATATATATATATATACACTATCTACCAATACGTATTTGGACACATGTGATAGAAAAGAAAAACAAAATTTATTCATATTCGATAGTTGGCAGAGCCTTCACGAGAGGTAATTACAACCTCAACCCTCCGGGTCATGCTTTCACAAGTCCTTGTATGACGGCTAGCAGTATTTTCTTCCAATCGGCTCGGCCCCTCCTTTATCGCTGACAATTTGAGAGATGTAATGACTGTCTCTCCATAGGGGGTGAAGACGAGCCGATCCTCTCTCCTATCCAAGCTAAACCGCCTTTGAATGGTATCTCGAAGATAACCAGTAGCGAAAAATTGCGTCCGGGAATCTGAGCAGAAGTTTTTTCTAGACACAACAGAAGTTGGTCCAAAATGGTTGGTCCCTTTTAAAAAGTCAACGATAAATTTTTGAATAAAAATTTCATTGAACTTAGCAGGCCTTATTTGTTCCAACGGAAACACAAATAAATTTAATTTCAGTGAGAAAATAGTATTTGCTACACTATCAAATGATGATTTAAAATATAAATTTTATGTTAAAAAAAATCATTTTTCTTGTTTTCAATTTTATGTTGCGGAAAAGAGTTTAAAAATGTATATTTTGACAATATTTCTGGATCAGATAGGAAAGGGATGTTTTCAGTCGACATTATCTGTTTCTGGGTTTGCTGTATGACTGGTTTGGGTTGTATGGGTTGTATGGTTAGAACTATTTATAATTATTTAACATTTTTGAATTAAACCAAGTTTGTTTCGACATGCCTAATAACTTACATTTTTTTTCTATTATACACTGCTTCTGAAAATGCACAGTAAAAATTAATAATGGCAACAAGTTTCAAACTAATTGATGTCGTTCAGGCATCAGACCACGGTATATTATGCATTTAAGAAATTTTTCTATACATTCAACACTCTATTGATTCGTTCTTGATTTCCCTTGTGCTTTAAGATGAACTTGAAAGAAGGTTTTCTTATCTCTGTCCTATATGTATTTTCTTACCTTTTTCTTTTCTTCCTATACATATCTACAGCTAAATACCCGTGCTTCCATACGGAATACATTACTACCCACCATTATGTAATTTGGTTCATTTAATTTAAACTAACTTTAGTATTAAGTGCTGCTATTCCTCAAAGGAGTTCACCATACAATTAAATGACTGTCATAGGGATATGACAATAGTGTCACGACTAGGGGCAGGAGAATTGAAAATTACGGGACGAAGTAAAATAATTGCTAAATGTAAGAAAGAAACAGGGCAAAGAAGCAAATGACGGGGAATAAAAGAGAAGGGAAGAAAGCCAACAATAAATCGAAACCAAGGATTGAAGATTGGGCTAGTAGGAAGAAATAAAGGCATAAGATAAAAGTTCTGTAGAATGAGTGCAACGAAAAGAAGAAAAAAAGATGGGTAAGCTAAATTTATGATGGTTATAAAATAGGCCACCCTGCTCGGTAATGTCATGGAGCATGGGAAAAGATAAGGAAGCAGGGAGAATTTTATAAATCCCGCCCTCGATGGTGAAAAGGGGATTGAGAAGAGGCAGCCATGGACGAATGGCGAGGACATGAATAATATGGCCAACGGAATTGGGAAGAAGCGGAGCCAGCATTAATAAGAGAAAATAATATGAAATAAGATGGGGAGGCAAAAATAGGAGAGTTAGTTAGAAGTTTGAGAAAGAAGTAGTATCAACTAACGAGTATGGACGAAATTTGCCCGATGATAGTAATGTAAGCCATGGCCCATGCAGAAGAGCCCGAAGAAGAGAGCGCCCCAGTTTCCTGTACCGAGGGTCACCAATGATTAAAGGAGCCCTGTACCCCACGAAGAGAGTGCCCCAGTTTCCTGTATAGAGGGTCTGCAATGATTGAAGGAGCCTAGTACCAGATGAAGAGAGTGCCCCAGTTTCCTGAACCGAGCATCTATAATGATTGAAGGAGCCCTGTACCCCACGAAGTGAGTGCCCCAGTTCCAGTGATATGATAGTGCAACGAAATTCGTCATTACGAGTGCCAGATTCCCAGAAAAGTGATCCAGTGATCATCTGTCGAGGTATCGTCTTTTGTGTTTCCCTTTCATATTACCGTCATTGCTTCTCTTAGCGTAGCCGTTGATAACTAATATAGAACGCGATGATGAAGTAAGTTGAGTATAGAATGTTTAATAAGATAAATGATAATTCGTACAAAACAATTTAGTTAACATGATGCTATGCTTGTATATGCGTAAATGTTAGTAGTAAATTGAAAATGGTTAATATGAGTGATTATGCATATAAAATGATATCATAATAATTGAATGAATTAAATATGTGTCGTAGGGAATTAACTTAGTAGGAATGATGTTGAGAGTAATATGTGTAGATGAAGTATGAAATATTTCGTAGGAGTGTAGTGTATAGTATTATTTATGTGTGTGTTAATCAATAAATTAATTTGTCAGTGCAAACCAGAGTTGTTTCCATCATTTGGAGTCACAATGAATGCAATGTACTAACCAGCATCTTAATCAATGAATTAAAAATCATTATATAATATTATTTAGAAAATACTTCAACCATTATTCTTTCACTGTCACAATGACCATGTTCCGACATTAGATAAGTATTTTCAGATTTATATATATTTTTTAATTTTGTGGGCTTGTGCGCTCTAAGTTAATTAACGAAAGGATTTTTTAGCTTTCTTGGTAAGCACCTAGGGCCTTAGATGAGCCATCATGCAAAATGTCAGCTTCCTAGGCCTTATGGTTCCAGAAATACAGTGATCACTCTGTCAGTATTTTATTTTGAGGGTTTAAGTCCCTTTTAACATGTTGTCAAGTTGTATATGATTTACTGGTGGGAAATGAAACCCGGAAGGTCACTTCCGTAGCCATGGTGGGTCTCACTTGATGCCTTGGAAGTTGTATATGGTTAGATATACAGAAGCCACTTCTTGTTGTCGTATTCAACATAAATCAAACTAAACCGCAAACATGTATCAGCACGACCCTTTTTGCTTTCAACAATTTCTGTCTTTGTGATGTTCGCCGGACTATGGCAAAAGGGGTAGAACATTGAAATTCGGTCCAGAGATTGTGGGTTTGAGTCCCACTGTCAGCTTGGATGTTCGTAGCCGTTACGGAATCGGTTTTGAACTGTAGGTCCCAGTCCAATTAATCCTTATGTAGCAAAAGTTGACTGTAGCATTCTCAGCTAATCAACCAACTATATTGTGACGAGCAGTGGAGAATAGGGTTTATAGCGCTTTTATAGACTCTGTGGTTTAAGGAGATCACAAACCGAAATTTTGCAGCCAGAAGATAGCCGACGAAGGAGTACGTGGGAATTTCTCGTATTTCAAATGATTTTAAAAGTTGTGAGTAAGGGAGGAGGATTTGATTATTGTTCATGTAATACTCCGAGTCATCTTCATAGCATTCAGAATTGTATCTGAGGTTAATTTGTTGTTTGTCTGAAGCAGTCCTCTTCTGTGGCAAAACAGACCAATTGCATTCATGGATTAGGATGTTCTGCAACGCATCCTTCACTTACCACAAGATGCCAACGCCATACGATGGCCTATTGGCTAGGGCGCGATAGATGCAAACGCCCGAGTCTTTGGGTTGGAGACCCACCGTTAGTATGGATGCTTGTAGTTGGTACGAATAGGCTAAAAACAGTGCGTTCCGGTGTAATTTATCCTCGTGTAGGAAACTGCTGGCCGTAGCGCTCTCAACCTACAACCGCAACCCATGTCATCTAGTACAAAGACTGAGCTAACAAGTTTACTGCTGTGAGCAACCTTCTTGCCCTAAAAAAAGCTCGCAATCAAACACAGGGAAAAAATAGGAACTTTGCATGATTTTTATACTTGCCCAGGTGCAGACAAAACGTGAAATTTAAATTTTAAAACATAAATTTGCAAGAAAACTCGTCATATATATTTCTCATATTTTTATAAATGACTTTCTTAATCACGAGATTTAAAAGTTGTAATTTCGATTAAGAATAGTTTTCTACTTTCTAGTTATATAAAGAAATTTCTTTCCAAAGAAAATTGCAAGCAATCAATAATTCATCGGTTCTATTAAATACAAAATCGAACAACTTGTTTTCTCCAAAAAACTCCGTTATTTAATTGCTATGGGTTTTAGTTCTAATTCTTTTTATCGATTGTTCGATTGCAATGAGATGGATGTTCTGGAGATGGTAAAACGAAATGAAAAGTTGTGAAAGTTCCAGTAATTGACCGATTAGAGAGCTTTTATTTTTAAGTTCTTAATACAGATAAAAGGGTTTCTTTAAAGCTTTTGAAATTTTTAGACTTAAGAAGAATTTGACGGGTTTACTAGAGTGGCATTTTTTAATTAAAAATAATGGTGACGAGATGTATTTGGGGTTACCAGAATATCTCTTTAAAAAACATTTTTTTTTTCATCATGATCTCTTTGTTCATTCGCTTTTTTTATTTTGAACTTTTTTTGCCCCCCCCCCCTTTTTATTCGTCTGTTACTTTTAGTTTAATCTTTGCAGCAAAATTTATCAGCATTACTTTTTAAAACCAGGACGTAATGGAAACGTAGAAAGATTGCTTCCGAAGATTGGGGCACAATGGACGAACGAGAGAAAAGAACTCGACAGAGAAAGTATTGAATCAATGTTATCAGTAAGATATGAATAGGAAAATATGATATGTAAGCAATATTATAATTAAATAAAAATGATAACAAACTGCTATCGGAAGTTATTAGCTCAAATAGATATGAGATTGAGAGATCTGTAACGGAAAACTTATTTTGATTTTAAAAATATATATATAATTACTTTTAGCCATTAGGAATTTTAAGTTATTGTTTCGTTTTTCATTTATAAATGAATAGTGTAGGATCAAAAACAGCAATCCCCATTTTTTTTACAACTGATTTATAAATTCTTTCACAGAATTTCAATCAGTTAAAAACTAAAATTTTTTCAAAGTGGCCTATATGAATAACACATACTGTGGGAACTTTTCTAAAAGCAGTTTCACATTTATACCTTAAAAATGTATAAGATAAAGTTCTGTGCCTTTTACCGAAAAATAAAAAGGTCTGTTATGTTTACTTTTATTTGAAAAATGTTAATTATATTTAAATAAAAACATTCTTTTTCCCAAACTGTGTTTTTTATTTATATAATACATTTTTATATTATATGAATTCAAATATAATTATATAAAAATACAAACCAATAGTATATCATATAAATAAAAATACTATTATTTTTGGGGTCAGAATAAATATTATGTTCACATATTTCCACACCCCGTCTTCTTTTACCTCTCTTATTTTTGCAAAACTGAAACGTGGGACGACAAAAAAAAATAAATAAATAAATAAAACCCACATATTTGCGATCGACCCAAAAAACCCTCTATTCTACCACCCCTGAACCAGTAATAATAAAATGTTTAAACAAAACTCAGTTCTTTTCATTTCAATCTTTGTTTTCATATTTTTTTATTGCAATGGGAAGCCTCTAAAGAGTTTTTAAAAAAGGCGAAGAAATATCTCCTCCCTTTTCTATTTAAAGCGCATAGCTTACGTAATCTTTTCCGTCCTTAAAATCTGTAGCAGTGGAGTGGTAGAGGTAAGCAACATAAAACTCTCTCTGTTTCCAAACATTTGGCTAAATGAATAGTCGCCATGGAGATTAGATGAAGCGATTTCTTTTTGTTCTGACACCACTGAAGCGTGTTTGGATTTCACTGAAAAAGGTAAACGTTAAGTTTCAATAGAACTGTGAGTGTTTTCAGGATTGTGTTTTATCCATTGTACCTGTATTTATTCTTTTAAATACAAAGTGTTGATATAAATTTACTTTAAAACTGAATCTTCGAATTTAAACCATCAAAAACTTCGTTATATGTTTTCCTACGGGATGTTTTTACTGTGGATACTTGTATCAATAGGGATATAAATGTAAATGTGTAAATTGCTCTGATATATATATATATATATATATATATATATAAATATAATTATTTATTTTTTTACGATCTGGCACATCATAAACGCTTGATTTCTTCTGCCATCTGAAGATCGAGACGAAGAACAGTATTATAGTAGAATATTTATTTTTCTAGTAAAGTTCATAAATAAACCTTAAAAAATGTAACACCATGAAATGAAACTCAGTACCTCACTTTAGCTTGTACAATGAATCCTGGCCTAATGCATTATTATGCATTAATTAGTGTATTTATTTCAGAGATTCACAGTAAATTACCATTTTAAAAAGATATATACATATATATCTCCCTTAAATTCCCATAAAAATATATATCGCCCTTAAAATTCCCTATTAAGTGAATATTTAAAATGATATCCAAATAATATGAATTACTTAAACGAGTTTTCATAATTCGTTTAATTCATTCATTGCTTAGACGGTTATTACATATATTTACGGGGATATAATTATAATCATATTTTAGAATATACCCATACCTCTCTTTACGGCCTAGATACGTTCCGGAAAAGTTGGCCGTAAAGCGAAAAGCCGTATAACGAATCAATTATTTTGATACAAACCCATGCAAATTTTTATTCGACGTGTTCCCATTTTTTATAAATAATATAGTTTTTAGTTCATAAAGCATTTTATTCTTTCTATTTCCTATAAAAATGCTTTTATAAAAATAAAAGTACAATACAGTGTAATAGTAAACAGAAATTAAAAAAATAAACATATAAATAAAAAACGCTATAATTAAAAAATGCCGTTATAGCGAAACACCGTATAAAGAGCGGTTTTATAGCGAGGTATAGGTGTACTTAACATATTTGTAAAATTATTTGTTAAAAGCTATATCAACATTTTTTTAAAAAAATCTGTGACTCATTCACAATATGATTTGCTTAATATAAATATAGTCAGAGCATGTGGTAAGTCGTAGGATTTTATAAAATGAACTAGCTGCATCTCTTTCCCGGAAGAAATTAAGACATATTTTAAATAAAAGATCGATGTTAATAAAAAACAGATTGAACTTAGACCATTAATGTCACTTTTAACAAATAATTTTTATCAATATATAAAGTACAATTTAACATGATTTTGATTAAAACATAGATATATTTATCACTATCGTTTAAGCGATAATTTTCGCTTAAAAATTATAAAAATGGAATGGGATATGAAGAGATGTTGGGAAATCATTTTAAATATTCACGAAATTATGAAACTATTTTTAAAAATTCTAATATTTATTTATTTATATACAAATGCCGAGCGTCTGACAATCAAGTCATCCCCTTAAATTCTAAATATAAATGATGTACGTATGACATTATTAATAAGGCTATACAGCTGCTTGTTTTTAAAAAGGTAATTTACAACGAATTCATGACATTAATGTATTAGATAAATATAGTCCATAATATACTGTAGAGGTTAATGTGAAATACTGAACTTCCTTTTTCACGGTTTTAAGTTTTTTCGCGGATTTTTAGAAGCTAAAAAGTAATTAATAAATTTTATTAAAAAGAGAAACAACGGTTTTCGCTTATCCTTTTTTTTTGTTACCAAGCAAAACTTTACCTCAGACTTTCCTTGCTCAAACTTTCTTTGCTCTAAACTTAAGCAAAGAATCTTTCCCGGAGTTCCTCTATCAATTAAATAGACATAAAACAACTGAATCATTCATTTATCAGTCAAATTCAATAAATATTATTAGAGGAGCAATGTTAACACATAATTCTTATTAGATCTGGTTATTTTCGATTATTCGCACACGATAATTCCCGCAGCAGACAAACTTCGGAATAGGAGTACCACAGTTGGCTGTCAATTGCCGACATGGAAAAAATCATGTAAAATATTTGATAAGTGCATGTGAAGGTTTAAAAAACTGGTGATTGTGTAGCCTCGTAAGTTGGAGGAGGATTGTGTTTCTATAAGAAATGGTTCGAAAGATCAATTTTAAAAAGATAATGACAGAAATTAAATGTTGCGGCTTCCCTTTTCCTCAAAAACTATTACATTTTAACAGAAATATATCGCTGCATACTTTTATGTGTTGTTGCACGCACGCATTAAAATAAAAACATTAAAATAAAAAAATAAAGGTATGGTTTTATTTTAATGTTGTCGACGGAACACAATGAACGGACTGCCAAGTTACCGTAAGTTTGACAATTCTCCGATAGAATGTGATTCCAATGAAAATTTTCCACTAACTCCAACAGTTTGGTAACATGTTAGGCTAATTCTCTCTTAAGGAAAGTGTACTAAATTCTTAAGATGTACTAACCCTATTGGATTCGCTCACCTCAATGTTAACCTATGGAGAAAATGTGTCCAAGGATTGCCGACTTAAATATTTTTTTTAAATGTACCCCGTAATAGAAAAAGAAATTTTACACCTTGGAGCATTTTTTTAAAGTGCAAATAATATTTTAAAATTTAAATTATTCGGGGGGAAAATCTTGTTTAGTGTATTTTAAACGCTCATAATTTCCTTTGGTGGACGAAATTTATAAAATTAATCCTGTTGCAAGGTGCAGAAAAGTTCAGGCTATTTGAAAGTACTATTTTTGTTGGATTATCAGCATTTATGTAGCTGTCAATAGTGGACAAATTTTATCCATAGGTTAACACTGAGGTGAGCGAATCCAATAGGGTTAGTACACAGCAGCCTTAATGACCGATAACAGAAGCTTACCACCGTAACATTCTATGAATTGTTGAAATAAATTTTTCCCAATCTTCTTCATTCAAGTGAAACCTAGTTAAAATTAACAGACAGTTTTTACTAGGTAAAGCTAATTAAAGCAGTTAAAGTGATAATATTTTAGTGAAAACTAATTTAAAAGTCTAAAGGTAAATATATGAACTTAAGTAAGAATTTTATTTAATTAGGTAGTGATACTAAACTTGTAAACTTCTTCACTTTTTTCGGTCTGCTTCAAAATTTCCAAGACAGGGGAGGTCAATGAGTTTAATTGGCATTAATTGTATTATTAGGTTAATGCATTTATATTTACATAGATAAAATTTCAAGATGCAAGAAAGAATGGTCCATTGCGCATTTATGAATTGCCCTTAGGCAATCTGCTCCTAATGCTGTTATGCTTGAAGAAAAAAGTATACCAATTAGTTCTCAACCGATTATTTAAATTATGTAATCTCTTTTGTGAAGAAGTTGTCAAAGACAGATTTTCTCACTCATTTTCTTTGCATTAAAAATAAAACGAAGAGTTTTTCGATCATCCAAGAGAAAATTTAGCTCATAAAAGTACAATGAAAATTTAATTTTTAAGGAGATATAATGAACTAATAAGTGAAGCTGTTGTTTCTAATATGTAAGAAATATAAATTAGTGATTTTTTCACTTCTTTAAGTCAGTTGTGCGCAAACTGTGGGTAGCGACCCACAAAGGTGTCGAGGATAATTTGAAGTAAATTTATATTATATTGAACAAAATAATTAAAAATATACATTCGTTATCTATAATTACATATTTTATTTTTTTGCATAGATATATATATATATTTATATGTTAAAAGGTATATAGGATATGATATTGATAAATAAGGTGTCAATCGTTCTTACAATAGTCAGCAAAAATTAATAAAATAGTTTGCTAACATTTGCTAATTTCTTTTTCCTCTTCCTTCCCTTAGCACTTTCCTAAATTAAAAAAAAAATTGCTACAAACAAAAAAATCTTCGTTGGGGTTGAATGATATTTTATTGAAAGAAAGTAGATCGCAGTCGAAAAGAATATGTGCACCACAGCATTAAGAAACAAAAAAAAGAAAAAATTAATTTTTATCATTTGTTTGTAATGAAAAAATCTGAAGTCTATCATTTTTTTACAGATAGAAAAAATCTAATGAATGATCTTAGTAAGGATACGAAAGAACTTTAAAATATTTCAGGGTTTTACTAGCATAAATATTGAAACCGTGAACCGTTTGTATCAAAATTTGTAATAAAATAAGACAACAAGAGAACTGTTCATTCCTAATGAAATGAGACACTAGTTAATAAGAGATAGGTATTTCCTGCAGCCAAATAACGCATCTGTAAAAGTAAAATGGTAAATGATTTTTGGCTGTTGCTGAAAGGTGGTTGCAATACTACCCATGTGCACTTTTAACATGGTACAAAAGTCTGTCCTAAAAGTGAAAGCTGAAGCTGGCGACTGACTTATAACAACACATTATAATGTGATGTAACACGAGCATTCGGTAGTCAGGGCCTGAAAGCGAGCGACGAGCAGAGCCGCTCAAGTTTTGCAACCGTACTCCGCTAGACTGTGGGTTTCTTCGCGAATCCCTTTGATCGTTACATTATAAGTCAGTGCAGGTCACAGTGGAACACCTTTTGAGATGAGCATTCAAAACGAGCATTCGCGAAGAAACATGGCTACACTTGTAATGGAATGCTTACCACGAGCATTGCATTACAACGTTCCGGTACAAGTCAGTCGCTGCCTTGATAGCAAAGACGATTTTTGATCTATATATATATATATATATATATATATATATATATATATATATATATATATATATATATATATATATATATATATATATATATATATATATATATATATATGTGTGTGTGGTCTCTCTCTCTCTCTCTCTCTCTCTATATATATATATATATATATATATATATATATATATATACATATAAGATATCTAATAAATTATCTTTTTAAGGATGCGAAAGAACTTTAAAATTTGAGGAGTGTTATTGGTATAAATATCGAAACCGTGAACCGTTTGTAGCAAAATTTTTAAGAAAAAAAGCACTATTCAATCCAAATACAATGATAAACTCCTGGTTAAGAGCTAGGTATTTCCTGCAGCTAAATGATGCATCTGTAAAAGTAAAATGGTAAATAACTTTTGTCTATTGCTGTAAGGTTGGTAGGGTTGCAAAACTACGCGTGTGCACTTATAACATGGTACGAAAGTCTGTTCAAAAAGTGAAGGCTAAGGGCCTGTTCACATAGGAGTCCGTTGTGTAGCGTTAAAGGAAAGATGACGTTGAGACGAAAAACCATTCATAGGCGTTAAAAATTTCGTTGCTAATCTTTTGGATGTTTGTCATTGGTTAAATAGATTTCAATACTTTAACGCTACGCAACGGACTCCTATGTGAACAGACCCTAAGGGCCTGTTCATATAGGAGTCCGTTACGTAGCGTTAAGGAAAAGATGACGTTGAGACGAAAATAAACCAATCATAGGCGTTAAAAATTTCATTGCTAATCGTTTGGAGGCATATGATTGGTTTATTTTCGTCTCAATGTCATCTTTTCCTTAACGCAACGCAACGGACTCCTATGTGAACAGGCCCAAAAGCTATCGACCGACTTCAAACAAAGCTTTGTAATGTAATGTAATGTTACACGAGAATTCGTTAGTGAATGCATGAAATCTAGCGACAGGCCGGTCCGCTCAAGTAGAGAAATCGTGATCCACTAGACTGTCGGTTTCTTCGCGAATCTCTTTGATCGTTACATTATAAGTCAGTGCAGGTCACAGTAGAGCACCTTTTGAGATGAGTATTCAAAACGAGCATTCGCGAAGAAACATGGCTCACTTGTAATGGAATGCTTACTACCATCATTGCATTACAGCGTTACGTCACAAGTCAGTTTCCGCCTTAATAGTAAGAGGTTTATTGAAGACGTTCTAGGTGAATCACAAACGAGAGCAACTTTACATTTTAAGGATCGTAACACCTGCATAATGAGAAATACTTGACAAACGGATTTTGGTTTGGTTTGGTTTGCAACACTACGATCAACTTTTGCTACACGAGGGCTAATTAGACCGATCATAGATATTAAAGCCGATTCCAAACGGTTCCAAACGTCCATGCCAAGAGTGGTACTCGAACTCACAGACTGTGGTATCAATTACCAGAAAAAGGGATTTAGGTAAGACATGTCTTGAGCTGTGGTTGACGCAATTGTACAAATAACTTTGCCCTGTCTTTAAGTGTGGACGCTCCCTCAAATTATAATCGTACCATACACCATATTTTGCAATCTCTGCCTCAAATTCTCAACTTCGCAGTAAAACTGGTCCATTGACAAACAAAAAAAGGCGATATTTTCTGACAAATCGTTTTTCCTGTTTTCTGAATGACTGTTCTATAAAGGAAATGTCCCGCGGTGAAATTTCGATGGTGAAGACGGAAGTGGTAAATGTTCTTTAAAGTTACATGATATGTTCCTGGAAACGTTCGATCTCAGTCTGATAAAACTGGTCGATTTCACAAGGAGAATGTTGTTAACAGGGTTTGTTTGCAAATAATGAAACGCTGCGATTTCGATTTACTTTCTGCTCCTAAAATCTTAAATTCATTGAACACTACTGAAATTAATTTGACTCATACATTCACATCGCACATGCAGGTGTCTGGAGGTTTTTCTAACAGTATGGTGAGAATGTTCTATGACACATGGCCTTTTCTTACCGTTGCAGTAGTTGTGTCGAATGGAGGTCATACAACTAACTAATTTACTAAACTTACCGGACATTAAATTTACTTGAATTATACACCTCAAATATCAGCCTTTCACATAATAATTTTCTCGCAAAGATAACATTACATTACAAAAATATGTTATAATGTAACAATCATATTGATGATGGTAGCTATGCAATTATTTGACATTTACAATGACTATTGATAAGTTTTGTATTGTTGAAATTAAGATCAGCAGCACATGATGATAGACAAAGATAAATCTTAACAGACTCTTTTGTTGTTGTTAAAAAGGTGTTGTGCGTGCCCAAAATTTCATTTACACCCGTGTCTTCAATTTTTATTCAGTCAGGAGTTTGCTGTTTGTTCTGCCTCTTTTCACTTATTATCCTGGCTGAATAGGGGCGTAAAATGTGAATTTAAACTCATTTCACACACTTTTTTTCAAACCTGATTAAGCTGAGGTATTTATGCAAATATTAAATACAGTAGAAGCTCTTTAATCCGACACGGCAGGTATCTCGGTCGTGCCGAATTAGCGATTGTGCCGGATTATCGAACGTCAATAATTGTAACAGGAATACCAAAAATTAATCACTCTAGATAAAAATGCAAACGATTAAAACATATAGATTGCGCACATTTTGAACCTGTACAGACAATATAAATATCCTACAAAGTACATACATATAGTGTGCACTTCTAGCAGTACATCCCTAACAACTGCGGGGTTAAAGAAAAACATAGAGTACAAAAATGAACATGAGCGTTATTGTTTTAAAAAGTCTCTGATATCACGTTGCTTCCATGATTCTGATCCTTTTGAATCCTTTTGAATTCTTCTTCAAAAAGTCGTTACGGATTATAAACAAATTTATGAGCTCTATAGAGTTGTAACTTTTGTTGGATTCGGCAAATTTTATAAATGTATGCACTAGAAGCCTGTTTCCACGAGACTTAAACTTTATCTGCCATGGCTCCTTCTTCTTCATCCGATTCCACCTCCTTAACCTGGGCTTTTTGTAGGTTAAAAACACTTTCTATAACCTGTTCGTCACTCAGTTTTTCGACCACTGGCACATATTTGTCGATTTCAATCCACCGATGTCGAATGTTGATGTTGAATCCACCCGAAAAATACCCAAACGCGGGCGGCTCAGTCGGTGCCGAATTACAGAATGTGTCGAACCGTAGAATGAAGGAGTAAAGAACCTCTACTGTATTATTAAAAGCAATATACTCTCAAAACATACATGCAATTTTCTTTCACACTATTTAGTATATAATTTGAAGTTTAAAATCTTTATTCTGAGCATACATCCAACGAAAAAATAAGAACATGCAATTAAAACTTTTCAGATTTTACATTCTCTGTTCCACCTATTTTTGTTTCCTCTTGGGGCTCTCCCTCCTCCATCTCTTCATAGCTAACGACGGGCAAACGGTAAATCCATCTGTGAAATTCAGAAAAATCAAGAACGAAAAGTATTCAGAAAGGAGTTATGTAGAATGATTATGAATGTTATAAAAAATATTGGGTTATTCGGAAAGTAATTTCGTTTTTCCCAACAGAGGACTTAATTGTATTTGTTAACAGTAATTGTATTTTTTTTAACTTCTCACCTAAGCCGCATTGTTATATATTCTAACAGCTGATACAATGTCTGATATAATGGCAGCTGGCAGCAAGGCTTGTTTGTTAAAAAGTTTGTTTGATTCTGCGCAATAGTGTTGTTTGGTGCCCTATCAAATATGGAAAGTCAAAAGTAGCATTTTCGACATATTTTACTTTTTACCATCGAAAAGGTAAAAATGCTGTTCAAGCAAGAAAAAAAATATTCTATGTGTATGGATAAGATGTATTGACAGAACGCCAGTGCCAAAACGGGTTTGCAAAATTTCATTTCGAGTTTTGATGTTGAAGTTTCCCCACATTCTGGAAGGCCAGTTGAAGCTGATGAATGCAAACTAACGGCACTGATTGGTGAGAACCGCAGAACAAAAACTCGTAAGATAACTGAGAGATTAAAGTTATCGAATTCGACAGTTCATGATCACGTGAAACGCTTTGGTTTAATTTCAAAACTCGACATGGGGTTTCCACATGTTCTTACAGAAAGAAATTAGCTCCGTCGCATTTGATTCTCAATTTTCGATCCAATTTTGTAGTGAATCATCACTGGGAACGAGAAATGGGTTGTCTACAACATTGTTAAACGCAAGAAATCATGGAGTAAACAATGTTAAACGCAAGAAATCATGGAGTAAAAAAGGGTTAACCGGCTCAAAGCACTTCGAAAACCGATGCTCATAAAAAAAACGTGATGCTGTCTGTTTGGTAGGTTTTCAAGGGAATCGTTTTCCCCTAAGCTTCTACCGGACAATTCCACGATCAATTTTGACGTGTACTGTGATCAACTGGAAAAATTGAATGATTCACTCAAACAGAAAAGGCCAGAATTTATCAAAAGAAAAGGTATAGTGTTCCACCAAGATAATGCGAGACCTCATACAACATTGGTAACTCGCCAAAAGATTTCACAGCTTGGATGGTATTCACTACTACACCCACCATATAACTACTGAGATGATACACATTTTTTTTATCGATGTGTGAAACATGATAACAGAAAAAAAATAAAATAGGAATGGTTTGGTTTCTAAACCTTTCCGAAAATGTTTTCGAGGATATGAATGCAGAAGAGCAAGAAACTGAACAAGCACAATCAGGGAAGTATATGCTTGCTATTAAGTCGACCAACCTTTTTTCTAATTAGAAAGAAAGCCATAGAAAATTTCATAAAACGAGTCAAACGAATGAAAAAGATCTAAAACGGATGAAACGATGCAACACATCCTGAGGTTGATATTGGAGGTAATGTTGTTATTCCCATTCCAAATGCTGATAGAGCAAAAGCGGACTTGCGAAATCTCATCGTTGTAGCGCTTGAAAAAAAATAAAGATGGCTTGTACAAAATTGGTACGAAAGATGGAGTTCTGAACAAACTGTATTCGAGATAAGAAAAGATATTTAGACTTAATAAGTTCAGTATTTATTTAATAAATATATGGTTATTATTTATATTAACTTTAAATTCTATACGTAGTTATACAGTAGACTACAGCTAATCAGGGGCGGATCCTAACAAGTCGTTAGGGGGGGGGCGACAAGGTCGTAGCCGGGAAATTTATTTTTTCGGGACGGGGGGGGGGAGAGAAAAAAAAGGTTGAATGAGTTTGAAAATCTGATTTTCTCAAATTATAATAGAATAAATAGTATTTTGGCATAATACCTCTAGCTCACTAGCTGTAGGGGGGGGGGGATCGCCCCAACAGCCCCCCCCCTGGATCCACCCCTGCAGCTAATTGTTGACAGAAATTTAGCAGTATTCCATTAAATATTATATGTAGTAACTATTAGGTGTATGTGTTATAAATAAGCATTAAATTTAGATATTACATTAATTTTCTTATGTTCATAAATTTAAGAGTTGACTTCAGACCAAGATTGAAAATGAGTAATTTTTGTACAAGTTTAATACAAATGTTTATCATATTCACTGATTTTAAGACCTGGATTAGATGTATCGACAGAAATTTTCTTGACTCAAGATCGAGTACCGGATCAGGAAATTTCGCTGAGAACAGCAGCAAGAAAAGGAGCTGTGGAAACTGGACAAGGGTTCGTCCGCTGTTCTTGAAAAAAATATTGTTCTTCAAAGAGATGTTTCTGTATGAAAAATGGTTCTCTTTGCAATTCTAAGTGTCACAGTAGTTTGCCTTGTCGAAATAAGTAATTCATAATAACGGTACTGTGTTAAACAATATCCAAATAAAGACTTTTTTCTTCAATAATAGGTTCTTTCCTCAAACACTGTTTTACTAAGTATAGTTTGATTTAAATTAGAACATGTTATATAATATATTGTTGAAATAATAACATAATTGTGGATAGATACAAATATTATTGACTAACAAATCAGTCAAAACCCGAATAAAATGGGTTTTCCCTAGCGCTGTTAGTTAGAACGCGTTTTCCCTAGCTAATTCGGGTTTTCCCTAGCGCTCCCAGTTAGAACGCGTTTTCCCTAGTTAATTCGGGTTTTCACTGATTTCGAGTTTTGACTGTAATATATATATATATATATATATACACACACATAGTGGAATCTCGATCTTCCGTTTTCCAAGGGACCGACTGAACTGAACGATAAATGTGGGAACATACAAAGCAATATGATCGTCGGGACTGCGTGAAATAAACGACACATACGGGAAAACGAGGATTCGGGGAAAGATCGATAGAGATTCCACTGTATATACAAAATATAAGGCCGAATGTTTCGGTAAACGATTGTAGACGCAGAATCGAACGTAGCAGCTTGCGGTGAATGAGATTGAATGAGTCAATGTTCTTCATTGAAGTCGTGACTTCCGAGATGTATTCCGAAGTGAAACAGTTGTTGATTGTCGTTGCGAGGCTGTTGTTAATGAAGACATATGCACTTCAACTGCGAGAATCGTTGATTTCTGTCAGTGAGGGCACCGCGCAGTTGAACCAACACCAGCCCTTGGTGCCACCTGAATTTTGACCGAGTACCCCCACGGTCGACATCTGGGGGGGGGGGGCAGGGCTCTTACCTTCTGCCACCCTCTCTGACATCATAGGGGGACTTTCCGGTCTACTGATTAAACGTGCCCATATCCGGTCTAGACACGAATGGATTGAATGACGTTAGTCGGGATAGGAATTTAGCACTTCCCAGTCTCAAGCCAAACGCGCTACCACTTGGTTACCTCGGGCCCTCATATAATAAAATATACTTTAGATAATTATCATTATTAAATTTTATACTTACATGTGAACACCAATGGGTATGGTAATTAAAATTCCCATGACTACATATGTTAATCCTGGGAAAATATCCATACTTGCATTGTAAGCTTGAGAAACTATGGTGGTTGCAGCTATGGGAAATATAGATTCGGCCGATGTCATAAAAGCGAATACTTTTCCTGAAATGAGTATGAAAATAGTACATTAAAATTCGGAAGAACCATACCTGCCAACTCAATTTTTAGCGCTTACTCAACAAGTTGAGGATCAACTCCGGTAAGATGTTAAACCAGCTAATTCAAAGACATAAGAAATAAGGGATTGAGGTACAAAAGTAAATATTTTGGTGATAATACGCTGAATAGAAAGAATAATTACCCAGATCGTCTTTAGGAACTATTTTGGACAGTCTTGAACGGCCAGCGAGACTTCCTAAACTTGATAAAAGTCCAAGGAGATTTGCTAAACCCAAAGAGAAGAAAAATTATTTTTGCGATAATATTGTATAAAAAAGTTCTTATTTTTCTGCAAGAAGATGACGAATAGAACTCGTTCCTATGAGACCAGAAATAAATCTCCAACAAAACAGTCTTCGAAAAATTTAAAATGATAGTGAATTAAATACTTTTGACGTCTCGATAAATAAGAAAAATTGGAATCTTACCGTTTGAGAAAAAATTGTTTTTCAGAGGGGTTTGGATTTTATGCAATTGCCCAGTAAACTTTTTTTACCGTATGGACTAGACTATCCGCAGTGTTTTCCTAGCATTTTTTCCAATTAGGGGCTATTAGTTTAGGACGAAAAATAATTAAATAAATGTGTAGTATGAAGTCGCAAATAATATTTTTCTTTATCAGTTTCATTACAAAAGTGATAATTATTTAGTCTTCCAAAAGTTCAATAATAAATAAATTGTTAAAGCCTAACTCTTCGTGGCAGATGTAAAATTAGAAAATCGAACAGTGCCAATGAAATATCTAGTTATTCTCTTCTATTTATTCATAAAAAATTCTTCGTCGCGGAAGATGAAGGGTGTGAATTATATGGTGAAGAAAAACCATCACAGTTACCCATTGAAAGTACTGAAAGCAGAGACTGTAAAAGATGCTTAGGGATACATATGTCTGAGAAATTTTAAAAGTTAAAGACTTCCAGGTATTGAACAATACGAACATTTATTGAGAATTAGAAAAACGAAATATATCACAACGGACTGAGATGCCCTACTCGGCGATCCCAGCGAAGTCCAACTTCCTTCTGTCTGAAGTTCAAACATCACGACATATGAACGCAAAAGCGCAATTTCAATTTAAAACGTATTCCATCATATTGACTGAAGTATCTACCGAAGTTTCCATCTTCAGTTATTGTAAAGTATCAATAACACAAAATATAGTATCAAGCACGCAAACAATCGCAGGTGCAGGAACCAAGCAAATATAATATTACGTCACACTGGTATAAATGTGTATAAACGTCACACTGCTAGTCTGAATTTCAAACATCACACTGAAAAACATATACACACTTCAATAATAGCAAAACAAAACATGGTGGTAAAATAGATCTTGTCAGTTATTCATTTTTTTTTAGTGAGAATCACGCTGTGAATGAATCACGTTGTGTTTACGTTTTGTATCGGTGGAGTATGCATTTAGAATTGAAATATCTCTAAAACTATTAAAGTAACAGAATAAGTGTACGCAGAAAAAATTATCAGTTGTTAAATCTCTTTCCAAATATGTAACATTTATGTACTTTCATGAAAAAAAGATACATCGATTTCGACATTTTAAATTTGGCCGAATTTTATAATGGTATTATTTGGCCGAATTTTATAATGGTCTACCCGGAATTGTGAAACGACATAGGATTTGCTTTATTTATATAGATCATATGAAAGTCCCTATTTAGCAACTTTCGATATGCATCGTGTTTGGGCGTTGAGGATCTGTATTCCAAGTTGGTATCGATCCCGATTTCCTTGGATCGTTTGTATTCTACTGTACCGTACTTTGGCAGTTAGTATTCGATGAATGTTAAATATAGGCCAAAAACAATGAGATACAAAATATTAAAAAAAACTTCTCGAGTCAAAAATCCTAAACATGATCTTAATGCATAACAGAAATAAAATTATAGAAAATGAACAGAAATGGTCTTTTGAAACCTAGTGTTTACTTGCTTAATAGGCAGCTAGTGGCGACAAACAGTGCCATTTTTAGGGTAATCTAAAAGTCAGCATTACAAAAAGAAACTATGATAATCATTAAAGATGTTTAAGAAAGTTTTGCCCGACCATTGAGTTTTTTGCTTTTCACCTCATCCATTCCTTCTGAAGCTATAAATATCTCGAGAAAAGAATAATTCTCTTGGTTGCATATTAAAAGTAATGATACTCTACACCAGCTTTTTCCACTCTCCTACACCTCATAAATAGATTCTGGACGAAAAGGTGTGCAAATATATGTTTATAAATAGTGAATCCTTTATCTATCTATATATATTATTTCTAGACGGTGATTTTTTTCTGACGATCCCTTTATCTCCCTTCATACTTAACCAAAATCGATAAAAGGTATACATTTAAAAATTAAGATCTACGCTTCTGACGAATTGTTAATTTAGAATTACACATTGTATCATTTGTTTAAAAGTCGAAGTAGGAATCTTATAAAAATTTCATCTTCCGCTAGATGGCTCATGCTTGTTATTTTTCCATTATCTCTCACTGAACTTTTAAATTTTAAAATCATCTGCTTTTATTATCATTCTGTGAATTAATTAATAAGTTCCTTTCTTGGCAACATCCGCATAGGTGTAAATTATTCTTTTTGCATGGGAGACCAATTTGTTTGGACTGCAATCTATTTTCTTTCCCCCAGAAGAATATTTTATGAGTGATATTTCCCTTTGGTATGCCTTCTTAGATTTTCATTTTATTTATTCAATTCTATGTTAACAATTGAATTGCATATGACAAAATTCTACCAAGCTATCAAGGGAAAGCTTCTAATCTGTCTCATTAAAGGATAGTGAAAAGAAAGGTCTTATCATGTAGGTGTGAAAGTCGAAGAAGAAAATGAGATTGGGGCAGCGAATGGTTCGTGGTGGATTGGCAAATTTCTTAAGTAAACTCTATGGGATAATGTGCGCGATACATGTAAAGATTTCTTTTACTGCAGATGGCAAGCACGCGCTCGCTTATTTATTCTCTTTTACTTTGATTTCTCGAACACTACGTTTTGTTTGGTTTGAAGCGCTACGTTAAGTTTTTGCTACACAAGGGTTAATTTGATCGGGACCTACTGCTTAAAGCCGATTTTGAACGGTTAAAAACATTCATGCCAAGAATGAGACTCGAAACCATAGACTTTAGTACCGAATGCCAGCACCCTAAACATTCGGCCATCGGGTCTTGAACACAAATCTTTAAATTTAAAAATATATATTATTTCTAGAAGGTGATTTTTGGTGACGATCTCTTTTTCTCTCTTCATACTTTACCAAAATCGATAAATGAGGCACCATTTTAAAGATTAACTTTTCCGCTTCTGACGAATTGTTAATTTAGAATGACACATTGTATTGTTTGTTTAAAAATCGAAGTTAAAAATGGATTTTTTGCCCTAGAGTTCTTTCTCTGAATGCGTCAATACGGCACGGTCAAATAATGTGTGCAAAGAAGTTTTGTAATGTAAAAACCACATTTTCCACGAATTTGTGTCATACTTAACTTTTAATATTTTTTATAAATGTATTTTGACGTATCTTTATCACATAATCCCCTGTTATATGTTATGCTTCACCTCCAATTTTGTGTCCGAAGGTGTTTTGTAGTCGGTTTTGTAATCCTTGCTCATCATTGTTTAACAAATAAACAATGACTACAAATAAAGCGGTTCTTCATTCCTCCTATTACAAACACCAACCTCGCTATAAAATTTATCGTATTTTATTCGCATGCGAAACTTTCGCGCGGGCCACATAATTGATACAAATATGTGTAATTTTCCTTACTTTCTGTAATTATATAAAGTATCCATGAACATTTTTTTTTCATTTTGCTCTCCAGACCTTGAAAAGTACCAATTCTACAACAGGAAAAAATTAAATTTATCAAAAAAGGGTTTGGATATGTTGCAGAAACCAAAGAACTGTTCCAGACTATCCTGAAAGTTGTCATTGCAGAACAATTGTTAGCTATGCGTCAATCCTTTTAAGTACTCATTTTTGAGTCTTTTATTTTGCCTAATTTATGTTGTCATTTTTGAGTATCTGTTCTTAATGGAAAACTTCTCTTCTCAGTTAATTTAATACTGTTTACGCGCCGTTTATCGTTTATGTCCATTGTAATGGAATCCCTTCTTATTCCTAAAGTAGGTAAGTTGGTAATCTTGATTAGAATCATACAACTAAATATACAGAATTTTCGTATAAGCAAACAAATAGCTTTATTTCCTGTAGAAACTTACCCAAATGATAAATCCACGGTTTAAAGGCCAATCCTGTGCATATGTTTTTCAGCATAAGTGATACAGATCCTATAATTCCAAGTACAGGATCCCCAATGTTCCTTTTTTTGAATATGGGTACGATTATCATCATGAGAGTGAGTCCAATCACACTGTAAACAGCTGATACCGTAGAATACGTTGTATTTTCCCAGTTAAACTGGTGGTGAACGTAGAGAAAAGTAATTCCGGCGAGAGCTATTGAAAAAGACATTAGATTAGTATGGACTATTATCAGAGGGATCATTTCACAGTCTTTTAGAGTTGATCTAATTGTGTGAAGAATTGATGATTATCACGAGGGTTTTCGTTGAAATTAAGAACATATTTAAGGCAATTCCAGCGAGTGCTTTTGAAAAAGACATTAGATAAGTACGGAGGATTTTTAGAGAGATAATTTCACAGTCTCTTAGAGATAATCTATTTGTTTGAAGAATTGATGACTATTTCGAGGGTTTTCACTGAAATTATGAACATAATCAAAGTAAGAATTTCCTCAGTAGACTTAACAAGAAGGCACTGGAATTCTTTTCATATTTTAAGCAATAAGCAGCTGATATCGTGTGGAAAGACACTGAATTTAACTTTTTAGATCATCTCATTTTTAATATTTCAGGTTGTACCTTACGATTTAAATTTTAAAAAAAGGTACTGTATCCATCGAAATTAAAATTTTCCTGAGAGTGATCTATTTCATACATAATCTAGTATAAAATAAATTATAAATTTTATAACAAATAGGGCGTAATTTCTCTCTTTCCCTGTTTAGCTCTTTTAAATAGCAAAGAATATTTTTCAAACAAAATAGTTTTGATTTAAATGGATCTCGTCCATCAGGAAGTCCCATTAGAAAGAAATATACTCAATACAGTTTTTCAAACTTTCAAGAATAGTTGCAAATACTGCTTCTGTATTTCCTTTTTGTACTGTAAAAAAAACCTACCATAAAAATTAAAATGCAAAGCATTTAGTATAGAAGTGGAAAAAAAATGTTTTGAAAATGAAACAATTCCTCCTAACATTTTATTTAAATATAATGAATCATATGTATCTGTTAAAAAATTAGGACTTTTCTGAATCGATGCAGTTTTAGGATAGGTCAACTTTAACTGCACAAGCTGTTTTAATTTTGAAATATTTATACCTTTTTCTACTGTATATTTGGTACTATGAAATTTCATTTAATGAACGGTGTAAGAATATGTTGTGAAGGCGGGAAATTTAATTATTTTAGAGTCGGAAACAGATTATCTATGGCTTTAGGTGCTATTTTTTCATTAGAACTGACACAATAAACTTAAAGTAATCTATCAGTAGGGTTGTATAAAGTCTTGAAATACTCATTATCAAATGAGCAATAAAAAACTTCAAACACCATAACAGCTTTTGTCAAGAGCACTGGGTGCAAAATGTCCACAGGTCAAGCATCTGTGGCCGAATGGCCTACAGAGACTGTATCAATTTAAGAATAGAAAATTTATCCCCATTATATTTTAAAATTTCCAGTACGCCTGGTCATTTTATGTTTACTGTTGATTTCAAACAAGTCAATTGATTGCATTTTTTGTCTTGGAAAGTTCTTATACCTCTTGATAATTTCTGGAGTATTTATATCATTCTTAAGTAGCTATGGCTACTTTAGCCAAACTATAAGGGCAGGGCTCCTAAGTTTTGATTCAATGAGTATATAAGTTTTGGGATTTAAAAGCCATATTTTCAGGTTTTCAGGTACCTTCTATTCGCGAGTTCATAGGGGTAGCGTCGGGGGGGGGGGGGGCACGGGGAGCATCCCCCCCCCCAACATAACTTAAAGTAAATTAAAACGTTAATAGAAGTTCAGTTAAAATTGGAACATTGTAGACACCTTTGAAGAAAGTTGGTTTTTTCCCGCCTTTTCAAACTATTACTCTGAAGATTCCGATTATATCTTTAGCATGATAGGATCCATAAAAAAATTTCGATGCTATATATTTTTTTTTATCATTGCATAGCTTTTGAATACTACTCAAACATCAATTCTATTGTTATTCAATTTATAAAAAAAATCGTAATATTTCCTATTACGATTAGGTAGTCAATGCTCTGAGGAGGGCCCCCCCCAAAAAAAGTTAAAAGCACGGTACCCCTATGCGCGAGTTTGATTAGAAAAGTATGATTTTTCAAACGCGCGTACCTTCTATACATCCTGTTTGATTTCTGAACGGGGTTATTTTGAAAAAAATTTCCTAATTTGAACTGTGGTCTTAATATTTTTGATGGACTCACTGTGGTAGGATCAGTTTGTGCGTTTTGAGGAGGTTTTGAAATTCTTCAGAGAAGAAAGGGACGTTTACTTCGGCTGAAAATATCGTACAAGAACCATGATATGGATACCCGATAGAAATAAACGCAATGGGGGCGATATGCTTGAAAATATCTGGTATAATAATATTTTCGCTTTTAATTTTTTTCGTGAGGTTTTTATAAACTCTTGCTTTTTCGTTATTTCCTCACCCCCCCCCCCTTCTTTTCGATTTCTTGGTCGCAAATTTCTCCCCTTTACCATTATTTGCTTGGCAGTGACTATACTGTATGTATGTCCTTTTGGAGCCATTGATTAATACGTGTGCGTGTACTAGTTCGGCTTTTTGTGAAGAAACGCTTATCAACTTTTTAGAATAGAGTTTCTCATTGCTAATTTATAGCAAGTATTTTGAGATTACTTATTCCCTATCTAATTCAAAGGTTTATTGTTTATTTTACCCATAATTTTTGGCATTGGTCAAACTTAATAACTATCATATAAGAGTAAATAAACACAGACCAAGCCATCACGAAAGTATTTCTTCCAGTAAAATAAGTCAACGCGTCATTAACTCAATTCATTTAGGTGAATTAGTTTCGTTACCATTTGGTGTGTTTGGATATAATTTAGATTGCAGAATTTAATTATCAAACAGCTTTAAATTCTAAGGTCTGTAATTTAAATGACAAATTATAGGGATAAAGTATTTTCAAATTGATCTTGAATAACTTATTTTTTCCTTAGCAATCATTATTAAACTTTTAATTTGTGGATCGTTTAACAGGCAGATGTAGTATGTTGATTAACTAGTTTAATGATTTTTATGGAGGAGAAAGCGAGTTTTACATACTTTTAATTTAATGACTAAACCGTAAAAACTAATCACGTATGATGTGAAAATACTTTACATTTATAAATTAAAAAAAGGCAATTAATCAGAACTTTTATACAGTACACAACAAAAATACAATAATTATATAGTTTTAGAAATTTACTCACATGCGAAACTGAAGACAGCAATGCTCATTGCGAGAATCAGATACCATATTTGTTCTCTACCTCTGTTCGGACGCTTTTTCGCAGTAGTTCGAAAGCTGATTATCATTGCTTCGAATGACCAGAAATTGCGAAATTTCGTGATCCAATCATCTTTATTATCTAGACCTCTGGTTTCTTCCAAAAAGAAAATAACGCAAACTAAGCTCAATATGTGACCGCAAGTGGAAGTGAGGAACACAGGAACAAAGCTATAAAATTTAAAGATCCAACCACCTGCAAGAGAACCCAAGGGCATCGATAAACCGAAAGCCAGTTCCATAAAAGCGTATTTCATGGTCCTTTTCCCAGACTTCGAGACATCAGATACATAACTATACAATGTCATAAGAACTCCAACGAACCCGCCAGAGAGGCCGGTAAATATTGCTGGGATGAAATAGTACTCAACTCTGCTGTAGAAGTAATAAGCACATATTGCTGTTCCGAATCCATCTATTATTATTCCAAGTTGTGCAATCATTATTGGAAATTTTCTTCCGTACTTGTCGCTCCAAGATCCGATAAATAGTGCCATGAGAGCTGATGGCATTAACTGTAAAAGACCGTGTCCTAAGTGGTAATTATTTGCCAATTTCTCGACTTCTTCTTTTATAACTTCATGATCTTTAAGGTTGTGGCACGTGTCTTCAGAATATCCTAAATGAACAAGACACACCTTATCCATTATCATACTCGTGGAAGTAATGCTTCTCATTATATACGAGAACATGTATAGAAACATAACAACTTCAGCAGTTATTGGGGGAAATCTGGAAATGATGGATCTTGCTTGGTTTCCGACGTAATATATCACAGAATTGTTTTCATCCTCCCCTTTATCCTCCTGTTTATCGTATTTTAATTGATCAAGTATTTCTATCTGCTGATTTACCATGCTCTCTGCCCTGTGGAGCTCAACATTTTCCAAGTCCTCATTGTCCACTAATTCAACGTTCTTTTGTGAATTCATATTTTATATGAGGTTTTTTTAATCAGTCTATGGATGCAAATAGCTTTCAGAAAAACGGAATTTGATGACTTCCATGCATTAGCGGGATTTACATTTTTGTGGGCACATCTGGAAAAAGATTAGAAATATTACATGGGAACTGTAAACTATCATTTACACATGAAAATATTCGCATTAATATCAATCTATCAATAAATCAATGAATCTATCTATCTATCTATCTATCTATCTATTTATACATACACACACACGCTCATATATATATATAAATAAATAAATCAATATATATATATATATATATATATATATTATATATATATATATATATATATATATATATATATATATATATATATATATATATATATATATATATATATATATATATATCTGTGTTTGAAGTGTAAAGAGTGTCCAAGTCCAAAATCATAGTTTTGAGAAAGACGGGATTGAAAAAAAATGGC
This sequence comes from Dolomedes plantarius, assembly GCA_907164885.2. Lineage (NCBI taxonomy): Eukaryota > Metazoa > Arthropoda > Arachnida > Araneae > Dolomedidae > Dolomedes > Dolomedes plantarius. The sequence goes on from OU015496.1 coordinate 78,451,438, forward strand.
TTTTGTAAAGTCAGTTTTTTTAAGTCTAATTTTTCATTTTTTTAAGTAAATTTTTATAATTTTATTTTTGTTAAGTAAAGAGTGTTAAGTCCTGTATTGGGACATAACCCCTTTAATGCTAACATGTTTGTGTTTTTTTCACATATCCCAAATTTTCCCTGGTGAATAAAAATATATTTAGGAGTGAAATTGGACATAGCTTTTTGTACCCAGCAGTAGCCCTTGATTTTTCAAACTTGCCCGATTTGTTAACTCATGTAGCCTATTTTGGACTTAACACCCTTTGCACAGCAAACACAGATATATATATATATATATATATATATACAGCGTGATTTTTTTAAAACTGACACTACTCAGAGCCATCCGTAGCGCGATCTATCAGCCGGAATTTCACCAAAATTTATAGAGGGACTAAGGACGGAATGGGAAAGAGTTTCGTGAAAAAAAATGAGTTTCAAAATTCCCCAATAGCAGAAGATCTTGCGCTTTTGTCATCTGCGCACCCGAGAATTTGCATAAAAGTAAAGAAAAGCATCAAAATACAAATTCATGACTATGTAGTTGACAGCAGCGCCAGTATTTATGGCTATAAAGATTGGTGCAAAATCCGTTGCGCCTCCGCTTTACAGAAGAAAGGCTCATCAGTCGATTTTTCCACTTGCATGGCCACCTCGCCCCCCGGACCTAACCCATGAGACATATTTCTCCGGGGTTATTTAAATTCCAAGCTGTATATAAGTAGAGTGTCTAACTCGGCGGCTCTAAAGGTCAAGATTTCCCGGACTCTGATGAACAGTCCTGGTGACATATTACGCTTGGCCGTTGAGAACGTAGTGATCAGGATGCAATGTGTCGTCCACCAGGACTGTGGTCACATTGAAGAAGGGAGAAGTGAATTTGCTACATAATGTGGTGTTGCAGAGAAATTTCTTTGTTATTCATTTGTATGCTTACAATTTTTTCGGAATTCATCCCTTATTTTTATAGCCCGAAATATTTGCGCTTCTATCGACTACATACTTGTGAATTTGTATTTTGATGTTTTACTTGCTTTTTATACAAATTCTAGGGTGCACCGAAAACAAAAGCGTCAGACCTTCCTCTATCGGCGAATTTCGGAACAATTTTTTTTTTTCACGGAAATTCTTTCCCATGTCGTCCTTAGTCCCTCTATCCATTTTGGTGGAACTTCAGCTGATAGATCGCGCTACGGATGGCAATGAATACTGTCAGTTAAAAACAAATCACCCTATATATATATATATATATATATATATATATATATATATATATATATATATATATATATATATATATATATATATATATATATATATATATATATGCATATATATATATATGCATATATATATACAGTGGACGCCTGTTAATTCGAACTCGGTTAATTCGAACTTTCAGTACTAATCCAAAGGCCCCAAAAATCTTGTATTGAAGTTAATGTTAAAAATATCTCATTAATTTGAACTAAATTTTTATCACTTCGGTTAATTCGAACTAAAAATTTGACAAAAAAATTCTTTTTCCTCGTTTAATGGAGAAAATACCCACTGTATTTATTATTTTGTGTGTCAAAATTTCTTTTCTGTGTAAAGAGGCATATGCCTGCATTCCTAGACTATTGCATGTCCGCTAAACGTTAGTAGCTATTGTCCTTCTTATTAGTGCTAAATAGAAAAAGCAATTTTCCTTTATTTGGATCGATTTTCTTAGAATTTCAGAAAAACTAGTCTTTACTATAGATTCTAGGGAGCTGCGTCAGTTATACCTGAAGTGCAGACAAGTTAATGGGGTCTAGTTTTTCTTCCTCATTGTGTGGTGTGAACGTGTAAAAATTCAGGATGTCTACACGTGGAATGTACAAAACCTGAACTTTGGAGACAAAGGTAGAAATTTTAAAGAAAGTAGAGAATGGCGATTGTAAAACAAAGTTAGCAGCTGACTATGGAATTAAAAAAATGCCTTGTCAACTAATTTGAAAACCAAGGAGTCAATTTTAGATTCATGGGAAAAATCAAAATTTGCTGGAGGAAGGAAACGCATGGGAAAAAACATCGCAAGAAGTTTTAGAAAAAGGCTCTACTGCTATGGTTCTAGGATGTTAGATCTCGAAATTTTCCGATAAAAGGACCCCTAGTGCTGACAAAGGCTCATGAATTGGCAAGTCGAATGGGTTATTGAAGATTTTGAATGCAGTGATGGATGGCTTTCTCGATTTAAGTCAAGGCACAATATTTCTTATCAAACTGTATGTGGCCAAACTCTGATATAAACGAAGACGTATGCACTAATTTCGGTAGGAAACTGCCTGGGCTTTTCTCTACTACATGCGAAAGATATTTTTAATGCGGCCATAATGGACAAAGCCATAATGGACTCTATTAAAACTCTGAAATCATTTATTTAGATGGAACCTTCCTCTGAAAATGAATTGAAATGTTTACTTCAAATCGAGAAGCTGGCTGAACAATGTAGGCATCATAAACAGAACCAAACATCCATTTTACAGTTTTTCCCCAAAGTGAAATTCATATTTTTAATAAAAGTTTATTTTATACTGCATACCTTCTGCTTCATTTTATGATTAAGGTAAGTCAGTATTGCTTTTTAATATGTTAAACTTCAGATAGCATAGTATAATATATTTTCTGGGGTTATAAATACTAGGAGAGTTTCTTCTTCAGTGATACACATTTAAAGTTATATATTTTCTCTTAACATCGGATAATTCGAACTTTTTTCTGAGAACCTTTGAGTTCGAATTAACGAGCGTCCACTGTATATATATATATATATATATATATATATATATATATATATATATATATATATATATATATATATATATATATATATGTATATATATATATATATATATATATATATATGTATATATATATATATATATATATATATATATATATATATATATATATATATATATATATATATATATATATATATATATATATATATATATATATAAAATTTTAACATGGAAATAATTCATTTGTTTTTGATTTCGCGATATTGATTCTTATAAACGGTTGATTCTTATAACCAGTGATCACTATAAGCGGTGGTTACTGTATATATATATATATATATATATATATATATATATATATATATATATATATATATATATATATATATATATATATATATATATATATATATATATGTATATATATATATATATACACTCATGGACAAAAAAATTAGCGCACCAAGAAGGAGTCGTCAAAATGAAACGAAATTTTACATACATAATGACTACTTTGATATAAGTAAATGATAAGAAAATCAAAGAAAAAGGATAATTTATTTCAGAGAAAAAAGCAAATGAACGGAGGAGTTAATACTCCGTTGGACCCCCTCTAGCGCGAATGCACGATGCGATACGATCGGGCATTGAGTCATACAAGTTCTGTATGATGTCTTGAGACATTTCGTTCCATATTT